>CP092885.1:44176615-44198566 GCA_030710605.1 Cordylochernes scorpioides | reverse complement strand
ACCTTCTTTTAGAACTTCACGTTCAGAAGGCCTAAGTGCAGGCATTTCTGCAAAACAATTATGATCAAATATAGCCAACGCTTGTTTGATTCAAATTCAATAAGGATATGATTGGTAATACTTACATGACGCTTACCTTGAAACGACGAGAAGAGATGCCCAAAAAAAAATCTGAAATCTCAAGTCTCCAGCAAATAAGCAGCAATGGCCATGCAAACAACAATTTATAGTGTCATGCCATGCAAGCTACAATTCTAAAACCACTTCGTGCATTCGTCAAAATTTTCATGTGTATCTCTATGTGCAAAAAAGAGCACATAATTTTTAATTCTATTGATTGTCCGATGGACAATGGTATGTAAAGTTGTTCACCAATATGTAAAGGCGTGCATTCCAACCTTTAATCACAAACTTCGCTTCTTGTTCTTCCCTGACGATGGGCTCTGGAGTTTCCTCCTCAGGAACAGCTGAGTAGCGTTAGAAGCATTAGTATTATCTTGATTGAGCCATTTAACCAAGAATTGGGATCATGTATCATAAAATATCATCATTATTTATATTCATTTAATATCAATCAGATAGAATGCTTGCACAAAGAGCAATTTTAATCCTCATAAATCGAAAAATTTTAAAGATTCTGGTAATGACTTGAATCTATCAATAATATGTATAGATACCAAATAGATGGCATAATTTGTGCACTCATATATAGCTAACGATATCTTTAAAAAATTCCTAAATCTTCAATTTCATCTATACTTCACAAATTATAATATGATCCCAATTCTTAATTATTGGTTATATTTTAGGTTAATTAAAGCATGGTTTTAATTTAAGCATAATAAAGCAATATTATAATCATTTTTAAATATTTTCCAACTCAAAAATCTTTACATAGATGGATTTATCACTGAAAATTATTCTTTGAATAGTAAAAATTGATAGGTTTAAAAAAGTTGAAAAATCAGCCTTTTTATATAAAAGTTTGATCAAAATTCATCATTTTCCATGTCAATAGGAATTAATTTTAAAAATACGTTTCCATAATTATAAAAAGAATCTAAAAATTAGTTATCTATTTGAAATATATTTTTAAAAAAAGGTTGGAAAATATTTTGCACAAATAGGTATAAGCAAAATCTTTATATATATATAAGTGAAGCCACAAATAGTGTTTGCAAAATTATTCATTACTTTTTCAAGTAGATTGTATTTTAAAGATATAAGCATGTATTTTTGGCAATGTTTAATTATATAGCTGAAAGAGAAACGTTACTTTATTTAAAAAAAAAGAGCATTTAAGCGAATATTGAATAGCGTAGGTTATATGGCGCTGTTATAAAGCCACTGTTAACAAAGCTGCCTAAAAAAAGAAGCGGTTAAAAGCAGTTGGCGTTTGGGAAGTAGATGTATTATAGAGCTTACTTACAGTTGAGAAGTTGAGAAAGAAGCCAGGTCTCCAGTTATAGACAAACACATTAAACAGAATAGATTGCCTTCTAAAGGCAACATCGAATCTTATATATTAAACCTCTTAAATATCTATTAAAAGATATATGCCTTAAAACACAAGGCAATTTTACCTATTTCAACTCCAATTCAAGAATAATTATTTTTATTTAGAGAATTTGGGATGGCTATAGTTCTCTGAAATTGCGAAAAAATAGCTCAATTTTGTTCTATTGCTCACATAGTAAAATGTATCATGAGTGGAGTTGAAATAGGTGTATTGTATAATGTATAAGGGTATAGTCATGTATCTTAGAAAGTTGGCTAGTTGGTGTAAATGGCACTTACCTAGGATCTCAGGAGCCTCTAGAGTATGTGCCTGAGGCATGCTTCGCCTTCCACCTCTTTAACTTTCTTCGTTACTGGAGACAAAGGCTTGAGGTCCGAAAAGAGCATTGATAATCAGCTGTTCCAGAACCTGTATGCCATTCAATTGAATTAGATCATTTTGTTCATCAAACCCTAAATATAATGCTGTTCAAGAACTTGTATGGAATTTAAAGAAATTAGATAATTTTATTCATCAAACCATAAGTTTAAATCTTTTCCAAAACCTGTATGCCATTTGAAGAAGTTAGATCATTTTATTCACCAAACCCTAATTTTAAATTTGAATCTGAAAATTTCCTGTACCTTTTTAATGAATCTGCTTAATTCAACTACCTCTTCATATTAAAATATCTATTTTTTAATGGAAATATCATCTTTGAGAGCTGCAATTATTATTCGAATATATATATATTTTTAAGATCACATCAACCTTTCATATTTTACCCCAATGTTTCGAAAACCCACTGTCGCTCATTTTTGAAGATAAAATTAAGATTAAAATTTCCTTTAAAGCATATTCTGTTTTTATATTTATATTATAATTTTTTGAAATATATAAAGATAGATATTAATATGATGCATTAACGCGCCCTCTTTTATAAGAAATGTAATTATTTTCGACGCGTATGATTTTTTTGGAATAAAAACAATTTTCTACTATCCTTACTGAAATGATAAAGTAATGGGAGGGCCTGGCTCATTAGTGGTGATTCCTCCAAGCGGTTTCACTAGTTTAATCTGCAAGGTAAATATAACCTTATATTAGAAATCGTCAAAATTGTAACGTAGAGAGATTTTTTTTTTTTAGATTTATGAAAATGAAACGAAGCGCGTGTATTGCAGAGTACCTTTGATGTAAATGAGAAAGGTATAGGAACTTGCCTGGATAGAGGATATCTCTGTGAAAGACGTGCTCGGTCTACGAGCCCCGGGAACCTCTCCAGGTTGGAATTCTGGAGAAAACTCTTCGGGTTGGATGACCAGGACCTGGGCGGCTTGCTCCCCAGGGGTAAGGCCGATCGCTGCAGCGACCATGCCTGGGAGCTCCCAGGCCTGAACTCCGAGGCCCAATCTTCAGGCTGCACTTGTGTGACTTCAGGTAAAAGTTCTCCAGGTGTAAGTCCAACCAGAGCTTGACGAGCTCCTGGAATTTCTCCTGGCTGGAAATCTTCAGTAGCATCAGATGTAAGGATCACTGAGACCTGCGGTGCCATTTCTCCGTAGGTCAAAGAAACAAGAGCTTGTCGAGCACCAACCACTTCTCCTGCTCTGAACTCAGAAGCCCAGTCCAATGAGATGATTTCTCCTACTTGAGGAGCCACTTCTCCCGGTGCAATTCCCACAACTACCTGGCGACTTGAGGGCAACTCTCCTGGCTGGAAGTCCGTCAGTTCTTCAGAGCTCAGAATCTCGGTAATCTGAGTTGAGACATCCTCAATGATGTCAAAGGTGAGATTTCGAGCATCAGGTAATTCTCCAGGACGTAGTGGGCGGAACATTTCTGCAACCTCTGGAAGGGAAACTTCTAGAGGTTTCTGTGCATCCATCGTCTCTTCAACCTGAAAAAAAAATGAACCAAAATATACACCTTTTCCACAAAATCTAAACTTTATTACTTACCTTGAAGCTATCCGGCCATTTTTCTTCAACAAACTCTTTCGTAACTGACTCAGTTTGGGTATCCGCAACGGTCACAGTTTCTGTGGTGATAATTTCAAATTGTGCTGTAGTACTGAAAGGAACGACACCAGGTGCAAATTCATCAGGAACTTTGGTTGAGACCAGTTCAAAGATGGATATTGATTCTTGAGGTAGCATTGAAGGTTGAGCAGAGCCTTTAAGAGGTGCGGGTATAGCCATTTCTTCCGTCTCCGTGTGAGACAATGTTTCAGAAACAGAGATTGATGTCGCAGAAGTAAGGCCAATTTGAGCTTGTACTTGGAAAGGTAATTCTCCAGGAACGAAATCTTTTGGAGTCATCTCTGTTGAGATTTCAGAAACATTAAGATGTTCACTTCGAATAATATCAAACTCGATTTGTTTTCCTTTCGGCACTTCGAGTGCTTTTAAGTCTTGAGCAAGCATCTCGCTTGTTACTTCAGATATGCTAATAGATTCCATTTTTTGGAAAGAAGTTCCAGCTTGTATTGTTTCAGGTTTCCTATCAGCTGTGTATTTATCTGGAGAAATCGCGCTGGTCACCTCGAAGACAGTCAAAGATTGGACTGGGGCCACATCAAAAGAGACTGTTTCACTCTTCGGCAATTCTCCCGGTACAAATTCTGATGGTTGATCCTGTGTTGTGACTTCAGAAATATTGATTGGCTCTTGTAAGGTGATGTCGAAACCTACACTTCTTCCAGATGGTATTACATCAGGTTTAAGATCTTCGCTGTGAGACTCAGTAACTATTTGAGAAACAACTAATGGTCGACGTGATATTAAAGATGTTTCAACTTGAGAAGTTTCTGGTTTTTCTTTTGGTGTGAAGTCCTTAAAGGTTAAGGCTGGGGTAACTTCAGAGATTGAGAGAGATTCTTCCGTAATCAGATCAGATTCGAGTGCTAGTTCTTTAGGCTTGCGGTCTGGAGTAAGGATATCGGTATGCTGGTCAGTTGTTATTTCACCTACATTTACCGACTTCTTTATTGTCCAGCTTAGTTCTGCTTGAACTTCCTCTGGCCTCACCATATCTTCAACATCGCCAGTCTTCTCTGAAGATGTTATTTCAGAAATGTACAAGCTATCTCTAAAGAGGATATCAGGAATAAGACTAGTAGATTCTGGCTTTCTCTCCACTGCCAATGTTTCAGGGCTTTGTTCAGATGTAACTTCGCTCACAAATACAGATTTCTGGGTCGACAATGCTATTCCTGCCTTTACTTCTTCTGGAATCTTAGCTTCCTTATATTTATCTGGAATTTCTTCCGCAATAACCTCTGAGATGTCAACAGTTTCTGTAAGAGTGAAATCTAAACCAGCTCTGGAAGGCTTAAGTATTGGCACTTCCATATCAATCGATGATTGTTCACTTGTCACTTCAGAAATAACTACTGAGGATTCGGTTCTTACTGTGATATCAGCTGTAAACTCTCTTGGAAGTTTTCCAGGAACAAAGGTACCAGTAGTTTCCTGTGCCAATATTTCTTCAATACTGCAAGAATCTTTAGGAGCAAGTTCCATTCCTGCTTTTGACACTGATGGCATTCTGAGATCAGGCAAATCTTCTGAGGCTTCTTCAGATTGAATTTCAGAAATGGAGATGGGCTTTTTGGTACTCCATTGAACACCCGCTTGCGCTTCAAGGACTTTCCCTGGAACATACCGATCAACCAATTCTTGAGAAGTTATTTCAGCAATCGACACGCTTTCGGTCGACAAGAGCTGTAGCTGAGCACTGGTTGAAGGTGGCAGAGGCATAACTTTAAGTTCTTCTGATGATTGCTGTGTAGTTGCCTCTGTTATCAAAATTGGTTTAACCGCAGACAATGTTGCCTCAATGCTCGTGGCTTCAGGAGCTTTAAGTGGGGCTAATGTATCCGATTGTTCATGAAGGCTAATTTCTGCTATGGAAATGCTTTCGGTATGAGTCATTCCAAGATTGGCCTGGGTGGTCGCAGGCATTATTCGTTTATCTAATTCCTCAGGAATTTGTTCTACAGCCACTTCACTGATTGTGAGTGACTTTTCTGGTAGATACTTAACACCAGCCTTAGTTTCTCCCGGAAGTTTTTCTGGAGCAAATTTACCGAATTGCTCACCGAGAGAGATTTCTGAAATTGAAATGGTCTCAGATGTTATCAAGTCCAAAGATGCTTGCGTTGATGAAGGCATTTTAAGGACTTTCATTTCTTCAGATAATTGTTGCGTTGATATTTCACTTATTTCTAATGATTGTTCTGTGGTCAGTTTGATTCCTGCCTTAATCTCAGATGGCAGTTTTCCTGGAATATATTTTTCTTCTTTTTCCTCTGCTGTGATTTCTGAAACTGCTACTGTTTCGGTAGAGGTCAGTTTCAAAGAAGCTTGTGTGGTTGAAGGAAGAGCCAGCGGTTTCATCATTTCTGAGAACTCGTGGCTTTCGATTTCTGATATGGAAATAGGTTTTTCGGTGGTTATATCGAATTTCACCTTCATTTCAGCTGGTGTTACTACTGATGGAATATCTGATGGATATTCTTGGGAAGTAATTTCGGATATCGCAATTGATTCAGTTGAGGTTACATCAAAGCTTGCTTGAGTTGTAGATGGCAAAGGAACTTCTTTGAACAATTCAGATCGTTGTTCAGTCGTGATTTCGCTAATCAAGATGGATTTGGTAGTAGTCAAGTCTATTTCTACTGTAATTTCAGTAGGTGCCTTTTCAGGAGCCAATGTGCTAGGCTGTTCGTGAGATGTAATTTCAGATATGTATAAACTCTCTGTTTGGGTGACTCCTGTTTGTGCATTTGTTGTTGATGGGGCGATTTCAGGTGTCATTTCCAAAGCTGTTTGACGACTTTCAATTTCAGTTATATCGAGAGATTTCTCCATGGTCCATGCCACACCTGCTTTAATTTCGCTTGGTACTTTAGGCGCAAACTTTTCAGGTTGCTCTTCAATTGTGATTTCACTGATGGAAATATTTTCAGAAGGCAATAAGTCCAGTTTAGCTTTTGCTTCTGTTGGTACAATTTCTTCCCTGGCTTCAACCATCTGTTCACTCGAAATTTCTGTAATTTTTAGAGAGTCCAATAGAGGCCAAGACACCAAGGCTTCGGTAGATTTAGGTGCTTTTCCTGGTGCGAAGTGTCCTGGAGCTTCTTGAGGAGCAATTTCTGCCATTGACACCGTTTCTGTCAAAGTACTGGCCAGACTTGCTTGTGTTGAAGAAGGCATAATTTGTGGTTGGTAGTATTCCGAATCCTGTTGAGTTGATATTTCATATATTCCTAAAGGTCTCCCTTGTTGCAAATGTAAGTTCAGCACTAGCTTCTTTGGCAACAGAAGGAGCAAGTTTTTCAGGAATTTCTTCGGAAGTTATTTCAGAAATCTGTAATGTTTCCAGTCTAGTCAGATCAACCCTAGCCTCAGTTTCTACTGGCCTTCTCTCTGGCATCAAACCTTCAGAGCTATCCTGAAGAGATACTTCGCCTGATCAAAATAGGCAACTGAGTTGGCCAAGAAACTCCAGCAACGGAATCTTTAGGCTTTTCTCCTGGAATGTATTTTTCGGAATGCTCCTGAACAGTAGTTTCAGAAAGTGAAAGACTTTCTACAGAAATTAGGTCTAATTTTGCTTGAGACGAAGAGGTTTTTCTTCAGGCTTAAGCGATTCCGATTCTTGATGAGAAATAATTTCGGTGATTGAAACTGATTCCTCAGTTGACCATTTGAATCCGGCTTTGATTTCTCCAGGCCATTTTTCCAGGAACAAACTTTTCAGGATATTCCTGTGAGGTTATTTCTGACACTGCTACAGTCTCTGTTGAAATAACGCCCAGTGATGCCTGTGTAGTTGATGGCAAGACTGAAGGCCTGAGATCTTCATAGGTTTGGTGAGACGCAATTTCTATCAATGATATTGGCTTTTGGGTCGTGAGCTGTAGTTCAGCAATAGCTTCACCCGGTAGCTTACCGGGAATGTAACGTCCAGTTTCTTCTTGCGAAGTTATTTCTGATATCGAAACTGTTTCTGTTGAAATTACATCTGTGGTAGCTCTAGTAGTAGATGGAATAATCTGTGGCTTAATCTCTTCAGTAATCTGCTGAGAGGAAATTTCACTGATATCAAATGTTTTTGCATAGTCAGTTCTACTGAAGCCCTAGTTTCAGTCATTCTCTGGGGCATATAAGGTCCTGGTTGTTCTGAAAACCGTGATTTCAGAAATTGCAAATTGTTTCAGCAGGAGACAACCCAAATAATGCTTGGATTTCTGTTGGTTTTTTGAATGGTTGGATTTTCTCGGGCATTTGAGGGGCAGTTATTTCGCTAATTTCTAACGATTTAAGTGTTGTTATAGATGCATCAGCCTTTGAATCTGCAGGCAATCTTTGGAGTAACCAGCTTCTCGGAAATTTCGCCGGAAAATATTTCCGATATCTGCAAAGTTTCTGATGATGTGACGTCAAGCTGAGCTTGAACTCCTGATGGAACAAATGAAGGCTTTAGGGCATCAGTAACTTGGGAAGTAGACACTTCGCCGATTTCAAGTGGTTTTTGACACGGATAGAGAAACATCCACTTTATAGGCCCTCAGGAAGTTTTCCTGGGACGAATTTCTCGAAAAGTTCGCTTGAGGTTATCTGAGATACAGAAATCGTTTCCACCGACGTCAGTTGCATTGAAGCCTGCGTGGTTGAAGGTAAGATTTCTGGTACGAATTCTTCAGATAGTTGTTGAGATGTTAAATCACTCACATTTAGTGAGGTATGGCTGGTAAGCTTTACACCAGCCTTCGTTTCGCCTGGAATCTTTCCGGGAACAAACTTTTCGGGAATTTCTTCCGATGTGATTTCAGATATTGCGATGGATTCAATGGGTGTAACTCCAAGATTAGCTTCTGTACCAGATGGCATAACCATTGGTTTCATTTCTTCGGTTATCTGATGAGTTGAAATTTCACTAATCGCTAGATGCTTGTCCATAGTCCATTTCATTCCTGCCTTGATTTCTCCTGGAAGCTTGCCTGGAGCAAACTTATCAGGTTGTTCCAATGAGGTAATCTCAGAGACGGCTATGGACTCAGTTGGGGCTACATTAAGATCTGCACTGACAGTGGAAGGCAAAGGAAGAGTTTTGAATTCTAAACTTTCCTGTTGAGTTGTAATATCACTAATAGTTAATGGTTTGGTCATTGTCCAACTAATATCAGCCGTTCGATTCTCCAAGAGCTTCTACAGTGAACTTTCCAGATTTTTCTTCCGACGTTATTTCTGAAATTGTAAGCGTCTCTGATGGTGTCAAAGCTAAAATTGCTTCTAATGAAGAAGGCAATTTAATCTCTTTAAATTCTTCTGTTATTTGGTGGGTTCTAGTTTCGCTTATTGCCAAATGTTTTTCCATCATCCAAGAGACGCCTGGTAAAGCTTCTCCTGGGATTTTTGTAGGAGCAAAGCCTATCGGGATGTTCCATCGATGTGATTTCAGCAACCGCAATACTCTCGGTGTGGGATAATCCTAAACTTGCGCTAGTAGTGCTAGGCATAATCTCAGGCTTTAACTCCAGACCTTCCTGCTCAGTTACAATATCACTTATTGTGATTGGCTTCTGAGTCATCCATTTCACACCGGCTTTAGTCTCCGTTGGTAACTTGCCTGGAACATACCTCTCTGTAGCTTCTTCTGAAGTAATCTCTGACACAGCTACAGTTTCTGATGGTGTAATTGCCAAAATGGCTTCTGTTGCTGAAGGTATAGCTGATGGTCTGAAATCTCCTGGAGCTTGTTCCGTTGATATTTCGCTGATTGAAATATGTTTTTCCATTGTCCATTTCAATCCTGCGGTAACCTCTCCAGGAACCTTTCCGGGAACAAGTTTATCGGGATGTTCCACGGAAGTGATTTCAGCAACTGAAACGGTTTCAGTCTGCAACAGTCCCAAACTGGCACAAGTTGTGCTAGGCATTATCGATGGTTGTATTTCTTCAGTATCGTGTTTTGTATATAATTCGCTGACAGTCAATGGTTTTTGTGTCGTCCATTTTATACCGGCCAAAGTTTCGCCAGGAAGTTTCCTGGAACGAATTTTTCAGGTTGTTCTGAAGATGTAATTTCAGCAATGCTAATAGTTTCCGTTGGCATTAATTCAAGCAAGGCTTCTGTCGATGAAGGCATTACGGATGGTTTCAACTCTTCCGTTAGTTGCTGAGCTGAGATTTCGCTTATTGCGATGTGCCTGTCCATAGTCCATTGTACTCCAGCCTTAATCTCACCAGGAAGCTTGCCTGGGGTGAATTTATCAGGATGTTCGATCGAGGTTATCTCAGAGATGGAGACGGTTTCTGTGGAAGCAATTCCCAAAGCCACTGTAGAAGAAATAGGCATAGGAGCTGTTTCTAATACGTGACTTTCTTGCTCGCTTATTATATCACTGATGGTTAGCGGCTTCTGCGTTGTCCATTCAACCTCTGCTTTCATTTCACCAGGCAGTTTTCCAGGAACAAATGCTTCTGACTTTTCTTGCGATGTTATTTCAGAAATAGCAATAGTTTCTGAGGGCATTATGTCTAAAATCGCTTCTGTTGATGATGGCATTACAGATGGCTTTAATTGACCAGGAATTTGTTCAATTCTTGTTTCACTTACTTCCAGGTGTTTTTCCATGGTCCATTTTACTCCAGCAGTTATTTGTCCAGGTAGTTTACCCGGAGCAAATTGATCTGGATGTTCTACAGATCTGATTTCTGAAATGGAAACAGTTTCTGTGCGTGTGAGATCCACACTGGCGCTTGTGGTACTTGGCATTAATGTAGGTGTGAGTTCCTCTGTATCATGTTCAGTAATGATATCGCTAATTGTGATTGGTTTCTGAGTTGTATATTTCAACCCGGCTCGGGTCTCTCCAGGCAATTTGCCTGGAACGAACTTCTCAGGAGCTTCTTCATATGTTATTTCTTCAATAGAAATTGTTTCGGATGGGGTTAGACCCAATGTTGCTTCTGTGGCTGAAGGACGTTTTCCCGGTAGAAGTTCTTCAGTAATTTGTTGAGTGGATGTCTCACTAATTTCCAAGTGTTTTTCAGTTGTCCATTTTACTCCTGCTGTAAGTTCACCTGGAAGTTTTCCTGGAGCGAATTGATCTGGATGTTCTACGGATGTAATTTCAGAGATGGAACTGTCTCTGGTAGGCGCAAGACCGAAAATGGCTGTAGTTGTGCTTGGAATTGGAGTAACTTTCAAGGATTCACTTTCTTGTGACCCTATAATGTCACTTACCTAATAGGTTTTTGCATGGTCCATGTCATTTCAGCTCTGATTCGCCCTGGCAATTTTCCAGGTTGGAATTTATCAGGTTTCTCTTCTGATGTTATTTCTGCAATTGAGATCGTTTCCGTTGGTGTTAACTAGAAGAGCTTCAGTTGCTGATGGAAGAACAATAGGCTTCAGCTCTTCGGGTGATTTGCTGATGGAAGTTTCACTCACAGAAATATGTTTCTCCATTGTCATTTGACTCCTGCCTTAATTTCGCCTGGAAGTCTTCCAGGTGCAAACTGATCAGGATGTTCCATCGATGTAACTCTGATATGGCCACAGTTTCAGTAGGAGCAAGTCGACGCTAGCACTGCATGGCGTTGGCTTCTCCATCGCCTTCAATGCCTCACTTTCTTGTTCTGTCACTATATCACTAATGGTCAATGGTTTGTGCTCGTCCATTTAACACCGCTTCTAGTTTCTCCCAGGTAGTTCTCCTGGGGCAAACTTCTCAGGCTTTTCAACAGATGTTATTTCAGCAATTGAGATTGTCTCAGAAGACACCAAGGCTGTTAGAGCTTCAGTGGTTGATGGTAAAATAATTGGCTTAATGTTCTTCTATGGTTTGTTGGGTGGATGCTTCACTTATTGAAAGATGCCTTTTCCATTGTCCATTTCACCCCTGCCGTAAATTTCTCCTGGCAGTTTTCTGGAGCAAATCGATCCGGAAGTTCAACTGACGTCATTTCAGAAACAGAAATGGTTTTCGGTCGGCATTAGCTCTAATGCTGCACTAGTGCTACTTGGGATTACAACTGGTTTAATTTCTTGTGTTAACGAGCTGTCTCAATCTCTGAAACCTCAAAGATGTTTTCTCTGTGGTAATCTGCATTCCAGCTAATAATTCACCTGGTAGGCGGCCCGGCATACAAATCGCCTGGTTTTTCGTGAGATGATATTTCAGATACAGCAATTGTTTCTGTTGAAACAAAACCAACAGCTGCTTGGGTACTTGAAGGAAGCATTCCAGGTATAAATTCTTCTGTGATCTGTTGGGTTGAAATTTCTTTAATAGAAATCGATTGTTCACTAGTAAGCTTAACACCTGCTTTTGATGTTACAGGAAGCTTTCCAGGAATATACTCTCCAGGCTGTTCTTCCAAAGTTAATTCCGATGTTGAAATGATTTCTGTTGGACTGTAAGTCAGACTGACCGAAGATGGAGTTGGCATAACTAATGGTTTAATCTCTTCTACAGAATGTTCATCAGTAGTTTCACTGATGCTCAGAGGCTTGTCGGTGATAAGCCTAGATTCAAGAGTAATTTCACCAGGAAGACGTCCAGCTTCAAAGTATCCTGAACGTTCTTCCGTAGATATTTCTGAGATGGAAATTGTCTCTTCAGATATAAGACCTACTGAAGCCTGTAAACGAGCAGGGATGACTTCAGGCTGAAGTCTTTCGGGAACTTGTTGAGATGAAATTTCACTAATCTCCACTGATTTTTCCATCGTCCATTTAACGCCTGCTCTAATTTCTCCCGGGAATCGTCCTGGAATCAAGTCTTCGGGCATTTCTTCAGGCCTTATCTCTGCGACAGATAGTATTTCTGAAGGGGTTAAAGCAACTAATGCTTGAGTCGATGTAGGCAAAACTTCTGGAATTAAAGTTTCTGCTGTATCATGAGGTACCATCTCTTTTATTGCAACCGATTTGGTTGTTGGAATAGAAACTTCTGCCTTAATATGTTCTGGAACCTTCTCTTCTTTGATTTCTGAATGGCTTTCTACCGAAGTTACTTCTGAAATTGAAATTGTTTCCTGGAAATCCAAAGTCTTCGTTGCTATCCTCTGTCCCGGTAGTTCTCCCGGCAAAAATCCTTCGGACATTTCTTCTGTATCAATTTTACTAACTTTAAGGGAGTCGGTTGAGACAAGTTGAACCTTCGCTCTTGCATCGCGTACTGGTTCAACGACCAATTTCTTTCGTTATCATGTTCACTTTTAATTTCTGAATATTCGATTGAATCTTTCTGAGATATTTTATTAATGCCTGGTCCTTTCTTTCGCAACAGGCTGAATGTCTTCAACCGTTTCTAATTTTTCAGTGATAACCTTCAGTTTCACGTGAACCTTGCAATTATTCTCTTCTTTCAGGCTTCTTTGGAGCAATATTCAACAACAAGTATTTCTTTTTCTCTACCTTTGCTCTCTAATATTATTTCTCTTCTGATTTCTTTTTCTTCCGGTTTAATCACGATAGGCTTCAAAACTGGTTTCTTTTCTTCTTCAATTTCTATATACCTCTTCACCTTTTCAGGCTTAGTCAGCTTTAGATTCGATAATAATTCCTGTTCTTCGACCTCCTTAATTTCGATTACTTCTTTCACTCTTTTGGCTTTTCTCTCGGAACTTTCTTTACTTCTTCTCTCCTTAGTTGAATTTCTTCTACGCTTCTTTTCTGGTTTTTCTTTTGGTTTTTTCTTTGATTTCGACTACCAATACTTCTTTTTCTTTCTTTTCCTCTTCCCGAACCTTGCTTTCCAAAACTATCCTCTCTTTCCTCTTCTTCGGTAATTTCGATCCTTCCTCGAGGAATAAGGTTTCAGCTTGACTTGTTCTTGTAGGGTATAAAAACTCAACTTCTTCTCTCGGCCTAGGTTTTAGCCTTACTCTTACCACAATTTCGCGCTTCTTCGACTTAGTAATTTTCAAGAGACACTATTTTCTTTTCGACCTTTCATTGGGACTTAACTTTCAACCTTTTCAACTGGCTTTAATGAAATTCCTCGATACTCACAGTTGGTCCTTCCTATGGCTTTTCATTTAATTTCGACAACTAATGTCTCTTTTTCTTTGGTTTTTACCAATAGCCTTGCTTTCTAATATAATTTCTCTTTCTTTTTCCTCTTCGGTCACGACAAGTTCAATTACTTTTTTCTTTGGAGTAGGCGTACAACAATTTCTTCAATTACTTTGACCTCTTCATTTCTTTTGGCCTTGCCTTACTTTCCAAAATAATTTCTCTTTCTTCAATTTAGTAATTTCCAAAAGGTTTTTATTTCATTTTTTTGATTTCTTTTGGTTTTCTCTTCAGGTTTTTCTACCTTCTTCAAAACCACTTCTTCTTGTGTGACTGTTGGTTTTTCTTTGGGTTTTTTCTTTAATTTCGACAACCAGCGTTTCTTTTTCTTTGTTTTACAACAGCCTTGCTTTCAATTAATCTCTCTTTCTTTCCTCCTCAGTCACAATCTCAATTACTTTCTTCTTTGGAGTAAGGTTCTACAACAATTTCTTCATTACTTTGACTTTTCAATTTCTTTGGGCTTTGCCATTACTTTCCAAAATAATCTCTCTTTCTTCGATTCTGTCGAATTTCCAAAGGTTTTATTTCAATCTTTTTTATTTCTTTTGGTTTCTCTTCAGGCTTTTCAAAATAATTTTTCAAACCACTTCTTCTTGTGTAACTGTTGGTTTTTCTTTGGGTTTTTCCTTAATTTCGACAACCAGCGTTTTTTTTCTTTTGGCTTTACAACAGCCTTGCTTTCAATTATAATCTCTCTTTCTCTTTCCTCTTCAGTCACAATTCAATTACTTTCTTCTTTGGAGTAGGCTTCATAACAATTTCTTCAATTACTTTGACCTCTTCAATTTCTTTGGGCTTTGCCTTACTTTCCAAAATAATTTCTCTTTTCTTCGATTTTGTAATTTCCAAAGGTTTTATTTTTAATCTTTTTGATTTCTTTTGGTTTCTCTTCAGGCTTTTCAATCTTTTTCAAAACCACTTCTTCTTGTGTGACTGTTGGTTTTTCTTTGGGTTTTTCCTTAATTTCGACAACCAGCGTTTCTTTTTTCTTTTGGTTTTACAACAGCCTTGCTTTCTATTACAATCTCTCTTTCTCTTTCCTCTTCAGTCACAATTTCAATTACTTTCTTCTTTGGAGTAGGCTTCATAACAATTTCTTCTCTAAATTCTTTTTCTTCAATAAACTTAGGTCTTGGAATTGCTTTGCTCTCAATGACAATTTCTTGCTTTTCAACCTTTGTCACGAACAAAGGTTCAGGTTCAGGTTTGACTTCTTTTGGTTTTTCTTTTGGCTTTTCTATTGGTTTTCTCTCTATCTCCTCTCTAATTATTCAGGTTTTCTTTCGGCTTTTTCTTAATATCGACAACAAGAGTTTCTTTTTCTTTTTTAGCTTCTTCAATGACTTTCTCTCAAAGGTTATGGGCATTTCCTTTATTTCTTCAATTTCAATAACCTCTTTTCTGGGAATTGGCTTGAGGATTATCTCTCTTACTCTAGGAATTTCTACCTTTTCTTCTTCTTTTGGTACTGGCTTTGCCCTGCTTTCTAGAACCACTTCTCGCTCCTCAATTCTTGTTGTTTCAAATGTTTGGACTTCGCGTACCTTTTCTTCCTTTGGCTTTTCTTTTGGCTTTTCTAAAGTTCTAAGCATTATTTCCCCAAGGGTTTTAGTTATAACTTCCTTAGCTTTTTGTTTAATATCTACAACTAAGGTTTCTTTTTCTTTCCTTCTTTTCTTTTTCAACGACTTTGCTTTCAAGTGTTATTGGCATCTCTTTCAATTCTTCTATAATTATTTCTTTAACTATCTTTTTGGGTTTCAGAGGTTTTTCTTCTTTAGGCTTTTCTTCTTTGGGTTTTTCTTCTTTTGGCTTTGCTTTGCTTTCCAAAATTACTTCCCGTTCGGTAATTTTGGTTGTTTCAATAATTCTGGTTTAATCTCAATCTTTTCTACTACTTTTTCTTTGGGTTTTTCTTCTTTCTTTGTAATAATAATTATCTTCTTGAGTTATTGTGCGCTTTTCTTTAGGTTTTTCTTTTATATCTACAACTAAGACTTCCTTTTGTTTCTGTCTTCAATTGCTTTGCTCTCTACTGTTATCGGTCTTTCTTTTATTTCTTCAATTGTCACTTCGATTACTTCCTTCTTTGGTTTTAAGACTTTTTCCTCAACATAAACAGGTTTTTCTTCAACTTTAGGAAGAGGCTTAGCTTTACTTTCCAGAGTTACTTCTCTTTCTTCAATGATGGTAACATCTACTTTCTCGATCTTTCAACTTTCTTTTCTTTCGGTTTTTCTTCCGGCTTTTCTGGTTTTTAAGGATGATCTTTTCTCAGTGACAGTGGGTTTTTCTTTAGGTTTTTCTTTGATTCAACAACTAATATTTCCTTTTCTTTTTTCTTCTCTTCCAAAATTTTGCTTTCTAATTCTACAGATATAGGAATTTCCTTCTCTTCTAACATTTCAATCTCTATTATTTCTTTCTTTGGTACAGGCTTTAAGATTTTCTCTTCAACCTGGACTGGCTTCTCTTCAACAACCTCTGGAAGTGGCTTAGCTTTGCTTTCTAATATAATTTCTCTTTCTTCAATAACAGTTGTTTCAACTTTTTCTACCTTCTCAACTTTTTCTTTCTTAGGTTTTTCCTCAGGCTTTTCTGGCTTCTTCAGAATGATCTTTTCTTCGGTAACAGTAGGCTTTTCTTTAGGTTTTTCCTTAATATCAACCACCAACACTTCTTTTTCCTTTTTGATTTCTTCTACTAATTTGCTTTCTACAGATATTGGGATTTCTTTTTCCTCAATCAATTCGATCTCTATTATCTCTTTCTTTGGCACAGGCTTCAATACTTTTTCTTCCTTTACCGGTAAAGGCTTAATTTCTTTAACTTTGGGAAGAGGAATTACTTTGCTTTCTAAAACAACTTCTCTTTCTCTAATTTCAGTTGGTGTTACAAGTTCGGGTTTCTTTTCTACTTTTTCTTTAACCTTTTCTTTAGGCGCTTCCTTCTTAGTTATTGTTATTTCTTCTTGAGCAATCGCAGGTTTTTCCTTAGGCTTTTTCTTGATATCAACAACCAGTACTTCTTTCTCTTTTTCTCTTCTTCTATAACCTTGCTCTCAAGAGTGATAGGCATCTCTCTTTTTTCTTCGATAGTTAATTCAACTTCTCTTCTCGGAATTGGTTTGAGACCCTTTTCCTTTGGAGCTAACTTTTCAATTTTAATTTCCTTAATACGGGGCATTGGCTTTGCCTTTGCTTCAACGGATATATCTCTCTCTTCGACTTTAGACACTTCGATAAATTCAAACTTTTTTGGTTTCTCTTTTGGAATTTCTTTGGGTTTCTCCCTTTTCATCATTATAATTTCTTCGTGAGAAACTGAAGGAAGTTCTTTTGGCTTTTCTTTAATATCAACTACAAGAGTCTCTTTCTCTTTCTTCTCCTCTGGCATTACTTTACTTTCCAAAGTAATGGTTCTTTCTTTTCTTCTTCTATCATAATCTCAATTACTTTTTTCTTTGAAGGTTTTTCAACTTTTGGTACTACTTCTTTAGTAGGCATTTTTGGTTTTGTTTTAGTTTTAGTTTCGATTAATATTTTGTGTTCCCTTGGTCTTGATTTTTCAAGAACTTCAACCACTTCTTCTTTCTTTTTAGGCTTTTCTTTCTTAGGAGGTGCTTCTAATTTCTTAAGAGTTATGACTTCCTTAGTGACTGAAGGTTTTTCTTTTGGCTTTTTAGTAATGTCTACAACTAAAGTTTCCTTTTCTTTTTTATCCTTTTCTATTTCAATGGATTCCAAAGAAATGGATCGGGCGAATTCCGGTGCAACTTTTCTAGGAACTGGTTTCAGCAAAACAGTCTCAAATTCTTTAACTTCTGGAACAATCTTTTTTGGAACAGGCTTGGGTTTAGTTCTAGTTTCAATCTTGAACATTTGCTCTCTGGGCATTGTTACTTCAACTTTTTCAGGCTTAGGTGGTTTTGGTCTGATTCTTTTTTCTTCAATTTCTGGTTTTTCTTTCTTCTTGAGAACGATCTGTTCTTCTGTTACCTTCGGTGCTTCTTTTACCTTTTCTTTGACGTCAATAAGCAATAATTCTTTTTCTCTACGTTCTCTTTCTAAGGCTTTGCTTTCTAGAGTTATGTCCCGTGTAATTTCTTCTTCAGTAATAATCTCGATAACCTTTTTCTTGGGAATAGGTTTTGGTTCTTCTTTTGGTTTCTCTTTAGGTAATTTAACGAAAAGTTCTTTTTTAGGCTTTGCTTTACTTTCGATTAGAATTTCTCTTTCTTTGATTTCTTTTCTTTCAAGCCTAACTTCCTTTACTTTCTTTTTCTCTGGTTTTTCAGGTTTAACCAATTTTTTAACTTCTATCATTTCTTTGGTGATTTCTTTCGTAGGTTTCTTCTTTACGTCCATCACGATAGTTTCTCTTTCTTCCTTCTCCACCTCATAGGCTCTGCTCTCTAGGGTAATTTCACGTTCATGTATTGGTATGGTCAATTCTATTTCTCGAACAGTAACTGGTCTTAAGCGAACTACTTCTTCTTCTTTTGGTTTCATCTTAGGCTTTTCTACTTCTCGAGGTTTGGCCTTAGTTACAATTTGGACTTCTCTTTCTTCTGGTACAGTCTTTTTAATTGGTTTTATTTTAATTTTTCTAGGTAATTCTTTTTCTTCGGGAATTGGCAACTTTTTGGGATTTCCTCTTTAGTTACGACGGGCCGTTTAGGCTTCACATCAAGAATAACTGTTTCACGCTCTTTCTTAGCTTCTTCAATCATCTTGCTTTCTAAGAGGACTTCTCTAGGTCTGGCTCCTTCTGGCGTGATTTTGACTACAAGTCCTTTCTTAGGCTTTGGTAGCAATTCTTCTTTAGGCATTTCCTCGTAGACTTCTGGAGCTCTGGAAGGAATTGCTTTGGTCTCGAGTTTTATTGGACGAGAAACCTCTTTGGGTTTCTCCAATGGAGTCAGAATAATTTCTTTTACTCTGGGTTTTTCTGGTGCCAATTTCTTCTCCTTGGTCACTTCTGGAACATAATTACACAGTTAAAAGTATTTATATATTTGTGGATGTATATAGTAGAACCTCCCATGGGAGACTGCCCTAAAAACAAGAAACACTTTGATCTCTTTTAGAATTTATCGCTCATTGGAGGTCGGGATAATATCAGTCTTTTTTTTTTTTTAATAGTTATCGCTCATAATTAATGGTGAGATATGTATATATAATTAAAACAAAATTAATATTTATACATGGAGTGTCTATAAACGCCATTAGAACATTGGACTTCAATTCATAAAAGTATTGCTTGTAATGGATTTCTTGTTAAAGTCTATATTGGATAAATAAACACGTTTTTAGATTAATAATCATTAAAAAATCATGATTAAAATAATTGATAGATTAATAATGGTATTTGGTGAATCTTTTAAGATTTTTTTTGTATAATTACGCACAAGAGAGAGAAGTATTATTATTAAGTGTGCTAAATAGATTTAAACAACAGAAGAAACAGGTCGGGAAGAAGAGCTTAAGGTATCATGTTTTCTCCTGTTGTCAAATTATATTGACAAATATTTGCACTTTTTCAATCTTATCTCAGGTTTTAGTGGGAAGGATTTTGTTTTCATTTGATAGTGAACCAATCTCTCCCGCCTTCTCATTGGACGAATGTGGCCATGTTTGTATATATAAGGCGGCTATGGTATTGCGAGAGAGGAGTGTGGTGGATTATTGTGTTGAGACGTTTAAAGTGTTCTCTGCGTGCGTTATCCGTGTCTGGTGATCTCTTCGCATACCTGTGTAACCCCGGTCCGATATCTACCAACGCTACAATAAAGGATAAGTACTGTTTTGTTTTTATATAGTAATTCGTGAGTTTTTTTCTCCTTTTTATTGTTGTTCGCGTTGTACGCTTTTCTGTGTGTTAGTTATTCTTACGGTAGGCCCTAGTTTATTGTAACTTTGTGTGTTAACCCGTATAGTATCTTTTGTCACTGTAGAAGAGCATTCAGGCCAGAAAGCTAGAGATTAAAGATTTTGAAAAGAAATTTCTCCCTAGAAGCCTGATATTTTTACTTAAAAACTCTAATAGGTATTTTAAACAACGATTACATAAGTTGATTTTCTTATTATTACCTGAAAATTCAAATTAAGGAATTGACGTGAAAATATAGATAATTTTATTATCATTATTTTAATAAGTTTTTTTTTTTAGCGGATACAGATAAAAATTTCTTAGGATCGGTCATAATCAGTTTCCAAGAATTCAGTTTCGCTTCGAAGACCTAACGGCTGAGACTTACAGTCCGTGTAAGATGAAAGATAAATAAGGCAGAAAGGGTATGGCTTTTGTGTCAAGTTGGAAGAAAGGAGTGCTGAAGAAGTTCTCAGTATGACTGACCTGAAAGCCGCAGGAAGGCTGTCGCAATATGGACGTCCCCGCGGGTGGTATAGGCCCTGCAGGTGTAGGCACCGGCAGTCTCTACCGTGACACGATGGATAGTCAGAGTGCATCGGTCCTCTACATGAGAGATGGTGAACCACCCGGTACGGACATCCACCTCGCGTCCCGCGTGGAACCAGGCGACATCGCCGGGTGACACCTCCCCTGGGGGCAGGGGACACTCCAGCCTCACGGGACTGGTGGGGGTCACCTCCACTACAGCGATCTCCCCTACATACCCCCGCTATGGTCCCCCGCCTTTAAGACAAGCAGCTTTGTACTTACCTTTCTCTTCTGGCATCTTCATCTCTGGTCTTCGTATCCATTCTGGTTTCTTGGGTTTGTATTCTGGAACAAAATAGTTTATAGTAACTACATTAAAAAAAAGATATATCCTGACCGGGAGCACATTGGAATACTTTTTAGGAATATATTTTTATAAGATATAACCAGGATCCATTTGATTAAAATATGCATGAGTAACTGAATGAACAGGGCTGGCAACGCCCAGGTTTTATCCGAGTGAATTTCCACCTGAAGGTATATTAAAAATAAAAAAGGCATATCCTGATTAGGAGCATATGTATTTTGTAGATAGCAAAGCGTCATCTAGTGGAACAGAAATCAACTAAATATATTTCATTTCATTTTCTTGATAAATCAAGAAAAGCCATCCACGAACGCGTTTCACGCTGTTGGTGCTCGTTAGCATGGAGCAGGCTGTACCACTGCAACCAAAAATCTTTTTGGTCCCAGAGGCTTCTTGAGAAACCAAGAAATGGGTATTTAAAGCCAAACTTGCGTAAATATTACGTACATTACATTATAATTAAAATTTTAACACACACACACTACTTTTATAGAGACAGTTATAGACAATTTATAGAGACTTTTATATGTTTCAGTTGCCAAATAAAAAATAAACAAGAACTAGAGGATCCCATCTAAGAACAGCTGGTACATTGGAGTGGACCCAGGAGGAGCTCTGAACCTCAGACAGCATCAAAACACTAACAAAATTTAAACAGGCCATCACAAGCAATTGAAGATAGAAAATAATAACAAAATCTGCCCCACAGCCGAAAATGTAGCTTGGCACCTGCAGCTTCAAGACACATTTCGGCTTGAATTAGATGCACTAAACAGGACCTTTGGGAGAGGCCGCTGCTTATCCACAAACCTCAAAGAGCGTGTACCAAGGACCTGTGTAATATTTGCACAAGGGGATAAGAAACAACAACTAGACTTAAGGAACAATAGTCGAGTGGCTAAAACTGTAGGGGCAAAGCGGGTTTTTTTTTTTTCAAGTCATAACCGTACTAGCTTTAGAGCCTGAAATTTCTTCACAGGGAACTAAACTAACCCCAGAGCTACAAATAATATTTGCATATAGGCAGATGGTTATTTACATTAAAGCTTATCTGCCTATTTGATTATTAAAATGAATATGTAGATAAGATTAATGTAAATCACCATTTGTTTATAAGCCAACTCTTTTGTAGCGATGAGCTAGTTAATGTCTGTAGAACTTTCAAGCTCGAAAACAAGACGATTATGACTTATTAAAGAAATTCTTTGCCTAAAGTTTTAGCGATCGTCTAGTGTTCCTTAAGATCTCTTGGATGTTTTTAGCACTTTAATTTAACTACCGTACAGGTCATTATTTGAAACCATTTGAAAAGCAGCAAACCAAGAACAAACATTCTACTAAAATATAACTACACGGATTTCATCACTTTATCCGTGAAAACTTGGAATTCCATTTCCCGAAAACCCATCTGTTTGTGAACTGTGTAGGTAGCAACAGAAAAGAACCATATGTTATTGTTTAAATATGTGAATATTGCCAGCTTTCACTATGTATTATAGATTAATGTTGTTGTCCTTATGAGGAGATCTTCTCACGAAAATAAACTATTTATTTATTAATTCAATAATTACTTAGCGCTTCGGGT
>CP092885.1:43820698-44176515 GCA_030710605.1 Cordylochernes scorpioides | reverse complement strand
ACCATAAAAACAATTTTATTAAAATATTTGATATAATATTGAAAATATTTTTAAAATTTTTACAATGCAGATTTATAAGAACGACATGTAGATTCAGAATAACAACCCCAATAATTTGATTCACAAGTACAAATAAAAACTTATGAATATAAAATATTTGAAAAATATTAGAGTTTTGAATATAGAGCAATCCATAACACAAATATTTCAAAAATAAGGCTATTTTGGATTTAATAAATTCTTTAATGAAGGCCACTGTAATATATTTCAGAGTTTTTGTCTGAATCCCGATATACATGCTAAAAAGTATAATTTCCTTAAGAATTGTCTATGAGTATATTGTTAGGATCTATAAGTGTCTCTCCCTTTTTCAATATATCAAAACAATATATTTTTTATATCTTAAACATACATTAATACCATCTTTAGAAAATTCACACAAAATAAGCCATATTCTTTAAATATTAGAGTTTCTATATAAAAGAATCTAAACATGTATTCAGTACTGGCCATTGAAGCTGCTACACCAAGAAAGCGACACACACACATCCTACAAACTTGAAATTTACATAATAGAAGAATATTCTGGGATATGCAAACGATAAGATAAAAAAAAGTTTTTTTTTCAAAATTGGCGTCAGTAGCGATACCTACAATGTGTTGAAGAGAAGAGATGGTACAGTAGGAACTGCAGAATGTACATTTGAAACGTTGTTTCACGTTGTCAAAGATTGTCCTGATTCCTCATGTAAGAATTAGAAATGATTATCAACCTGTCTCTGAGTTAATAGATTTGTAGCTTACTGGAATATTGTGGTTGATTGTAATGATCTATGTGATTATGTTCATGAAAATTAGAGCAGAACTAGAACAATATGATCATCCAGTTGGTTTCACAAACAAATGGATTAAAATATATGAAATAGATAGACACACACCAAATTCAGATAAGGTAATAAAGATTATTAAAATAATATAATTATTTCAAACATTAGAGATGTCACACAATAACGAAATATCTAGAATTTTGACAAAATATGAATAAAATATATTGTATAGTACTGAGGAAAAAATAGAAGCTTTAACACCACGAAATAACATAAAGAAAGATATAATTAACATAACGGAACCAAGTAAAATAAATTATGGGATTAAATACACAGAATTTTGGATTTTTTTTATGTAGGAGAAACCGGCCGTGATTTAGAGAACAGAATTAAAAAACACCAACAGGGTTTAATGGGGAGAAGGGCGTTAAGAAAAATTGGGGAACATGCATTATATTCAGTACATATTGTACTGGCCAGATTGGAATGATATTGAGATATTTCATAGAAATTTTGAATTTAAAAATGAAATATTATTTTTAAGGGAAGCGTATCACGAGAAATAAGGACAAGAGCTATAAATATATTATCAGATATTCCGCAACAATTTAATTCGTTTTTATATTTAAAAAAGTTCAAGTCTTGGTATCGTAGGTCTCTTGAGAGGCGCGATTCGAGACTTAACACCACAATATGCACTTCAATTTTGTCAGCAACCCGTGTTCGAAGGAAGACCACAGCAGCATAAGCTTCACTACTAGCATCAACAAACGTGTGTATCTGCCAGTTCTTCTGCGGTACCATCAATAGATTGAAATTCCTAGGTATTACCATGTCCTTGTGCAGATGAAGGTCGTCGAACCATAGGCTTAGTTCATCCTTGTAGTGACGGTCCAATTCATCGTCCCATGCCAACTTTAGAGTCCAAGCTTTCTGCAATAGAATTTTAGGCTTTATTAATATTGGGTTCAGAAACCCAATAGGGCCATATATCTGAGCTAAGCAGGACAGGATACTCCTTTTGGTTATCTTGGGGGGTATGGCTACGGAAATTTCACATGACAAACAATCTTCCCTTTTATCCCAACATATATCAAGCACTTTAGACATATCTCTTTCAAAGGGGTAAGTATCGGAGGCCACGTCCATGCTATGCTCCCAACGGCTTAACTCCATCCGAGCAATTTCCATGATGGACGTTGCGGTCAATTTGAGATATTGTAACTCTTCAAAAGAGTTCACGCTTGTGACTAAATTGTCCACATAAAAGGATTTTTGCAACCTCTGAGCTAACGGTTTATGTTCAGGTCGAACATTAGACAGGTGGTATTCAATTACTGCCCCCAAAATGAAAGGACTACAGTTAACACCGTGAACGACACGTCTATGTCTGAATACTTCTGTCTTTTCTCCGTTTTGGGAATACCACAGGAAACGCAGGTAATCTCTGACCCTTTCATTCGCTTCAATCTGTAGAAACGCTTTCTTAATGTCTGCCACGACTCCAAACTTGCCATTTCTAAACCTTAGCATAAGGTTGGGAATCATCTCTATGAGGTCAGGTCCTTTTTTTCAAGACAGTCATTTGAAGATGGAGATCTATAGACCTTGCTAGAAGCATCAGAAACAGGCCTGATAGGCGTAGTCCCACTGGAGAGTTTCATCACCGGACGATGAGGCAGGTATAAGGCCTCAGCGTCTTGTTCAGCTGGGACTTTCTCAATTATCCCTTCAGCCAACCAGCCTCGAAACATATCATAGTAATCCTCATGAAGTTTCAAAGATATTAATTTCCTAGTCGTTTGTTCTAATCTCTTCATAGCAATATCCCGGTTGTCCGCGATTCTACAGTCCATGGGAGGGAAACAACATATCTTCCAGAAAGAGAATGTTGGGTTGTTTTTAGAAAATGTTGATGCGCCAGTGCATCTCTCTGTTTAACCTCAATAGGATCCATAATGCCATCGATATTTCACATATTGTTTATGACTGCTCTCCGAAATTGTCATCGTTGTAACATGGTGAAAGAGCGAAAGTCACTACTTGGCTGACATTCTCCCATTAAAGTCCATCCAAAACGCGTCTGCGACGCAGTCATTTGACAGCACACAATATTACATCTTGAAAATAGATCCAAACACATCACATCCTAGAAGTATTTCAATTTTGATTTCATTCTCTAATATCAGGAACCCAGAATTTGCGGGCTTTGATTTCTTTCAACCATGGCCCGCCGCTCAAACTTGGTAGGTTACCACAGATTTTTTGTTGTTCAAGAAGTTTGGCGACCATCTTAAAATTCCACGATGCATGACCCAAATTGACTTTGTATTCTTGGTGAACACTTTCACTAGTATGGCCTTCAAACATAGCATGTTTAAGTGTTTCCTGGCCAATGGGAGATAGTACAAGATCCTGGGCAGTTTTCGACAAAATATAGGATCGTTGGGAACCTGTGTCAAGGAGGGCACGCACTACTTTCGCCGAAGTCGCACCTTCGACCTTAATCTTCAGAGTCTGTAGCAGAATCAGAGACGACGCGCTAAGACCGGAGAATGAAACTCCGTTTTCTACTGTAGAAGAAGCGTCACAGTCTTCCACCTGTTCCCTGTCTACGCCCAGTGACTCTCGTTCAGGAGCATTAAGAGAGCATAAAATATCAAGGTGCTTCTTCTTACATCGAATACATTCAGTTATGCGCCTTCTACAATTATAAGAGATATGACCTGGTTAGAGGCAGGAGAAACAACATTTAGCGTTTTTAATACGCTCTCTTCTTTCTTTAATGCTCATTCTGAGTGCAGCAAGACATTCTGTGTTTTTATGATCTTTATTACAAAAGATGCAATTCTGGGCACGTCCAGCAAAGAGTCTAGAGGCCGTAGGTATCTTAGCAGGATGTGATTGTCTGCCCACGTTTCTATCCTGTTTCAGAGATTTAGTTCAAACTTGGATCCAGCTAAGGCCCTGTCTTGTTCTGCTGCAGCTTCCCTTTGGAGAAACTCCATAATTAGGTCAACTCTAGTTTGAGTCGAATCATTAGCATCAATATTGACATCATGGAGGGGGCTTCTTTGCCAAGCCTTCATGAGTTCTTCTGAGAGACATGCCTCATCCATTGGAAATATAAATACAGACATCTGTCTGGCCTCAATCTTTAAGGATTTTAATGCTCTCAAATGAGACACCAACTCATCATAAAATGAGATAACCTCCAACTGTTGTTTGGAGGAGCAGTCAATCATTAGACGGATAAGATCTCTGACATATACTTGTTGCATTTAGGCCTTCCAAATCGTTCTGTCAAAGACAGTGTTAAAACATGGCGATCGTTAAAATGGTGGTCATTAAGAAGACTGATTACAATAAAATCTGCCTTGAGCTGTGAGGGAGACCGGGCGTTGTCCAAGAAGGAAACGTAGGGGCTCATTTATTTTTGGCGAATCCAGAAGGTGTGGCAATGTTTAGAAATAATATTGTTTCCTCTCGAGTGGCATGGCATGGGTGTTTTTGAGTTATTCACAGGTTGCGATCTTGGTTCGAAAAGGTCGGGATTCATATGTAACAAGGGTTGCGAGGTTGCAGATGGTATAACATGGAGTGTGTATTTTGAAGATATCTGGGCTCAGGTGATTGAATTCACTTAGAACAAGTGGTAGGAATTTTGCGAGATTGGTACTGTGGGGTGCGATATGATAATATCATGTGAAATACAAATTTCTCGGTGCTCGTAGGTCGATGTGTTTCTACGTTGGTTAATACACAGTAAGGTTATTGTCTATAATGGTGTTAGGTATGCTCTTATAGATGAGAATTGCGACGCAGACACGCTTTCGAGTGAGAGAAAAAATGTATCACGGTAAAAATTGCAATTTCATTGCAAATGGAAAGGTGTCACGTGATGTCGTTGTTTTAGAGCGAAATCTAACCAAGTACATCCTGAAAAACAAGCTTAATGGAGTCATGGGTGCTGTTTGTATGTACATAGAACAAGATATTTGAGAATGTTAGTGGGTGTGGCGCCTTTATTGGCGACGATATGGAGCTTGTGTGGCTCGGGGTGGGGTTTGTGCTTAAGTCGCTCGCTAAAAAATGTTGCCATGTGGAGCAAGTTAAAGATGTGTTGGGATGTTTAATAGTTGGTTGAAAGATATGAACTGCTGATCAATTGTTAACGTAAAAGCTATGGGGAAAAAGTGTAATTTATGCTCGAAACATAATGGTGGAAAGATCTTTGGTTGGTGGTGACCCAATTTAGCTGCTGGTGGCAAGTGGACGGGGTCCCCGGTTTTTATTTTTAACTTGGGGGGGATAGATGAACATATGACAGAATTCATTAGGAAAATAATTTCACCTATGTTAATTTATATTCAAAATTTTATTTTAAAAATTACTGTGTTTGTAAGGTATTTTATATTTTCAGTGGAAATCAGTGAATATCTTTCCATAAGGAAATGGAAAGATAGCAAAAAAATCGAATATTTTGAGGTGTTTACTTGTAATGGTTTATATGGACATATATATGTGGTGTGCCTGCTGTGTCGTAATCCTGTCGACTCACAATGTGATGATCCGTGTCGACTCTCTGTGATGTGCTGCTGTCGTGGTGTAAGATGGTGATTGCGCAGTCGTGATGTGGTTGTGCAGTCGTGATGTTGATTGTGCAGTCGTGCTGGTGATTGTGCAGTCGTGATGGTGATTGTGCAGTCGTGGTGGTGATTGTGCAGTCGTGGTGGTGATTGTGCAGTCGTGGTTGTGATTGTGGTAAAGCACACAGAGACGAATCAAAGGGTAAACCGAGGCATCGGGAGAGAGAACGCAGCGACCTTGCGGCCGGCCACCTACTAACAGACTATCTGTTCTGCTGCTAACGAACTTTCTGCTGCTGCTCTCTGCTATCTGGCAACACTGAACTCACTAACTAACGAACTTTCTAACGACTGTCTGCTATGTTGCAACACTCAACCGTCTACTCTGACCTTGACTCTGATTGGCTGCTGGGCAAGCCCTTTGTTAGCTCAGGCGTAACGACGCGCCTCGGTGTCTAGCGTTTGATCTTAGGTTTTGGTTTCTATAGTCTGGCCTTGGTTGCTACGTTCTCTAGATGCCTTTGTATTTATTTGAACACACCAAATCGATACATACAAAGTTAATGGATTAACAGAGGATTGGGTACAATGATAATTAGAGTAGGGGTTGTAAGAAGGGGTGGGGAGTATTTACACATGTGTTTTATCATTCTTAAATTACCACAGATGGGCCCCCTGCGTTAAAGAATTTAAAAAGGGGCAGCCTGAATTAAATTCTGGTAGATGGGGAAGTAATTTTTGGGGAAAATTAATTGGGTAACAAACAAAGCTATTTACAGGGTGGTAAGAAGTTGCGTTCGACAAGGTGACAGAATGGAAAGATGAAGTATGAACTATTAAAAAAAAATGACAACATGGTGATTAAATTGGTTGACAGTAGGATCAGCTTGAGAACATGGGTTTGCAAGGCGTTTTGCTAGGACGTCTTGGAACTAGTTAACAAGGGATCAAAAAAAAAAAACTATTGTTCTCCATTAGCGGTCTTGGGTGGGGATAAAAAAAAAAGAATGAAAATAGCGCGATGGTGAGTGAGTGAAAAAAAATGCCTGCAGAGTATTCAAGCTTGGTGTATGGACAAACTACATCAAGGGAATTTTTGCAAGTGTAAAAAAAATGAACATATAAAAACATAGAGAAAAAACATCACATTGAAAAAAAAAACTGACAAATACATGGGTCGCGCTGGTGGTGAAAAGAGCCGCTAAGATGGTAAGGTTTGGTGAAAGGCAAGGTAATTTCGTGGTTGTTGAGAGAGGTTTGGTGAAAGGCAAGGTAATTTCGTGGTTGTTGAGAAAAACAAATGCAGAAGTTGAGAGGTGTGAAAATAAAAATGGTGAAACAAAATTAAGATATAATGCTATTTACAAAATTGGGACAATGGTACTCGCCTCGAGTACTTGGGTGAGAGAGAGAAAAAACAAAAAGGAAAAACATTGATTAAAATTTGTAAACAAGTGCACTTTAGGCTTTAAAGGTCGCTTGAAAAGATGTTGCAGTGGTAACATAGGGTGAGAAAAAAAATGTGGGTACATAGGTTGACAAACGAATTAGTGTGCAGCATTGCGACAAGACATTGATTTTAAGGGAGATAGTTGCAGGGTAGTATGGTACAACATGTGGAGTACAAAAAAAAAAAAAAGGTTGGGATGAGTTATCTGTGATGTAAGGGAAATAGTTGTCAGGACGTAGGTGGTGGGGCAGTTCTAAATAGGCGATGAACGGTTTCTCCTATCAAAGTACAGGTGATGGTAAGGAGTTGGAAAATGGCTTCTTGTAGTTGAAAAAGTCTATCAGTCTCTTGTGCGTCTATTCCTATGTAGATAAGTGTGATTAGCGGGACGGTGGAGAAGGGCATTGTTAGCGTGTAAATTAGGAGAATTAAGTGGAAAATCAAAAATGTTTTCATATTGTATCCGATATGTTTTATGAGAGAGATTAGTTGTGGGCTGAGCCATTTATGTTGGAGGGTTGATGACGTGACTTGGGACTGGGTTGGTTCATGATTGATTTGTAGACGGGGAACTGGGGAAAAATTGTTACTTGAAGTCGGTTCTATTTGGATTAGGGTAAAAAGATTTGGGGTTAGAGGTGGAAGAGGTTGGCTGCTGGATGGTTTGATCAGGAGTTGGTATTCTTGGAACAAGTCCGGTGAGAGATGTCGGAACGGAAATAAGTCATTGTCTTTGGGTTGAACAATATGTGCCTGCATGGTGGGGGGTGCTATATGAGGTACGCCTTCTGTGTAGGGTCTGAGTTTCTTGACATGTATTGTGTCGTGTGTGATGTGTGGATGTGTAGGTGTATTGTTTTGGTGTATCTTGATGGTGTCGGCGTCTAGGAATCCGCAGAAGGGATCGCGTGAGAGAATGTCAGCTTCGTACTGCTGGGACCCTTTAATGTAGAGAATTTCGTAGTCATATGCAGATAGTCTTAAGCTCCATCTGAATAGACGTCCTGCGGGATTTTTTTTATAGATTTTAGCCATTGTAGAGCGTGGTGATCAGAGAAAATGGTGAATTTTGTGCCTGTAAGGTAAATGCGGAATTTTTCTACGCTTTCAATTATGGCTAGGCATTCTAACTCATAAATGTTGTAATTTTGTTCGTGCGGGCGTACGGCTCGGCTATAATATTGTACGGGATGCATTTGGTTGTTGGGGTGGACCTGTTTTAAAATGCCTGCGATACCTTGTGTTGAAGCGTCGCAGTAGAGTTGGCAGGGTAGACCTTCTTGGAACAAATGTAAGACGGGTTGTGTAGTGAGACCTTTTTTTAAGGTTTCGAAAGCTTGTTGACAAGCATCGCTCCAGTGCCAATTTACGTTCTTTTTAAGTAAGTTGTTAAGGGGTGTTCGGAGACGAGCATAATTTGGAATAAATTTATTATATACGTTAACTGCACCTAGGACAGATTGTAGCGATTTTTGATTATAAGGGGGTTTTATGGCATTAATTGTATCGAGGTTTCTAAGCTGAGGTGTATATGTGCCTGCGGATATGGTGTATCCGAGAAATTCTATGGATGTTTTGAAAAATTCACACTTATTATAGTTAAGTCTGATGTTTTCTGCTTGGCAAACTTCGAATAATTTTGTAAGGTGTTGTATGTGTTCTTCTGTGGACTCTGAGAATATAATAAAGTCGTCAAAATAATGTTCTATGCATTGTAAGTTGTGTTTTTGTATGATCTGACTGATTGATCGTTCGTATATTTGTGGTGAATTCTTCAGGCCAAAGGGAAGGCGGGTCCATTGATATTGTCCATCAGGTGTAACAAAAGCAAGAAGTGGTCTAGATTCTGGTGCGATTTCTACTTGCCAGTATGCAGAGGCGATGTCGACGGAGGAAAAGATTTTGGCGCGCGAGAGTTTATCCAGCACGGAATCAATCAAGGGAAGGGGGTGAATATCTGGCTGAATTATGTCGTTTAGTTTTCTATAATCTATGCAGAAGCGTTTTGTTTCATCGCGCTTTGTTACTAACGTTACAGGACTTGCGAACGGAGAGTAGGACTTTTCTATGATATTGTGTTTTAACATTTCGGCGACTTGATTTTGAATTTCCTTTAGGTCGCAATAAGGAACTTTGTATGGCCTGAGTGTAATTATTTTATCAGAAGTAGTGTTAATTTTGACGGGGGGAATGTTTAAAGTGGGGACATCAAATTTGTTTTCAGAAAATATGTGTTGATAGTTATGCAATAGGAGATTAAATTGGGTCGGACAATTAGGGTGAGACAATTCAGTTCGTGCATCAGTTAGCTGGCAATTAGGGTTAACAAGGGTTGTGGGAGATAAAAAATAACTTGGACATTTTTCTGAAAAGGCATAATTATTTGTGGTTAGTGTATGTGCTGATTGATTGCAACGTGAGGGCAGAGAGGTATGGGATGCCTTGAAGTGTCGCTGGCATTCCCAATAAGCACATGCACTTGGAACAAGGGAAAAATTATACACATTTTTAGCTAAAGGTGAGTTATTTTGAAGTATAAAGAATTCGTGAAAGTTAATTTGCAGTTTAAATTTTTTAAGCGTATCTATTGAAAATATACCAAATGGAAGTTTAGCATCTATGACATAAATTCTGATTTTTTCTGTTATTTTGCCTAAGGTTAGCGGAAGATAAACATAGCCTGCGGTGTTGTAATACTTTGTGAGATAGAACTAATTTGAATGTGCTCGTTAATTAATTCTATTTTTGTGTAAAGACATTTTTTAAGAATTTAAAGGTATTTAATGGTATAATATTTACGGTTGCACCAGTATCAGCTAGAAAAGGAAGGAAATGTTTTTGATTGAGGAGGACTTTTAAAATAAGGTTATTAACGAAAATTAGGGTAATCCTCTACCTGTTTGGGGCTAGTGTTGTTTGTCGTCGGGGCGGCTGGCGCAGTAGATGGTGTCGTCTGGCGGCCATTGTTGGTTCGGTTGAAGGTGCCTTGGCGGTGGTGGCTGGCGTGGTAGGTTTGGCCCTGCTGGGCGTTAGAAGCTGGTCGTTGCTGGCACTGGGAGTGCCAGTGTTGTCCTTGGCAGAACTTGCAGGGAGAAGGTGGTATTGCTGCGTAGTTCTGTGCCCGTGGTTGTGGTCGTGGGGTATTGTGGTATGGTCCTTCCATCCGTGGAGGGTTGTCTGGGCACGTGGTGGTTGTGGGGAGACGTTTCCTCGCACCCTTGATGTTAGTTCATACCACTCGGAAAGTGATTTGGGTGGCACAACTCGAACAAGGCGCTGATCTCCAGTGGGCAGTCCTTCAGTCAAGGCCTCTATGATGACAGGTCTTGGCAAGTCCAATTGCATCCCTAACGTTGCCTTGGTCCTAAAGTACTCTTCAAGAGAGTTGTAATGTTGGGCTTTTGCAGCGTAAAATTCGCGTAGGTTGTGTCGGTCTTGTCTGGGAATAAGTCCTCTAGGGTTCTCTGCGCTTCTTCATACGGCTTAGCATCAAGTCGGAGTTGTCTAAAAAGATCTAGGGGATGCTTAACAAGGTATTGGGGAAGTTTTTGCAGTTTTTGTTGAGGGGTTAAGTTCTGAGTTTGCAAGTTAAAGTTCCTAAAGAAACATGCAGCGTTGTACATACCATCAAAGGCGGCAAGATCCAGGTCTCGGGGATGAAGGGGTTGCAGTCTTTCTAGGATGGTTGCCAACTGAAGGATGATGGTGCCAAGATGGGGTGGTGGTGTTGTTGGGCCGTGGTCGTTGTTGGGGAACTCTCCGATCTCCTGCACTCGGGCTTCTTTGTCGTCCTGGTTCATCCTGTCGACTTTACATGTGGTGTGCCTGCTGTGTCGTAATCCTGTCGACTCACAATGTGATGATCCGTGTCGACTCTCTGTGATGTGCTGCTATCGTGGTGTAAGATGGTGATTGCGCAGTCGTGATGTGGTTGTGCAGTCGTGATGTTGATTGTGCAGTCGTGCTGGTGATTGTGCTGTCGTGGTGGTGATTGTGCAGTCGCGGTGGTGATTGTGCAGTCGTGGTTGTGATTGTGGTAAAGCACACAGAGACGAATCAAAGGGTAAACCGAGGCATCGGGAGAGAGAACGCAGCGACCTTGCGGCCGGCCACCTACTAACAGACTATCTGTTCTGCTGCTAACGAACTTTCTGCTGCTGCTCTCTGCTATCTGGCAACACTGAACTCACTAACTAACGAACTTTCTAACGACTGTCTGCTATGTTGCAACATTCAACCGTCTACTCTGACCTTGACTCTGATTGGCTGCTGGGCAAGCCCTTTGTTAGCTCAGGCGTAACGACGCGCCTCGGTGTCTAGCGTTTGATCTTAGGTTTTGGTTTCTATAGTCTGGCCTTGGTTGCTACGTTCTCTAGATGCCTTTGTATTTATTTGAACACACCAAATCGATACATACAAAGTTAATGGGTTAACAGAGGATTGGATACAATGATAATTAGAGTAGGGGTTGTAAGAAGGGGTGGGGAGTATTTACACATGTGTTTTATCATTCTTAAATTACCACATATATGTATATGTGTATTAAGAAAAAGGCATCTCCTTATCGTGCAACTGAAAGTTGCTGATGGCTTGCGCCATCTATAGGAATAAATATCAACTATTCTTGTTGAGACTGGTTTGCATAGTTTTTTGAATAGTTTCTGCATAAGTCTTTTAAATAGGTTTTTTGCATATTTTTCTTTTGATGAAGAGATTCATTTGTTTAAGTTTGATTTTTGTAGTTTTTATGTGGTTTGGTCACGTGCTTGGGACCCTATAAAAAGAAGGCGCGCGGAGAGATTGAGTAGTCTGATAAGTAGAGTCTGCCGAGTAGAGTCTGCCGAGTAAGTACAGTCTGCCGAGTGAGAGTCTGCCGAGTAAGAGTCTGCCGAGTGAGAGTCTGCCGAGTAAGAGTCTGCCGAGGTGAGAGTCTGCCGATCAGGAGAGAATCAAGGCCTAGAGTTCAAGTTAAAAGGCACCCTAGAGGATAAGGCCTGAGACTCAAGGTAAAAGGCAGAAAATAAGGCCTAAAGTTCAAGGTAAAAGGCAGAAAATAAGGCCTAAAGTTCAAGGTAAAAGGCAGAAAATAAGGCCTAAAGTTCAAGGTAAAAGGCAGAGAATCAAGGCCTAAAGTTCAAGGTAAAAGGCAGAAAATAAGGCCTAAAGTTCAAGGTAAAAGGCAGAAAATAAGGCCTAAAGTTCAAGGTAAAAGGCAGAAGATAAGCCCTAAAACTCAAGGTAAAAGGCAGGAAATAAGGCCTGAACTAAAGAGAAGATTAAGTACGTTGAAAGAAGAGAAGCTGAGTCAAGCTTACCCAGAAAGCTGCAAGAATTACTTTTACTGGAAATAGTTCATTTCATTTTTTATTTGATCATTGTGTAATAAAGCCTTATAATTATTTAAATCATCAATAAGGCTGATCATTTCCTCCAGAGTAACACCTGCCTATCGCTACCTCTATAGTTTGATTTCTTGAATAGACTTATTAGTTTTTACATTTTTTGTTAGTTTTAACATTTGGTGAGCCGGACGCGATAGGCTTGGTGGTGAAATGGAGGAATTGAGCAAAATAAGAGAGGCTGCCAGAGGTAGATTTGCTGAGCAGGTCAATAGTTTAAATGCAGAGTTAAAGGATCCTTCCATTGATAGGAGTGGCATATATGCAAAATATGATAGGTTGGAATCTCTCCATTTGGAGCTGATGGCATTAAATGAACAATGCCAGGGAATTTTATTGGCCCAAGAGGCTATTAGCGATGATGAGATAGATAAGGAATTTGAGGATTGTGAGATCTATATAATGGAAAGATTTTATTTAGCGGCTAGAATTCGCGTAATGCGTGAGCGGGAAGAGGATGCTCTTTCTACTGATGGTAAAAATGGAGTTGAATATGGAGAAGCAAATATAAAGGGAGACAAAGTCTCAAGTGATGAATATCTATTAGAAATGGACTTTAATAAGGAAGAGTTGGAGCAAGAGGAAAATGCTAATGAAAATTATGAGGGGGCAGATTTGGAGAATAGAGAAGACTCGGAAGCTGTAACTAAGGGTAATAGAGTAAAGGATTCTGGAACTGCAATTAAAGGTTATGAACCGGTGAACAATTCTAGAGCAGTAGCTGAAGGCGCTGTTCAAGTGAAGATTTTAGATGATGAAACTGAATCGATTGATGATAATGAGGAAAATGAGGAAAGAGTGGTCGGAGTTCAAGCATCGGAGAAATTGGTGGAAGCAAGACCAACTGGAGATGCGGAATTTAAAATAAAGGATAATTATAAGGAAACAGAATCCCAAGATTTGAAAATCATAAATAAATCTGATTATTCAGAGAATAAGTACGATAAATACAACGAGGGAAAAGATCATGATGGAAATGAAGCGAAAAATATAGATGAAGAACAAGGTACTGATTCAACGGTGGGAGAAAAGCTAGATGTAGAACAAAGTACTGATTCAAAGGTGGAAGAAGAAAAGCTAGATGCAGAACAGGGTATTGATTCAAAGGTGGAAGAAGAAAAGCTAGATGTAGAACAAGGTACTGATTCAAGGGTGGAAGAAAACCTAGATGCAGAACAAGGTACTGAATCAAAGATGGAAGAAAGGATTATTGATACAAGGGATTGGTTGAAGGAAGTGTTCATCGAAGGAGTTAATGAAAATCCACCTGAAGTAAAAGGACACTATTTGCCCCGTCACCTTTTGTTTAAGGGTGAGTCTGAAACGACGCCTATACGGCCAGTGTTTGACGACGCTTCCTGACGAGGACGCAACGGACTTTCCTTGAGACGATATTTAAGAAGGGGACCCATTCTACTGAGGAGAATCCCGGAAATAAGGATAAAATATCGGGAGAATAAGTTCGGAATTTTGGCTGACATGAGAAGATATTTCCGGGTGATGGCCATCAAGGAAAATGATTGGGACTACCTCAGATTTCTGTGGAAGAAGAAAATGGACAACTGATGGTTTTTGGGCGGGAAATGGTTGTAGTGACGATTTTAGTTGAGTGCCCCGTACCTCAAAATCCGGAAGAAAAGACAAAGGTGTCTACAGAGAGTAGCTGTCTCCCAAGCTGTCTCCAGAGTGTGGCGGGAAGACCTGGCAGAGCTATCTCCCGAGTAGCTATCTCCCAAGTAACAGGTGGCCGGGGATAGTCCCCGAGGTTTATGAAAACAGATATGGTGGAGAGAGTAAGAGATCTGAAAAATATATCTCTGGATAATGTGGCCATTGTATAAAGTTAATTTTGACAATAATACTTGTCAAAATTTGGTGGGAGGATGTTGAGACTGGTTTGCATAGTTTTTTGAATAGTTTCTGCATAAGTCTTTTGCATAGGTTTTTTGCATATTTTTCTTTTGATGAAGAGATTCATTTGTTTAAGTTTGATTTTTGTAGTTTTTATGTGGTTTGGTCACGTGCTTGGGACCCTATAAAAAGAAGGCGCGCGGAGAGATTGAGTAGTCTGATAAGTAGAGTCTGCCGAGTAAGTACAGTCTGCCGAGTGAGAGTCTGCCGAGTAAGAGTCTGCCGAGTGAGAGTCTGCCGAGTAAGAGTCTGCCGAGGTGAGAGTCTGCCGATCAGGAGAGAATCAAGGCCTAGAGTTCAAGTTAAAAGGCACCCTAAAGGATAAGGCCTGAGACTCAAGGTAAAAGGCAGAAAATAAGGCCTAAAGTTCAAGTAAAAGGCAGAAAATAAGGCCTAAAGTTCAAGGTAAAAGGTAGAAGATAAGGCCTAAAACTCAAGGTAATAGGCAGGAAATAAGGCCTGAACTAAAGAGAAGATAAAGTACGTTGAAAGAAGAGAAGCTGAGTCAAGCTTACCCAGAAAGCTGCAAGAATTACTTTTACTGGAAATAGTTCATTTCATTTTGTATTTGATCATTGTGTAATAAAGCCTCATAATTATTTAAATCATCAATAAGGCTGATCATTTCCTCCAGAGTAACACCTGCCTATCGCTACCTCCATAGTTTGATTTCTTGAATAGACTTATTAGTTTTTACATTTTTTGTTAGTTTTAACAATTCTCGTTGATTTTTATTATTCCAGAATTGGCCAATTACCCCTTTCTTGATTAATCAAGAAAAGCTAACCACGGATGCGTTTCGGGCTGTTGGCCCTCATCAGCGCACCTTATCCCAGTACAATGTTACATTTGTACTATTTTTTCATATATATGTGTGTGTTATTGTTGCAAATGATCCTGTCGACGTATGGATAAACTGGAAGTCGTGTACGTGAGCGATTGTTGATGTTCTTCCCACACGCGGACAACAAGAAGCAGAGGCAGGGCTATATATTAGCACCGAGCAGGTCGGAGGTAGCCCCGGTGAGAGAGACAGAAGCGGTCTGCCGATGGACACACTATAGCAAACACTGCGCTTACCCTATGAGCTAATATTGTTCTATTGACCCCGGGAGCGTCGCCTATAAAAAGCCCCAGAAGGGGGTCCTTTAGGGATGTGTCATGTCCTTTAGCTTTACCACGTATCTGCCCCCAGCTGACCACTCATTTGCTGTTTCTATTTTGACGTCATAATTTTGAGTTTAAATACAAATAAGGGGGATACAGGTTATACTAATAAAGATATAGCATATATACAAAATATAAGGAATGGTAGCAAATAGGAACAGTGTTCATTTTAATAGAAGGGTATGAGCTTATAAAGTATCGGCTCTAACTAATTGGAAGATATGTGAATTATGCTAAAAGTGTCATTATTATACAGTTTAAAATATACTACATATATATGGTATTTTGACCCCAACCCTATATTGGTGTATAATATAACGAGATTGTATGATGTAGTAGAAACACCTCTCTAACTAATTATAGGTATGTTAAACATGCGTCATTGCATCACAAAATATGTAGTGTACTCTGTACAAACTTACGATAATAAAATAAAACTGTGGACTATATTACGAGCTGAGTTAAATAGAAGAGAGTGAAATATAGAAGTCGAACAACATGTAAGAACGAGGCTTAAAGATGTTAGAAGTTTTCAGAAAGTCGTTAAGAGAGTACAATGACCTCTCTTACCTGATTCACGTCATTATTTCATCAGATGAAGCCTCAGTACTTCCGCATTGAAAGCTATTAAAACCTCCGATAAGCCGTAAATTCAGGACACTTCCAAGTCCGCGGAAGCTCTCATCAGTTGTCTCCAAAGTTCGATCAATCCACCATAGACAAGTAAGAAATCTCACCTTCTTCACCCTCTCCATCTCTTATCTCAACTCTTTCTGTTCATGGAACTTTCCTAGTACAACTGTGTCCCTTCGTTTTTGTGTGGACAATCCCAGGTCTTATTTCTGCCTCGACCACGACTGCCTGTACTCTGCGAGAACTGTTAAAGGTCTTCCAAGGTGAAGAGAGGTACTGGACAACTCTCCACATCCTGACTGTTCCTCTCGATAAACACGATAAAACGATACAGGACCACATACCATAGCATGAGTCGACAGGAACACACACCATAGATTAAGTCGACAGGATTCCACAACGACACAGTGTGTTGAATTGTATACCTAAATTACAGTTGTAATTTGTGTGTGGATCGAGAAATGCTCTTCTGCCAAATCTCAAATGAGCTTGTTAGACCACATTTTAAATAACGTAGCGTCCTGCATTGTTGAAATTTAGACATATTTAAACACTACCTTTTATTTGAAAAATTACAAATAAAATATATTTATACAACACCTATATACTACAATTAATAAATCTTGAAAAAGGGAGGATATGGCTCATCAGTAGTGACCTTCCCAGCGGCTTTGCTATTTTAATATCTAGATCGATTTACTAATGCATTAAATTGAATTTCATAAATACCCTGCATTTAATATTAGATACATTATTTTGTTTCGAAAGAACTATATACATATGCACAGCATATATATGTCGCAAACCCGGGTAACCGAAAAGTGAGTTGGAAGCAGTCGTAGGTTGAGTGGCAAAGTGCGCAGAGTGGAAAGCCCGCACGGGACAGTAAGGACAAAGTTTGGAATCAAAAGGCGCTCTCCAAGTATGTCTCAAGTGGCACCAGGACCGGGGGGAAAATCGAGTACTACCAGAGGAAGGCCCGACGTAAGGCCTGGAGCCGCGGGGGCAGGAGACGCCAAGTTGGTGCCCGTGAGATGACAATGGATCTAATACTGAGCGTACCTGTCAAAAATATGAACTATAACTAACGGTCCTTTGTTAACGGTCCAATTAAATTTGCTTTAATGGTCTAGTCGTTAACGTCTTAAAAAATAGTGATTATTTAATATTATTTAGTTTTTTTAAATCCAGGGTAGCCTAGTGGACGTGGCATCTGCCCGGTAAGCGGAACATTGTGGGTTCGATTCCCATCCATGGACACTTTTATTTTTCCGTTCATCATTACTTTTCATAATTCATCCTTTCATACCTCATCCAAAAAGGTTAGAAATAGTCGATATTTCACCTTGAAATAAAAATTTGATTTTTCGTTGAAAAGAAACTCATGCGGTGTAACTTCAAGGGTCGTTTTACAATCACAGGCCGCAGTGTATTATATTGTATTATAAGTTACTTTATGTATCAATTACGAACGAAAAATACGTCCAGGGTAGTCTAGTGGACATGGCATCTGCCCGGTAGGCGGAACATTGTGGGTTCGATTCCCATCCCTGGACACTTTTATTTTTCCGTTCAACATTACTTTTCATAATTCATCCTTTCATACCTCATCCAAAAAGGTTAGAAATAGTCGATATTTCACCTTGAAATAAAAATTGGATTTTTCGTTGAAAAGAAACTCATGCGGTGTAACTTAATGTATGTTTAATTATCCTTGCTTCATATAAAACGTTCAATATCTATCCACTTTGAAACAAAGGTCTATTCTTCTAAGAAACACTTGTGAGACATCTGCTATAACTACATGTGTTCTGGAAAATTTCTCCTCATGAGAACATCTAGAAAACACCTCTAAATTAAGGTCTTGGTTGGGACCGATATAGAAAAGTTACGAATAGTAACAAGTAGAAATTAAGTAACAACTTTATATAGGAAAAAAGATCGAAAAAAATCTATAAAATAGTATAACGCCAGTTAGAATGAATTAAATTGCATTTTAAAATCCACTCAATCAATATTTAAAATGGCAATGTGCCATCATTTAGAATAAGAAATAAACAAAGCTTTTTAATTCCAACTTTATTCCATATTATAAGATGTCCATTTTCATGATACAAAAATTAAGCAAATTACCCATTTGAAGCTGTTGATTTTCGGTCTGGTGTAAGCTGTATCTCATCGACCAAAAATGTTTTAGAAATTTCCTGAAAAATAAAAATATAATATAATATAAAGCGGCTTGTGATTGTAAAACGACATTTGAAAATTATCCCGCATGTGTTTCTTTTCAATGAAAAATCAAAATTTATCCAAGGAGAAATAACGATTATTTCTAACCTTAGGGATGAGGTATGAAAGGATGAATTGTGAAGAGTAATGATAAACGGAAAAATAAAAGTGTCCAGGGATGGGAATCGAACCCACATTGTACCGCTTACCTCATCCCTAAGGTTAGCCAAAATACTTACATGATAATTCATTCAATAGGTTGACAGGTATTTGGAACTTCTTAAAAATCATTTCAAATATGTTCGAAATCCTTATTACCGAGATAAACTGATCAATAGACAGCTAATTGTTGAAAAGGTATATAAAGAAACACGAAATAAATATATGATTACTATTGAAAAAACAAGAAGAGTGAGTTGGATGGAATTCTTAGAGGAAGTGGAAAATTCATTCCCCTTTGGAAATACTTATAAAATTTTGAAACAAAGGACTACTCCAAAATCATTTGATTTGCCGATTTTAAATGTATCTCGAGATTGGCTTCAATCAGAAATGATAAACCTTCTCTCTTCGCTGTTTCCGGACGATAATCAATCTTCTGAATTAAATCATCATAAATTAATCAGAAACAAGGAACATACTTTTTCCAATGACGAAACTATTCATTTTGAAAATATTCAAACTTTCTCTATAATTAGTAAACTCAACAATAAAAAGGCTCCAGGATTAGATCATATAAGTAATCAGATGATTAAAACGGCAGCCCACTACATACCGCCAATCCTAACAAATTTATTCAATGCTTGTATTGGACTGAATTATTATCTAATGGCCTGGAGAGAAGCAGCTGTTGTGATAATTAAAAAACCAAATAAAGATAATTATAATGAACCGAAAGCCTACCGACCTATATGTCTGTCATCTAATCTTGGTAAAATATTTCAGGGATTAATTCACATCGAACTCGTAAATCATATCAATGCTAATAATGTTATGCATCCTGATCAGCACGGCTTCATACAAACAAAGTCTACAATTTCTTCCCTACCAGAAATAACTAAAATAAGTCTCCAAAGAAAGGAATCAGATGTTACGGCCTTGGTTGCTGTGGATAACAGCGGAGCATTCGACCATGCTTGGTACCCTGCAATCATTCAACAATTGGACAAAGAAAACTTTCCAGCGCCACTAATTAAAATAGTTACTTCATATCTCGAAGATCGAAAGGTAGAGCTAAGATACTTGAACTCAAAATGTACAAAAATGGTAAATAAAGGATGCCCTCAAGGTGGAATTATTTCTCCAATTCTTTGGAATATATTTTTAAATGATTTCATCTTTTAGTGAAAATTTCGCAAGAGTCATAGCTTTTGCCGAAGATCTTTCATTTGTGGTTTGGGGCTCTAGCATCCAGGATCTTCAGTTCAAAATTATAAAAAGTCTGAATAATATTAAAAATTAGTGTGAGAAGGTAAAACTATCAATAAGTCCGAATAAAACAGGTATACTCTACCTACGCAGTTACCAAAAATTACCTGTAAACTTTACCGGTATAAATATTCAGCCATCAGAAACTATAAAGATTTTGGGAGTTATTTTTCGAAACCACACACAAAGAAATAAATTTGATTTTGGACCACACGTTGACAATATAATTACCAGGGCTATGATATTTAAGAATGCGCTATTTTCATTATGTGCACGTACTTGGGGAATTGATTCAAGGCGCAGATTGATTTTATACAAGGGGGTAATACGTCCTATGTTGAGCTATGCATCCAATATATGGTTCCCTTTTATCAATACAGCAAAGCGTTTAAAGTTAAATTCTATACAGTACCAAAATTTAATTAGTTGAATTCATGCTTACAAAATTTCACTGCTTTGTTCTTATGCATACCTCTGGTGAATCCTGTATAGGGTCAGTGACCCTGAATAAAGGCTTTTTGTTGTTGTTGTTGTTGCTTACAAAAGTTCATCTTCTTACATTACTCATATTCTAGCGAAAATTCCTATGCTGAGCGACTACCTTAAATTATCACTAATTAGATACAATATGAAGAATTCTCTGACAACCAAACACTAAATAAGCCCCTTTCAAATGAGTTGAATAAATTATATATCAATACAATATTTATATTTTCTCTTTCTCAAACTAATGCAACGTTCAAGAATATTTTTCTGAGAGAAGTACCAAGCTTCATTACTCCTGATAAATACACTAATCTGTTCTTCACAGGCAAAGGACCCTTTTTAAGTTTTCTCTTTGACTTGAGAGTTAAAAATGATCGAACATATGAATGCTTCGTTGCTATGTTGAAACACCAGAGCATCTTTTGTTGGCTTGTCCTCTGACTAACCAAATTGTAGTTACTTACTTTGACATAATGTCAAATCATCTTTCTGTATATACTCAATCTTATGGAAACTTTGGCAAGTTTAGAGCTTTTTGTACACAAATTTATAAATCACTACAAATTCATCGTGTAAATAATTAAAGATATATATGTAAATAATTATAATATAGCAAAATAGTCTGATAGACTTCGTGCTTCTGTAATAATAAATTAAAATAAAAATAAAAGTAAAAATAATGTACTAGATTTTTTTTTCACACATTCTATGAAATAATTTTTTTGCGGATCATTATGTCCTCAATGGGTTTTAATGATATAATGTTTTAGAGGTTCACCACTAATTTGACCTAGCAACCACTCACAACAATTAACATGAAAATTTAAAATTTGGGTCAATGTTACATTTAAATATTGAAATTATTTATAATGAAGTGTAAACGTGAAATCATTAACATTTCATTAAATTTTAATAATAATAATTAATACATTATGAACTATAAATAGAATACTTGCGCATCTAATAAAATGTTCGAATATTTGTTTATCAAACACACACAAAATTTACTTAGAATAAAAATATATTATATGATGTATTACCTTTTAGATCACTTCCATTAATAATTGGCAATACGACCCAGAATAAGTATATGGCTACGGCGTTTTATGGTTTCCAGAAGTCCATATCTCAGAAGAAGGCCAAGTGACACTCACTCCTCACTTTCTTACTGCTACTCTTTTTGTGTTGTTTTTCTTGCTTCCCTCTTTCTCTTTCTTGTTTTTTTCTTTTTTTTCTTTTTCTTCTGTCTATATCGTTGTTTCCTTTGTCTCACTGCTTTGTTCTTATGCATACCTCTAGTGAATCCTGTATAGGGTCAGTGACCCTAAATAAAGGCTTTTTGTTGTTGTTGTATTTCCTTTTAGAATTCAAACCGATTGCGGGTAAAATGTTTTAGTAAATCATTAAACAATTTTTATGATTATTTATTATTATTTTTGGGATCACAACATTTTCACATTATTTTTATGGCACAGAGTGATAATATTGTAAATACACAATTTTCATTATCATTTTCACCATTCTTTTTTTTTTCTTATTATATATAATTTTGATATCTGATAAAAAGTTTGTAATGTTTTGCAATGGGTATATAACTTAAATATAACTTGGTTTATTATATTCATAAAAAAAGATTATTTGCTATAAATAAATAGATAATAATTTCAATTATTGTATTTCCTATCAAATACCAATCTTAGGAAAGATTTATTTATTTGACAAATCGGACGCGATATACCAGTTTGGGATACTTATCTGATTACATTCTAGCAGCTTATATACAATTCACTTTATATACAATTTACTTTATATACAATTCAATGAACAAAACTAAATTAAAACTGAAAAGTTGGTTTTCTTAAACATATAAAATAAAATATAAAATGAATCTACTAACATTATTGAATTTTACATTGGTTTCTTTGTTATATACGAATTCACACATTTCTTGGGATAAAAATGATTACTTCTGTAGCTCTGTGAAAGATTATACATTCAATCAATAAATATATCGAGTTTTGGTTTTCTTTTCCACAGAGGCAGCTACGATCATCCGTTTCCCCGATCTTCGTCAGATATTCTCCAAAATTACCAATAAAAATTGCCAAAATTAGGCAATATCGTATAGTCTTGTCTAGTCTGACGTCGTTTATCCAATAGAAGGTTCTAGATTCTAAAATATATTTAAATATACAGGAATATTGTCTCTGTCGACAATTTCATATTTTCGGTTAAAAATAAAGCGGTGTATTAGTTTATATATGCTCAAATCAATTGAAAAGTCGAAATAAGATCTTTGCTACAATGGCTTACACTTTTCCTGAATAAAACACATTTGAATGAAACACTTGAGGATATATTTAGGAAGCCATTGTATGTAAAAGAATAGCAGATGTGGATGAAATTTGCGCCTATAAAAGAGAGCAGATCCAGGTATAGTTAATTCTTTCAGGAGAAGCAAACCAGAAAGGTATGAATATTTATCTTGCACTACTACCTTTAAAATATTTTTATTTTTATTTATGATTTTATTATTTTGATTTTTTTTTCTTTATGTTTAAAATTTTCTCTTAAAAATTTCAGTACATATTAAACTTATTTAGCTATTTTTGAAACCTAATGTATAATAAAGTTAAGGTCATATGAGAAAATATATTTAAAAAATTATTTTATTTACTATATTTTCGAGAAAATAGACAATCTATTTCCGACATTTATCATTGAATTTGTTATATATGTATTTTACACATATATTAAATATCGTAAAGATAGAGGCTTCCTGGCAGGGGCATTCATATTTATATTTAAAAAATAGACACTTCGGCCAGTTGGAGTTTTTTATTTTCTCAACGTTTCGACAAAAATCTTTTGTCTTCGTCAGGAGAAGTAAATAAAAATAAAGCATTTGGCAAGGTGTTAAAAATTGTTCTGAGTTTTGCCAAATGCTTTATTTTTATTTACTTCTCCTGACGAAGACAAACGCATTTTGTCGAAACGTTGAGAAAATAAAAAACTCCAATTGGCCGAAGTGTCTATTTTTTTTATATAAACATATTAAATATAAATATAATAATTAATATATATATCTAGGGGGTAAATTAAAATATTTGGAAATGTTATTCTTTCGTTTTTTGCATTAATGATACTCAAATATTTGTATATGAAATATTTTATTATTTTTTATTGTCGTTAAGATAATATTATCTGTGAATCCGGTAAAATGTAATTTTAAATTTTATATATATATATATATATTTGTATTTATTTTATTAATATTTAAATGTGTTATTCTTTGAGTACCAGTATATTACCGAAAAAAGAGAGATGTTCTTCTCAAAAGTAAACGACAGCCAACTTACTTCAATGCAAAGTATTTTAACAGCGCCATATCAAGTCAAATGGTTGCTCTGTCCCTATATAAATTTTACAAAGCAATAGGCAGGTAAAGGAACCTAGATTCCTCCATTTTCTCCTCTATTGCATAACGGTGATTGATCATCTTGAAGATATCGTTGTAAGCCAGCAATGAGAGAGGAGATTCTGTATGAGACTGGTGTCTTAATAAAGGCTTTATGTGTTTGTTAACATTTAAGTTTTAAAAATGTCTTGTTTCTTTCAAAATTGTGCACCAATCATATCTATATTGTTATAAGATAAAGTTGCGGTAGGATATACGTCCAGGGTAGCCTAGTGGACATGGCATCTGCCCGGTAAGCGAAACATTGTGGGTTCGATTCCCATCCCTGGACATTTTTATTTTTCCGTTCATCATTACTTTTCAAAATTCATCCTTTCATACATCATCCAAAAAGGTTAGAAATAGTCGATATTTCACACCTTGAAATAAAAAAAAAAAAAAGATTTTTCGTTTAAAAAGAAACTCATGCGATGTAACTTCAAGTGTCGTTTTACAATCACAAGCCGCAATGTATTATATTGTAGGATATACTTCATGTACCAAAAGAAGCATTTACCTTTGAAATGCTATGAAACGTTGCATTTGGGTGATCACTCCACACAGGTTGAAACCTTGTTTCCTAAAATCATCTTCTTCTTCTTCTTTCTTATCTCCACTCAATCATATTAAGGTATCAAGTTGTGACCCTTGATGGTGTCTGTTTGACAACCATTATGATTGTGTGAAGTAGAATGCGTCTGCCTTTGTCATTAAGACTGGGAGCACTACTCAGTGGTAGGCCGACTTAGCTCCAAAAGAAATGGCCGCCTCTGACATGAGGAACAGACGCCATGTGCAGCCGCTCCTAACATGGAGTACAAACGCTGCCCATCCTGTATCCCTGGATTAGGAGCCCTTACAGGGTACTATCAGCCGGGCCAGCTGAGCCCAGGTTTTGTAGTGAGCTTGTTACTGCTCTCCCTCCTCCTTTTTCATCCGGGCTTGGGACCGGCAAAGGCGAAGTTCTCTTAAAATCATAATTAAATGCTATTGGATCTTGTTATTTTATCATATCTCTCTTACTAGACTTATAATCCTCTGTATTAATTAGTTAATCAAATATAAATCTCCGAGGATAAATTTCTTTATGTTCAATTTTGTTTAGAATGTATACCATAGATGGTTTTATCTCTCTTATCTGACAAGTATTTATTAGGGAACATGTTTTGAGATCTTTTTTTTATGAAAGGCTTTAATTAAGTACTCTCTTTCTGAAAGGTATATAAAGTGTCTTCCAAATACAATAAATATTGCCGTGTGGAAAATTAGGGAAGACAAAAACTTCAGAGGGGACAGTAATTTATTTCAGGGAAGGACAAAACTAAGAAGGGTAAACAAAAGATAAGCCACGAGGGAAATTTACAGAGTCGCAAGATAAAAACATAAAAATGACCACTCTGTTAATAAAAATATTAAAATTAATAAATAATTTGTTACAATATAAACACATATTTTGAACGCTTCAAAGGGTAAGACTAAGGATTAAACTTTATAAAGATATAAATATATTGATCCTCTATTTTAATATCGAACAATGTTATATATTTAATATTCATAGAATATTTTGAGAAAACGCGAATATGTGATTTTTAAAAGAAATAATTAATATATTTATAAAATTAATATTTATTAAATTAGTCTCCTTGTGGTTATATAGCACTTTCTATGAATAAATAAATAACTACCCTCTATCAAAATTATGAACCCATATAAATAAATATCAAAAACATTTATAATATATTCATACATCTCTGCAAATGGGATTTTCTTATAAAATAGATTGTGTGTTGTTTCAGATGAAGGTTCTTTTTGTTCTACTCATTGTCACCCTCGCTGTTGGGGCTTTTGCTGAGGGTGAGTTGACTGCTCAATTTGACTTATATGTTAGCGGAATATTTTGGTCAATTATTTATTTATTTTATACTCTAGAATATTTAATTATAAATCCATATATCGGATCATAATACTCGTATATATACACTCTATAATATGCGTGAAAATATTAATAAAATTAACTTGTATTTCCTTTCATATAGGCATATATTAAAATAAGGCTGCAGATATATTGGCAAAGGAATATTGCAACCTATGCCCTAGATACCTAGTCTATACAGGCTTTCTCTAGTAAAGAGATGCGCTTTTATACCCATCTACCTTAGATATTTGTTTATTTCCTATGCTCATCCCTTGTGGGAAATTGAGAAATTCAACAGAAACAATTTGTAAATCCTAAATAGAAAGAAACAATCAATATTAAAGATAGAACACCTTAAGACTCTAAGTCTAATAGGAAGCAAAATATATTCGCCATACGCATCATGTGCTAAAGCGAAAGCAACACACTTCGGCATCTTTTTGATTTTTGCCCAAGCTACAAAACAGGATATTTGTCATATTTCATTAAAAATGATCGATTATGATCGATATCTTCAATTAAGTTGATATTCGATCAAAATATATTTTGGAAATAGGTCACCACAACATAACAGATATTCCCATCCCTGGACACTTTTATTTTTCCGTTCGTCATTACTCTTCATAATTCACCCTTTCATACCTCATCCAAAAAGGATAGAAATAGTCGATATTTCACCTTGAAATAAAAGCTTGATTTTTCGTTTAAAAGAAACTCATGCAGTGTAACTTCTAGTGTCGTTTTAGATATCAATTTTGTTATTTATAATATGATAATCACAAAACTATTGGATATTTTAAAAGCACCCTGATTTAGTAGTCAATCTTTCAATTAAAAATCAAATTCAGAGTTTCCAATTTTGGAATCCAACATTTTATTTTTAAGAGAAATCATTAAATAGCTCGAATTCATAAGCTTTAAAAAAATATGACTCACATATAATTGGAGTGTATAATACTCATATTTGTATTTTTCAGAGAATTTGCTAGAAGAAATGAATGAAAGGTAAATATTTAATTCCCTTCATGTTTTAATAAACCTAATTTATATTCCAAATAATATATGTTATATTGAAATCATTCTAACAATATAGACAAACCTAGTATAATTACTATAGATAAAAGGCTCCTATTTAAATATAAGGGTAAAAAAGATTAAAAGAAAAATATATTACTATCATAAATCAAATATGCAAATTCTTTTCTTTTTCTCTTTCTAAGAGAAGAAGGTGCGTGGATCCTCGGTGATTTGAACATCTCCAAGGAGTCGGCGAAAAACATGGCATCAGGTTCAGCAGAAGCCCTCGCGGAGCTCCTGGACCAAGCCGACCTCGTCGACAACGCCGCCTTCTTTGATGCTGCACTGGAGCACACCAGGGTTGCTACGATCGGAAGACGAGTCGACGCGCGTCGTCTGGACAGAATCCTACTTCCATCAGGCTTCTGCGACCGCTTCACCAATAACAAACCATCGACTATGCCTACTCGGACCACCGTGCCGTCTTGATCCAAGTAGGAGATCCAGCTCCTACAAGACTTCCCTGCATCGGAAAGCTGCTACGGTCAGACTTCTTTGTCGATCGAATGGAAACGTTCATCGATGAAATATCGGTAGACCTATCAAATCTCTCACCCCCGATGTTATGGGAACGATGGACCAGTATCAAAGCAAATCTGGTCGCGGAGATTCGGTCACTCGCGCCTGCCGTCGCCGAGTCCGGCGGTGGATACATCGAGAGAGCAAGCCTCTTCCTGAGGCGGAGATTGAGGACGACACTGCCCGCTCCGACTATCCTTCCTTGTCGGACCTCGGGCGTTCCCTCCGAGCCAGACGTCGCTCTCCCTCCACCTTCACCGACGACGACGGCAACGCCATCTCCGGGGGCCAGCTTAGGCGTTTCCTTCTGGAGCGCTAAAGCAGTCGCTTCGCTCAAGATCCAAGCTCGGAAGAAGCAATCGCCGACTTCCTAGTTGAAGTGACTCCCCTGGAGTTCGACGAGTGGGACCAGATCTTTCTCGCTGACATCTCCCGCGACCAGTTAGCGGTAGCCATCCACCGCTTGCCAAATGGCCGTGCCTCGGGATGTGACGGACTACCCTGCGAGATTGTCAAAGCCTTTGTAGATTTCTTCGCCGAAATTCTTTGGCAAGTCTTCGAGGCTTCTCGACCCCGCGGGGCCTTACCTCCATCCTCAAGACGCAGCAAGGTATTCCTTCTGCCGAAGGTGCACGGTGGTCCGGGTCTACAGGCATTCAGGCCAATCAGCCTGCCAACGACCGACTACAGGGTCCTCAGCGGCGTGCTCATGGCCCGTCTGCGTCGTCATCTGCCAGACCTGGTGCCCGACTGTCAGACCTACGCCGTTCCAGGACGATCATCCTCCTGGAATATCGCGCAAGTGTCTGACGAAGCCGCTGGGGCATCCAAACATGACACGCCGCTGGCTGTCATCTCTTTGGACCTGAAGTCGCCCTTCGACACCCTGAGCAGGAGCTACCTGTTCGCCCTGCTGGAGAAGCTGGGCCTACCATCTACCTTCCTAGGATGGATTTCTGTCCTCTCCGGGGAAGCAGACGCCTCCATCCGGGTCGGAGATGTATACACCAAGGCCTTCCCGCTTCTCAACGGGGTTAAGCAGGGCTGCCGTCTCAGCGCCGCGCTCTTCAGTATCGGAGTTGGACCTTTGCAACGCCGCATGGAGAGGACCTTGGGCCGCGGCAACGTGGTCGCCTATGCGGACGACATCGTACTCTTCATCAGGGACGACGCTCAGTTTGAGCTCGTGCCCCTGATCTTCGAAGAGTTCCGCATGTCCTTCGGGGTGGCTGTTAACTTCACGAAGGGTTGCGGGCTCTGGTGCGGTTCCTGGAAGCACCGGACGGATTCTCCTCTGGGAATCTCCTGGACGTCCGAGTCGCTGACGTCCTGGGCTGCACCATCACCACCAGAAAACCGTCGCTTCTCAGGCCTCACACATGATGGGGCTGCTGGAGCGAGCCATCGCGAGGTGGTCACTCTTTACCCGCGGACTGTCGCTGGTGGGTCGTGCCCGCGCGGCCAACAGCCTGGTCTTGGGTTCCATCCTGCACCACCTCCACGATTACCTTCCACCTGCAGGCACGGTTGGCGCGCTTCGTGTTGAGTACGAGCCGAGTCTCGTAGCTCTCTCGGCACATCCTAGCTCGTCCAGTCTCCGATGGTGGCGTCGGCCTGCTTGACATCGCGGGCCAGCTTCAGCTCGCCTGCCTGAAGGGGGTCCAGATCTCTCTTTGCGGCGCCGCCAACGGCTACTCTTGGCTGGTCCGCAGCCGGGCGTGGCTGACACCGCTGGCTCCTGACGTCTGGTTCTCGCCCATGAGGAGGAGACCACAGAGTTCTGCAGCCCGCCATCCTGAGATCCTTGCGCCCCTGCACTAGCGCGTTCAACGCGGGCCCCGTTCCTAGTTGCGCAGCACCTGGGGGCCTTCTGCCTACGTCTCCTGCGGGAAAATGCTAGCTCCAGCTACCATGCGGAGTACGAGGCGGAGACCATCGTCCTGCGGGGATCGGCGACCCCCATCACCCGCCTTACCAGCCAGAGGGCGCGCCGGGCATTTGACTCGGCACGACTCCAGGCGCATCCTACTGCAGAGCTGGCTGCCCGGTGGACCCCCACTGTGGATGTGCCTCGCTCCATCCCCTGGGCCAACCTGCGTCAAAACTGCTTCTCGGGGCACGACGCAGATGTCGCTCTACGGCTGGCCCTTAACGCCCTTCCCCATCCTGACCATCCTGCCTCGAGGCGTGCCAACTGTGCCGCCTGTGAGTCCAGCGACGGGTCGCTGACCCACAGATATTGGAGTTGCCGAGCCGTGCGACCCCTGCTCCGGAAGGTGTTTGCCTCCTGCGAAATGCCCCTGGATTTGCAGGCCTAGCTCTTTGGCTTCGGCCTCCTTCTCGAGGCAGTGAAGCTAACAAGTGTGGCGAAGGCTACCATCTACAAGTACCATCTTGGTCTTGAGTTGGGTAATGCCAGCCAACACATCGACCTGCCCACTTTGTGGGAAAGAACTCTCGCAGTCCATCGGTGGCGAAGTATTTCTCGTGGTGGGCGCCACCAATGAAGACCTTGTATATATATGTATATTTATCAATTATTTTATCTATTTATATCTATTTATTCATATATCTATCATTATTAATATTATTTATTTATTTTATGTATTTAACCTTAAATAATCTTATATGGACGTTATAATAAATCAGTTTCAATTTCAATCGCTTTCTAAGAGATTACAATAATTTTGAGACACATTTACTCTATTAAAGCTCTTCATAGCTTAGTATGCAACAAATCATTATCTTCCTAATTAAAGTTTTTCCATAAGTCATCAATTCACCAACAATATTTGCGCAGCTGCGTCGGGCATATGGGAAACTGCGACAACGGTGATTGCTGTCCTGGAATGTCGTGCAAGTGCGCTGCCTGGAGAAATGATGTTTGTCGGTGCAAAAAGCCTGAAGATCTGAAAGGTTAATGGACAATAATAAACAAAGAGAATTAATAAATACTAACTGAATTGAGAGATATTATGTTTTATTTTATTTGCTACCACATTAAAATCAGAAGTTGATATCATGTGTTTATTTTATACTTTTTGTGTCTCTCTTTTTCTTTTAATTCCAAATTAAAACTTCCAATTTTCGAAAATTAGATAAACATTTCCTGATTAAATTTAGGTGTTAATATGGTATTTGTGAAATATGTTTTACTGAACATATATTTATAGATGGAAATTTTTCCGGGAGGAAATTGATCTAAAGACACAAAGGTCGCCTCTCCCGTCAAAATAGACGTCAAAACTTGAACGTCGCCGCAAACTAGCGGCCTCGGGTCGGTGACAAAGCCACAAGATCGGCTTTGACAAACTGAAAAGTGTCCACCTATATGTATATTAAATAATCTAAAAACTCAAATATTTCAATATTTAAAAATATATATTTTTTATTTTATTCATTGATAATTTTACTTTTGTTATCATCGTTTTTAGAAAGACTTTCAGTTTTAGTTGTATTGTTTAGCTGTAAATATACGTAGTTAACATATCTATCCTTTTAAATCACTAATATAGGATTAACTTTATAAATTCTATATAATGTGAAATACCTAATGTGTAATATTTCCTCAAGTAATTGAAAATAAAAGCTACTTGACGGCAAATAATTATATTTTTCTTATCACGACTGCACCTCAACCCTTTATCTTATCGATCCTTTGTCTTATCAACCTTTTATCTAACAACAACAACAAAATATTCATACCAATAAGTCGACAGGATACCCTGAATTTCAACCCAATTGCTCTATAAATTATTATTCAAATTTTATAGAACTATTTTTACAAAATGTCGTGTAAACAAAGGAATGTAGAACATGCCATGACGCCTAATCCAAGTACTATAGAAATACCAAAATTTAATGGTAAAAATTTTGACATAATATCTTGGCTCAAATTCTTTAACAAAAAAATGTCTGCAGAAACATCTTGATGAAGATTTTAGACTAAATAATATATCAAATTATCTCGAGGGAGAAGCATTCAGTTATTACATAGAAGAATTACAAAATTTATATAATTGGGGGAATTTAGAACAAAAATTAACATCATATTTCACAATTAAGGATTGATATTTATTCAGTAGGTTTCTAAATTTAAAATATAATGATAAAGATGATCTTGAACAATATTTTAAGGAAAAACTGCTTTAGCCAAACAACTCCATCTAGAAAAACACTTTTATTAGAAGCACTAACAGATGGAATGCCAAACCACCTTAAAAATACTTAATAGCTGAAAAGATACAAGAACCCTCAGAATGGTTTAAAATTTCAACTCATTTAAAATTATCAACAAATGAAGAAGAAGAACCCCAACAACCCTCTACAAGTACAAGCACTCCAGTAAAAAAAAATTAACTCCAACTCCTCCCAAGCTCATCAATACCAGCCTTTTCCCAGGACAGCAGCAGCAACTCACCACCAGCAAGAACCCCACAAATCAATAAACCAGCCTCCATACCCCTGCAAGATATGTGCATCACACCAGTTACCTAACCATATCCATTTCCATAGAGACTGCCCACTCAAGAACAATACTCATCCAAAGCGCATCAACCCAGGTAGAACATTATTGCTTTTCTCTGTACTTATTCACCATATATCTTCACCTTGTGTACTTGACACTGCATCATCTATTTCCAATATCCCTTTAAAATATTTAAACTCTACTTAATATAAAATATTAGACATTCCCCAAAAGAGAAAGAATAGGTCAGGTAGAAGGATTTAGTTACCCATTATGCAAAATACTGGCTATGCTTAGCTTAGAAAAACTAACAAGGTATCATGAAATGTTTGTTTGTGATAGTCCAATAGAATATCTTATTTTAGGTTTACCAACATTTTATATATTTAAGTTACAAATAGATTTTTCAAAAAACCTTATTTTCCAAAATTATAAATTCTTGCATTCTTTTAATCCAAAAACTGATAATCAGAAGTCATATCCTACCACCCTATGTATTCCGGACCCATACTATGTTAAAAATTCATCTCTTTTAAATATCAACCCATTGTATAATTTCAATTCTTTTGATATACCAACCCCAAATGTTCAATTTATAGATCCTAATTCAAAACCCATTATTGATTCTAATTCCTATCACAGTATGCGACAACCGTGCTCTATAACAAATTATAATTCATATTTAGACTTTAGTCAAGTAAATATTAATCCAAATTTCTCAAACCAAATATTTTCAGATATATTGCATAAATATAATAATGTTTTCTCTAGACACAATTTTGATATAGGATACATAAAGACTAACCCAATTTGCATATCTCTTTTAGATAATATTCCCATAGCACAAATACCATATATGACATCTGTTCTACCGCGTTAGGGTAAAGGTTCGAGCTGCAGTGAGAACTATAAATTAATAATTTATATTTTAATAAGTCCAAAAATTACATACAATTATAAGAGGCAGATGGAGTACAGTTTTTACTCCACCAGCGCCTAGAGTATTATATAATGGAAGGAACCGCCGCAGGCTGTAGCGACGCGCGGTAAACAGCCAGCGAGATCAGGCGGTGTTCGAAAAGTGCGCGCGCAGCCCCCGGTGCGCGCGCAGGCCGGCTGGCCAGCTCGCAGAATTCCCGGCGTCCCATGCCAGCGTCGCCCGCTGGCATCCTCTTATCTCATGCCCCCCCTGGAGATTGGGACTAGGGACCGATCCAACGTAGTTGCTATAACGCGGGTTCGGTTCTCGGGTTCGAGGGGATAAGATCTGCTGATGTTGAGCTGAGTTGGGTGGGGTGGTGTACGGTGGAGGCACGAAAGGTCGTAAGAATCTGCGATTACGGCGAAGAAGGCGTCCGGCGTTGGTCCGGATGAGGTAGCTGCGACCGCGTGGAAGTTGTTCGAGAACCTCAGCAAGGAGGGTCCAATGTTTTGTGTGGTGATCCTGGACAAGGACTATTGCTCCCACTTCCAAATGTGAGAGTGGCTTGGCGTTGCGATTGTATCGCTTGAGGGCTTTCTGCCTTAAGTTCTGGGCTCGTTGATCGCATTCTGAAATCCTTGTTCTCCATTCCTTGGCAAACTGACTACGGTGAAGCGGTAGCTTGGTACGTGTCGGGGCACCAAACACAATCTGCGCTGGACTTCGTCCCTCTGCTTTGGGCGTGTTTCGGAACTCCATCAAACTTTCTAAAAATGTGTCGGACTTGAGATTCCCATTGGTGGTGGTCTTGCTGATTAGGTACTTTATCGCTTTTACGGCCGCTTCGGCAAGTCCATTTGATTGAGGAAAGTGTGGAGATGAGGTGGAGTGCTCGATGTTCCAACGCTTTGTCCAACTCCGAAACTCTTGAGAGGAGAATTGGGGACCATTGTCGGATGTGAGTATCTCTGGGATGCCGTAATCTGCCATCCACTTTTGAAGGTGACGGATGACCGTGGTGGACGTGGGGGCTCTGCCACATTGCGTCACGTTGATCCAACCTGAAAAGCGGTCGACCATAACGAGATATTGGTATCCAGCGTGCGAAAAAAGGTCGCAGGAAACATGTTGAAATGGGTAGCTAGGCGGCGGGTCGGAATAGAGTGGTTCTTTCTGTTGCGAGGGTAGATAGGCTGAACACTCGGCACACGTTTTTACTACGTTCCGGATGTCATTAGTGATGCTCGGCCAAAAGACAGATTGGCCAGCGCGTCGAAGAGTCCGGTCTTGGCCTTGATGCGAAGCATGGAGTATTTTTAGCACTTCTGAGCGTAATGGTGTTGGGATGAGTAGGCGAGAGCCTAAGAAAACGAGTTCTTCGCGTACGCTTAGTTGGTGCAATACTCTCCAGTAGGGGCGAAGATCTTCGTCGAGGTCTTCTTTACGTTGAATCTTTTGAGGGGTGATATTGCGTATACGTTTGTACTCTCCATCATGCTCTGCGGCTGCTCTGATTTGTCGTATTAACGAATCCTCCATTACCCTGGATCCGTCGACCGAGTCTACTACTGCAGCGGCAATGAGAGGTGCGGGATCAGAATCAGGATGATCATCGGTATCGTAAACGTCGGGAACTGGGGATGGGTGGCGAGAGAGCACGTCGACAACGGTATGTTTCTTTCCCGGACGCCAAACTGCCGTAATGAGGTATGGAGTCAGCTTTTCCTTTAGCCGGAGGAGCCTTGGGTTTTCTATCTCGTCCAGAGTTTTGGAGTTCAGTATGGGAATAAGGGGACGGTGGTCGACTATAAGTTCGAAATGAGATCCCATAAGAAATAACTTGCATTTCTTGGCTGCCCACACGACAGCTAATAACTCAATTTCCGTGGCGCTATACCGGGACTCTGCAGGAGTCACATTGCGGGATCCTACCTGGAGAAGTCTCCATTGACTATCAGGTTGTTGTTGATAAAGGGCATATCCTAGTCCCTGGGTCTGTGCTGCGTCCGTTTCTAGGCGGAGGGGTTGTCCTGGGGAGAACTGTGCTAGGATGCGTGAGCTGCAGAGTTCTTGAATGACTGCGTCAAAAGCTCGCTGGTGGGGGTTCTCCCAAACGAAGGCGGCTTTGGCTGACAAAAGTGATCGGATTGGCGCGGATAGCTCGGTTAGATGATGGGAAAAGGCCTCAAACTGTTGAACAAGGCCGTTAAAGGAACGCACGTCGGTCTTGTTGGTTGGTATCGGGAAATTCTTTAGAGCGGAGTACAAATGTGGAGAAGGTGTGTAACCGGAAGAATTTATACGGAAGCCGCACCAGTCGACTTCTGGCTGAGCGAATACGAACTTCTTCTGGTTGAGGGTGATTCCATGTTCCTGACACCGGGAAATGACCTGTCGAACACGTTGGACGTGTGTTTTGTAGTCTGAATCGAAGATAATGATGTCCTCTACCACTTTTTCTACGTTCTGTATTCCAAATAGGGCTTCGTCTCCACGACGGTTGTGCTCGTCTCCGGCGGAACACAATCCCATCACGTTGCGACAATAGCGGTAACTTCCCCATGGTGTGATGAAGGTGGTTAGTTTTTACTCTTTTCATCGAGGGGGACTTGCCAATAACCGTGACGGGCATCTAGCGTGCTGAAAAACTGCATGCCTGGTGGGATGCGAGCAACAACCTCGCGGGGTACCCTGACTGGATAGGCGGGTCGTCGGACGTATTTGTTCAGTCCGGTGAGGTCCACGGTTACGCGCGGTTCTGATGAGCCTTTTTCGGGACGACTACCATAGGATGGCACCAATCGATGGCTTCGCCGACGGGTACCTGTTCGATTATCCCTTTCGCCAACATGGTATCGAGTTGAGTTTTGACGGGGTCTCTCCAGTGAAAGGGAACGTTGTATGCCCGGTAGCGTTTGCAAGGAACGGCATCTTTAACAAGTTCGATAGACATGGGGGGTCCTTGCATGGGTTTTAACACTGTGTCGTCGAACGCTCTAGCATAATGGGTAAGGATAGACTGCTTATCGATCTCATTGGCTCTCACCGGGGTCGGCGAGAACGTTAGAACTTGTCCGTTGGTTATGGCATTGACGATCATTGAATGGGGCCAGTTATCCGGCAGAAGTCCTAAGGCTTTGCATCCGCTCTTGCTCAAGAGAGGGGCGTTCAGGTGCTTGCAGACTCCAACGGTAGTACTGTATGTTTTCCCGTTGAGATGCAGTGCCGCGACGAACGATCCACAAGGACTTAAGCTGATGCCGTTGGCTCCTACGCAAGGGACGTTCTTCGGGTTGAGTGCTGATCGGGTCTGCTCATCCAGTAACAGGAATTCTGATTCTGGGATTAGATCCAGATCTGACCCCGGGTCCGCCAGCCAACGGATTTGGTGTAACTTATGGTTGATATCGGTCGGAATGGTTATGAGTTCGTTGCGTACTCCAGCTGCAACAACTGTGTTTGAGGGTCCTGGTTGGGACTGATTGTTTCTGGTTGCAGGTGGCGGGATATTAGGTTTGGTTGTGGGTTTCCGTTTCAGTTGTCGGCAAACCCTTCCGTAATGCCCGGTGATGCCGCATTTGTTACACTCTATGTCTTTTGCTGGGCACTGGTCACGGCGGTGTCTTGGGTTAGCCCCACATCCGGAGCAGGGGTCGTTAAGATCATAGGGTTTCTGAAAGAAACGGTTGGCCTTAGGTGAGGTTTCAGACGAGCTGGCTTGTTGATGCTTGTAGGTTGATGGTGCACGTCTGGTTGCAATGAAGGGTTCGGGGGAGGTGGTTGGGGAGGGTGAAAGAGTCGCGCCCACGGCGGTAGCACTCTCATGTGCGAGACAAATTGAGAGGACTCGGTCCAGGGAGAGGTCGGAATTGTACTTCTCCGCCAGTACTTTTCGTTGGAGGTCTTTATCAAACAGGCCACATATTAACCTGTCACGGATACGGAGTTGCTGTTGATAGCCAGCAAGGGCAAACGTTTTCCCACAAGCTCTTTTTGTGCATATTGTAATACACGGGTCGCCGCATGTGCTGCACTTAAAATCCAGCTCATGTGCACACGAGTCATCAAGAGCTTTAAGGGCTGCGAAGTAGCGATCCACCGATTCTCCGGTTTGTTGGTCCCTACGATGAAAATCTTGCCGATCAAGGAGGGGGTTTCGCTTCTTGCGTAGGTAGGCCTCGAGAGCATTCACGGCTTCATCGAGGGTGGTGGTGGTAGAAATATGAAGGCGGCCTGATTGCCAAAGGATGGTCCATTCGGAATGGAGGGCGGCACGCAAAGTCACTTGCTGTGTGGATAGCGGGAAGGTGGCTACTTGTTGGGCGTCCACGTAGTCGTTCCAACGTTGTTTCCAATCGCGGAAAAAAGACATCGTTAACTCCTCCGGGGAAGCCAGTTTAGGAAGCTGGATGATTTTTGTGGCGTGGTGAGGAGGAGCTCCTAATGGGACTGTCGGTGTCGGATTCCGAGTAGCCATCTGCTGCAACAGTGCGGCTATGGACCTGAGGATGTCGGTGCTGGTCGGCGAGGCAGGGTTCTCTGGAGGGGTTTGGGATGGTCGGCGATTCCTTCTTGAGGGCATCTTGATTACTAATTGTCACTGAGCTGTCACTTAAAAAACGGCTATAATTAACCGAATGTCGACTGCGCCATGTTCTACCGCGTTAGGGTAAAGGTTCGAGCTGCAGTGAGAACTATAAATTAATAATTTATATTTTAATAAGTCCAAAAATTACATACAATTATAAGAGGCAGATGGAGTACAGTTTTTACTCCACCAGCGCCTAGAGTATTATATAATGGAAGGAACCGCCACAGGTTGTAGCGACGCGCGGTAAACAGCCGGCTGACATCAGGCGGTGTTCGAAAAGTGCGCGCGCAGCCCCCGGTGCGCGCGCAGCCGGCTGACCAATTCCTGAAGTCCACTCCTCTCCAATTTTAGAGATAAGAGTTGATGATATTATTAAAAAGAAACACATTACCACAAATATAACTGTTACAAATTTTATCGATAGATGGCAGTTGAATTTATAAATATAATTCTTAAACACAAGGTAATAAGACCAAATACAAATAAATAAATAGTGTGTGACGTTTCGGTAACAGCGTTGTTACCATCTTCAGACAAAAGTACTGAAACTCTTTTTTTTCAGTATGCATTCAGTACTTTTGTCTGAAGATGGTAACAACGCTGTTATCGAAACGTCACACACTATTTCTTTATTTGAATTTGGTCTTATTACCTTGTGTTTAAAAACAATAATAAGCATTAAGAGGAGCGTCTTGTGTAAATTTCTTTAATACCGCAAGCTTTCGAACAGAACGTTCTTCAACGGGCGTGGATAGTAAAACCGTACTAACTACTAATTAGTAACTACTAGTTAGTACGGTTTTACTATCCACGCCCGTTGAAGAACGTTCTGTTCGAAAGCTTGCGGTATTAAAGAAATTTACACAAGACGCTCCTCTTAATGCTTATTATTGTTTTTAATGATCGTGATTTTAAGAGTTTAATTTCTACTACCTTGTGTTTATTATCTATAATCCAAATTGTGCCTTATCAAATATAATTCTTATTTCTAACTTTTATATAGAACCTCCATGAGAGGACATTTGCACTAGAGGACACCTCTCTACAAAGGACAGTTTTCATTTGCAAAATTACCATTTTTACTATTAAGAAACTCTCTAGAATGAGGACACCGCTCTTTAAAGGATACTTTGGCTGTACAATTAGGCATTGTCCTTTACAAGGAGGTTTTACTGTATAATATATAAAGTAGAACCTTTCTGTAAAGGACACCTAAATGAAGAGCAAAAGTGTCCTTTAGAGAGAGGTGTCCTCTCTTGCAGGTTCTACTCTGTTGAATAGGATTGGTTAGGTTATGTTAAGTTTGCAAACCACTCAGCTGTAACATAGCAGGAAACAATGGGGTGGAAGATATATCAACTGGCTTCAGTTAGTAATGCTGGTTATATGTTTGGTTATTGGTGAAAACCAATTGGTTCTGTCTTTGCATAGTGGAGAATAGAATTTCACCTCAAAGGAAGTGCAGGTTCTATATTAGAGTTATTGGCGAAAAACCAATAGGTGGTACATCTGTCTTTGTATATTGGAGAATAGAATTTCACCTCAAAGGAAGTGCTGGTTCAATAGAACCAGCACTTCCTTTGAGGTGAAATTCTATTCTCCAATATACAGTTATATACTCAGTTAATACAGAGTTATTGGTGAAAAACCAATATATGGTACATCTGTCTTTGTATATTGGAGAATAGGATTTCACCTCAAAGGAAGTGCTGGTTATATATTAGAGGTTATTGGTGAAAAACCAATAGGTGGTACATCTGTCTTTATATATTGGAGAATAGAATTTCACCTCAAAGGAAGTGCTGGTTCTATATTAGAGTTATTGGTGAAAAACCAATATATGGTACATCTGTCTTTGTATATTGGAGAATAGGATTTCACCTCAAAGGAAGTGCTGGTTATATATTAAGAGTTATTGGTGAAAAACCAAAAGGTGGTACATCTGTCTTTGTATATTGGAGAATAGAATTTCACCTCAAAGGAAGTGCTGGTTAGATATTAGAGTTATTGGTGAAAAACCAATAGGTGGTACATCTTGTCTTTGTATATTGGAGAATAGGATTTCACACCTCAAAAGGGGTTAAAATTAAGACATCCATGTATCCCAGGCTAGGAATGCTTTAATAGAACACTTAACTTTATAACAGCACAAGCTCCTTCTTTATTTGTTGAAGGTATAGATAATCAGCAGAATGGTACAGATGCCAATGACAGTTCCCAGTATAATGGAGTTCCTTGCCTTTTTCATTTGGACTTTCTGGATCAAGGCATTGATCATTGGGAAGTTGTTGGTTAGAGTATTGACCTTGGTCTTGAGAGCTTTTAGAACATTCTTTTGATTGATAAGATCCATCTTTGTTTTGATTGCCACATCAATCTGCTCATCAATTAATCTATCAGAACTCCGCAGATGTTCATGTTCTTTAAGATATAGATCAGTTCTACGGTTAAGCTTGGAGAAGGATGTGGAACCTAGGAGTTGACGACGATCTTTTGTTGCTTGGATGTTTGAACGAGTCTTTTGGAATTCTCTGGTATAATCTCTTAGGATCTCATGATGACGTTGAAGTCTATGCCGCATACCCATTCCTACATCTGGATTGTCATTTTCCATTTTCTCATTCAGTTCGGATAATTTTGATAACAGCTGTTCAATTTCTTTTGACATAGTTTCCAGCACTCGTTCAATTGGAATCCCATCTGTGCTTTCATCTCTAAAATCTATAGAACTTCCAAGCTTGTTTCCTAACTTGCTTAATGCGACAAGTTGTGCTTCAACTTCATTTTCTATTTGTCCCGCTTGCTTATGAAATTCTTCCCAATGTTTGGCTAGCGCCGTCATACTTTCCGTTAGTAAATAAACCTTTATAATCTTATTTATTTTATAGTTTTATATAAATAATAATTAATATTTTTTTCATTTTCATGAACTATACATATAGCGCTTGTGTTATTATTAAAGACAAATCCACAAAAACAAGAGTATAACGCGTAGATAGTCTTGAGTCAGTAAAAAAACATACAATTCAACTTTCCAAAATAAAAAAATACTTCTATGATTATTATTTTTATGGAGAAAAAAAAATTAGGGTTTTTTTTTTTTTACATCTAAAAATAAGTATTTTGAAAATGTTTATTAAAAATTTTAATATTTTCAGATTAGGTTTCAAAATCGTTAAAAGAATTAGAAACTTGAATTTAAATTTTAAATATTGCAGCAGCTTTGGTTTTAAAACTATGTAAATTTAAATTATGTCAATTTTGTTAACACAATTAGCTTCGCTTGTTGACACGTATAGTTAATTTTTGTTCTTCATCCAAGTCTGTTAAGAAATTGTTGGATAAAGTTTTTTTTTCTATCAATTCAATCACTGTGAGATTTTTGGTAGAGTTGCTGTTCATATCTCAGTAAATCCAAAGTGGCTAGAAAAAGAAGAATTCGACATCTACAAAGCCTACTTCCAGTAGAAAATGAAGAAGAAATGTCCATCAAGAATGAACATAACATCCAGAATGCCCCATCAATGGCTAAAGGGTTATGACAGGGCCCGCGCGGGGTCCAGGTACAATGGGTGGGATGACTCCATGAGTCTTTCTGATATAATGTAATTTTATTTTTAGAAGAAACAGCTAAGTGCTGGTATGAAAAGTGTAGAAGAGAGTCTTGCATCATGGCAGGACGTTCAAGGACAAGCTACACAGAATGTTTGGCGATAGTGAATATTATTAATATACGAGGCTAAGCTGAAATATCGTGCTCAAAAGGCAAAGCAATCCTAGTTTTGCATTCAGGATGAACTTGAACTTTGTCGCCAAGTTAATCGATTTATGACAGAGGCTGAAAGAGTAGAACATCTCATGAAAGGCGTGAAGGAAAATATTTATCAGGCTCTACTTCCCTTAAAATTCAACAGTGGAAGGGTTTTAGAGTAAATGCCATAGAATTGAAGCCTTGGATAAAAAGGATCGGTAAATCTCAATTGAAAGACTTGTGAACATCCATTTCCTCGTAATGACGAAGACCCTGAGGGTGTCTTTCAAAATATTGTAAAGATCAGTAACGTTTTGTCTGTCTTGGACCATGTCATCATTCCCAAACAACTGGAAAATCTACCCAAGAGCTTAGAGGTGACTAGCACCAATCATAAAGCATCCGAAACCTTCCTCTAATTAAAAGGCTTGGAATGAATTTATAAGAGAAAATTGGGGCTTAAATTCACGAAATAGCCCACAATCTACCCATCCAACAGAAAATGAGTCTTACGAGAAGGAGACCAAGGCCAGACATTCCTAAACCAAAAACATGAAAACGTATGACAACAGACCAGTTTGTTTTCATTGCGGTCGCCCATGCCACGTTGTGGGGTACTGCTGAGAAAGAAGAGCAGTCTTCGATTGCTAGGGTGACAGATGGAGGAACCTGACAACACCAATCATCTACAAAGACGAATCGACCTAAACTACCACAGTTGAAGACGATCTCAGACTCGTCGCTACAGGTCCCTTACGCCCTATAGACGACTTAGCCAATTCCCTAGTCAGAATAATGAAGAAAACTAAACGGCGCGACCTTACTAGGAGGTGAAGCCCCCTATCAGGTAAATCCTCCAAAACTCACAAAAATGTCAGCTAATTATATTAACATAATGGTCTATACATATAAAATGAAAGCATTTAAAAGCACGAATGTTTCTTTTATATATGAGCCACTGATGAGCCAAGCCCTCCCAATATATTTTTTCATCGCAGTAAGGACAGTAGAAGTTTGTATTATATATAAAAGAAACATTCCTGCTTTTAAATCCTTTCATTTTGTATGTATACTAGATGGCGCGTTATTGCTTTGTGTTAAATAATGGTCTATAACCACTGGTGAGTGCATTAGTCAATTTCTGGAGCGTCCTATTCCTTTATCTCAGAAAATTATTACCGCCAACTAAGGAAAGTCTCTGATTGGAAGTTTGCACAGCCATTCTCTCTCAAATGACCTTTCAAGATAAATTGATTCCTTTTGATGATGGATGAGAATTTTTATAGTCCTTACAAGCAGTTCATATATAGATTGTGGATGCGATCTGAATTATATTTCGAAAACATTTTAAAAAGAGCCAAACTCTAGATAATTTAGTGGTTAAAAGCTTCAGGTGTTTATGTCTTAAAGGGCCAATCAATTTCTCAAATAACCATTATAACGCGTCTATACTGTTATTTATAGCGCGCCTTTATTGTTATTTACAGGGCGTCTTTACTGTTTATAGCGCGTCTTTACTGTTATTCATAGTGAGTCTTTGCTGTTATTTATTGTATTTCTGTTAGAAGATGGTATTGGTAATGTTTAAAAAAATCATATTCTGCGCCGGCGCTTATTTCTTCAATGTTTATATTTACTAATTTATACAAATATATATTGACTAGCGGATGTGTACCCGGCTTCGCCGTTTTATCCGAGTGAAAGTTTGCCTAACGAATATTATATATTATGAAGTATAATAAACAATGCTAAAGATTAGTTTTAATTATTAATCAAGATTGTGTGTGAATATGTGAGAAATATGTAATATCGTTGTTGTTTTCTTGGCCGACTGTTTTACATATGGTGTTATCTTAAAATTGCTTGTTTTGAATATTTTTTTAGATTGAGTTGAATGAATTGCTGAATTTTTTTTTTTGTATTTATATATAAATAAAATTAACTCTGTTGAATTTTTTTGTATTTTATCGATAACAGCAAAGTTATGTATTTTAAAGTTTGGAAAAATATTTTGATGTTAAGCAAAACCTGCTCCATCTCGTTTTACATAAATGTTGAAAATTTGGTCGAAATTGATGCATTGTAACGAAAGTTTTTAGCGAACACCACTTATGAAATTTCCATTTATATAGAAGACCCGGCTTTGCCCGGGTTTTATCCGAGTGAAAGTTTGCCTAACGAATATTATATATTATGAAGTATAATAAACAATGTTAAAGATTAGTTTTAATTATTAATCAAGATTGTGTGTGAATATGTGAGAAAGATGTAATATCGTTGTTGTTTTCTTGGCCGACTGTTTTACATATGGTGTTATCTTAAAATTGCTTGTTTTGAATATTTTTTTAGATTGAGTTGAATGAATTGCTGATTTTTTTTTTGTATTTATATATAAATAAAATTAACTCTGTTGATTTTTTTTGTATTTAATCGATAACAGCGAAGTTACGCATGTTAAAGTTAGGAAAAATATTTTGATGTTAAGCAAAACCTGCTCCATCTCGTTTTACATAAATGTTGAAAATTTGGTCGAAATTGATGCATTGTAACGAAAGTTTTTAGCGAACACCACTTATGAAATTTGCATTTTATTAATATAGTAGAAGATATAATATAAATGAGTTTTAAAAATTGTTAAAAAAAAAATGCATCGGCCGGGAATCGAACCCTGGCCGCCCGCGTGGCAGGCGAGCATTCTACAACTGAACAACCGATGCTTTAAAAAATCAAATTCATTTATCGTCGCGACCAGTGCTGCGCCCTAGCGGTAAAAGACTGGAACTAACGCTTTTTGTTTTTTTATTTTTTAAAAAAAGCACATTAACTTTTTTAGTTTTTTGAATAGCCTATATGTTAAACGAAATCTTCAGCTACCTACATGCGAAATTCCATAATGATTGAGTCAGTAGATTTTGCGTGATGCGATAACAAACATCGATTTCGCATTTCATTTTTATATATATAAGGATTAGAGAGATCGATTTTTAATCAATTAAAGTTGTCGTCTTTTAAGTTATTTTTCTTTAAATAAACATGATGGCAAAAGTAGATTTTAGGTGTTTGATGTATCTACTATTTACACATATCTTAGGGCTAATCTACTTGTGTTCATAGGCTTAAAAATGATAGTTGCCTACTGATCATCCAATGTTTGCTTTAGTTTCCTCTAGCTTCCTAAATGTATATGGTGGTGATCAATGTAAGCAGTGGTTCCTTTCAGTGGTACATTTCATTGTCAATCTTACAAGTGTTATGCAAGTTACTTGTATTATTTTTAATATGTCAACAGGCGAGAATTTATGAATTTATTTGGTTCTCCAGAGATTGTGTTCTTTAGGAATCATCGATCAAAAATATCGCTAACATTATTAGGCTAAAAGAAGTCAATAGCTTGTAGATCTTTTCAGAGATTTCCACCTAGTTTTTTCATATTTTGAGATTATTTATTATTTAATTAGCTATAAGAATACTTTATCAAAATAATTTTTAAATTCAATTATCATTTTTTACATAACATATTTAATGATATAAATAATATATTAGTGCGCACCACATCCATATTCAGTTTTTTTTTATATAAATATTTTTAACTTCAATAGAGAGAGAGCTCTGAATTATATTTATTCTTTTATGTAAAAAAAAAGAAAACTAGAATCAAAATTAAGCAGCCATCACAACTATAAGCCATTATCAGAATGCAATATCAGATGATTATTTCATATATCATCATCGAAAAGGTCTGAAACCAAGGTGAAAGAACAATGAGTATATTATTCACAGGAATCTAGAGAAGAATTGGAAATTTATCAGATTAGTTCTGAGGAATGGTTCAAGAATGTACCAGATTTGTTCACATTCTCACCTAGCTCTGCATTGCACTTTACCATGCTCATGTTGGCCATGATGATCTTACTCGAGCTTTGTACATCTGCCAGGAGCAAACCGAGCAGCTGGGATAACAATAGGTTCATATTTGACATCGTTTCAGATATCAGTGACGACTTCTTTGACAAAAATTCCTCTCTTCCTAACAAAAGAAGTCCCCTTCTTCAAAATCCAAACACAATACAGAAAAAGAGATTTCAAATTTCATCAAGGGATTTATTTTCTTATTTAAACGAACAGAAGTCTTCAAACCAAAGATATTTAGTGTTTAAACCAAAAATGCATACCAAATTGACCATTCCGAAGAATAACCTTAAAAATACTCACCTTGATATGTTTAAATACAAGTTGGTAAAAGTACCATCCAACACCCTTCGCCTCGATTTTTCCAACAGTGTTAGATCCGTTGACAATAAAAATTCAATCGACAAAACATTTAACATGGAAAAGACAACCCCGAACGTACCTATAATACCAGAAAATGGAGAACATCCAAGTCATCTAATAAAAATTATCAAAATTCCAATTCAAGCTAACACAAGTCACAATGAAGACAGCAAACTTCTTAAAACACTTCAGGAAATTCTTCAGCATAAAAGAAAAAATATTTTTAGGGAATCATCTAAGAAAACGAGGATGAATGCAGAAGAGAATAGCAAGAGCAACTCGCCACAAATACCTGAAAAACTTTTGTATCGAATTCAATTTTTGCTTGCTTTCATTGGAGCAGGTGTATTTCTACTTCTACTGGTAAAGCTTTCAACATCCATTTACGAATACCACAAATTTTCCGTTCTAAAGGATGAAATTAAAAAAGAATCGTTAATGGAATTAGCAAAACTTACCAAAGGAGAATGCCAACATGTTACGGAAAAAAAGTGCAACGTCGAAATCAAGCCACTCGATCTTGTACCTATTATTAAGCCAACTGGGAGTCATAGGTCCCCGACACACCACCATCACCACCATTCTGGTAAAGCCACAAGTCGCAAAACCTTAACATGGGACAGCAGTATTCCAAAGTCCAACTCCATACAGAATATGCCCAAATTCCAAGATGATGAACAATATTTCTATTCGCTTCAAAACCAAAGTAGAGATAAATCGCCATTTTCTAGGGAATCCCCCAGGGAAGTATCAACAAGTATAACCAAAGGAGATCATAACCGAAAAAATTCGAAATATTCCTTGTTAGACGAGTTACTTTATACTAATTTCCAAGTTGACGCGCTACCTCATCCAAAAAGGAAAAATATCACAAAAGAAGGACGTCTTCATTAGCCTTCTGCAAAGAACCCAAATCCACATTTACAAAAACAAAGTCTCTTCGGAATATGACATTAAAAGGATGTTATTTAGACAGAGAATATTAAAGGCATCATTCATACAAAATATATCAGTCTAAAAACATATGGTCTAAAAAATGCACCTTCACAATTTGAAAGGATTATGAAGTCAGTTTTCACTAAACATAACATACACTATGCCTAAAATTATTTTGATGACATTATTATACACTCCAAAACTTATGAAGAACACATTAAACATTTAGATGACATATTAAGTATATTCGAACAAGAGGATATAAAGCTCAATCTCAATAAATGCAAAATCTTACAAAAAGAAATACAATTCTTAGGATACACTATTAACTCAGGAAAATATACATCAAATAACACAAATATTGAGGCAATTTTGATATTAAATAGACCATATAATATAAAGACCTTACAAAGAATTTTAGGAACCATAAATATTTATAATAATTTATTTCCCATTATGCGCAAATTAGGGCACCTTTGAATGAACTTTTGTTAAAAAATGCTACTTGGCTATGGATTGCGAAACATGAACAAGCCTTCCAAACACTTAAAGATTCACTCATATCACAACCTCTACTATATATTTATGACCTTTCAAAACCATGCCATTTATTCACAGACGCGTCAAGTCTAGGACTAGCAGGAGTTCTTAAACAACCCGATGAACAAGAAATTTTACGCCCATAGGTTATTTTTCAACAAAACTTCACCCATATGAACAGAATTATACTGCCTCAGAAATTGAAACATTAGCAATCATTAATTCAGTACAAATATTTCATACATATCTACATAACATACATTTTACATTGCACACAGATCACCTACCTTTAAAATGGATCAAAAATGTAAAAAACCCACAAGGTAGGTTATTTAGATGGTCCTTAATTCTATCTCAATATAGCTTTGACATTAAACATATTAAAGGAATAAATAATATAGAAGCAGACATGCTGTCAAGAGCACCTGTCTCATTTTACCTAACATATAATGAGTTAAAAGAACACCAATCAACTGAACAAATTAGTAGTGCTAAAATTAAAATTCAAAATGGCCTCTACATTATAACTAAAAGGGTTTTAAAAGAGCTTATGTACCTCAGACACTAAGACACGAATTATTAAACAAAGTACATACAAAGCATGGACATATTGGAACAACTCAAATGACTAAAATAATTTCTCCACACTATTATTGGCCACATATGACTAGGGATATTGCTAATTACACCAAACATTGTGAAACCTGCCAGTTTAACAAGTCTAGGGATAACAGAATTGTTTATGGACCACTACAACATATGCCAATAGCTACATACCCCAATCACATTTTTTCTCTAGATACATTGGGCGGGTTACATAATTATGGGACAACAAGACACAGCATCCATATGATAGTAGATCACCATAGTAGATTCCTTTGGGCTTATCCCACAAAATCTGTATCAACTGATTCATATATAACTTGTCTAAGAAATTTATTCCAAATTAATAAACCTGAAATATTAATAACTGACAGAAATGTAGCTTTTCTTAGTAATAAATTTAAACATTTTTTGGAAAGAAATGATTTTGAGCATCTATTCACCAGTGTCCATCACCCAGAAACAAATGCAAAAGTAGAAAGACTAAATTCCACTATCATTAATTGTTTAAAATGTGAATATAATACTGATTTAAGATCCCTTGGAAAAAATTAATTCCTAAAATAATTGAAACCTATAATAAAACAGTACATACCACAACAGGCTTTACACCTAAATTCTTATACTATGGAATACAACCAGAATATATAGAACATGACACAGAAACACATACACGAATAGAAAAGGCAAGAAAATTAGCTATTGAAGGAACCATAAAATCCCATGAACACAGCAAACAACTTTATGATATTAAACACCCAGAACCCATTTTTAAAGAAGGAGATCAGGTATTAGTAAAAAACCTTTATTTATCCAACACTGTTAACTTAACTCAAAGGTATATAGGCCCATTTACAATTTTAAAACAACTTTCACCAGTCACATATGAAATTAATAAACCCAATTTACCCCAAAGAAAACAAGCAGAAATTATATACTCTAATAAGCTTAAATTATTTTACCCAGAAGCAGATTTTTTACTTCACTATAGCACTAACAAAGAAAATGACTTAATACTAAACCAAAATTCTAACACAAAGTTAATAGAAATTGATGATAAATTATGTTTTTTACAGGAAGGCCATATTTTGGACATGGACAATGAAGAACAAATTTCAACCCCAATTCTTAAGCCTTCACAAATAACTTAATGTCACTCCATACATCTCTCTATTAGTATTTCATTACTCAACCATCATTAATAAATACCTTTATATATTATATCACATACATTTAAATGTTAATATATCAGAAACAATTCATTTTTGAACTCTTGTTTGGTTAAAAATAACATTTTCTACTGCTTTTTGATATTTTGAAATGTAACTAGCATAATGACATAATTACTCAATTTTAAATACCTTTGTTGCTTCATATACATTTTCCATTTGAATCGATGATTAATACTTCTTGTATAAACTTTTATTATAATTTCATAATCATATAAATTATTTGTATGACCAATTTTTTGGTCGTTGAGGCACAGCTTGCACCACGCTGATGAGGGCCAACAGCCCGAAACGCGTCGGTGGTTAGCTTTTCTTGATTAATCGAGAATGCGTATTTGGCCAATTCTGGAATAATTAAAAATCAACGAGAATAGTTGATATTTATTCCGATAGATGGCGCAAGCTATCAGCAACCTTCAGTTGAACGATAAGGAGATGCCTTTTTCTTAAGTATTCTTTTGTTTATTTTGAAAAAAATGTGGATATTGATTTTTATTGTTTCATTTTTAAATATTTCTATAGATTTTTGATTTTGTTTAATCAATTATTTTTAATTACCAATTTTATTTTAAAATTATAATTTTCAGAAATCATTTTCACAGAGGGGGAAATATTATATAATCTAAAAACTCAAATATTTATATATTTTTAAAAATATATATGTGATATCTTGGGACCTCTGGGACCAGTGTTACCTGATGCTAGACGAACCTCGATGTCAACTCTACCGTGCAGTCGTGGTGGAAGGCGACACAGCTGGGCCAAAGGTGAAATAAACAAACAGAGATTCCACTAAAAGCGTCTGACGTCAAGAAGGAATGGAGAGGAGAGAGAGCGATCTTTAGAGCAAGTGTTACCGTTGGGATCCAAGCGTAGACTAACAATTCTTGCTTCTCGATTTAACATCACGACCTGTCTTCCTTCCCATTGGTCGAAAGGTGTCACATGGCCTTTTTCTATTGGTTGACCTATTTAGGTGATTCTTCTCTAATTGGCCCTGCGGCTTCCTTTGATGGAAGAAACGTCCGGTCTTGGCCAGGAAGTACGGGGCGTTACTCGACTTTTATAACTTCTGCGTTATCAGATACGCCCTGTCCTGTCAGGAAATATTGACTTGTAAATTATTTATAGTTGGGCTGGTTTTAAGCCTCTTTTGCTAGGCCTTGCTTCGACTTCTGTCCTAAGCCTGATTAGTTTTAACCTTAATTTTCTCCTGTTAGACTCCATTCCTTCTATCTGTACAGTTGCGATACTTTATTAGATTCTTACGCGGTACAGATTGATGTTAGTTGAGGCTTTCTATGTGCAGTACATAAGAAGTTATATACAGTCATGGGGTGGAACATGTGGTAGTAGATATCTAGACTATTTACAACAATTCCATGGTCTTAAATCATGACAGATGGCCCCGGATGTGAGAGGGTTCATATGGAGGGATTTAAGAGAGCGGAATAGGAAGACTGTTATTAAGGAAGTAATTTTTTTAAAAATTAATTGAAATGAGTTGGTATATAACATGGGGTTGATTTCTGTATATCTATAAGAGATAATAAAGCATAAACAACTAATACTAAACATACAAGTAAAAATAAAAATATGAATAAAATAATTAATAGAGAACATATAATGATTATAGGTAATAATATAAATGATTGGATGGGTAAATCATGATCTCTTCGTGATGGGCGTTAGAAAGGGTTGAGGGGTTAGTTATTACTTGGTTGCGGCAATGTCACTTTGACTCAAGTCCCAAACCATTTAATGTGCACGGCGCGGAGAACCTAGGCCATGTTTCACATGTAAATTTAAGGACCGAATAAAGTTACAGTACCACAATCGAAAAGTAAGATAAGGGTGATTGTTATGGGTTTTATTAATTAGTCGTTAAGACGTACGCATGCAGGATAAATGAGGGCGAAGATCAGTGACCAGAAATCAAAGTTTTAATTAGAGTCGTCAGGGGCTTAGCGAGAAAAAGAGTAAAATAAAAAAAAAAATGTGCCAGCGTGTGGCATGAGAGTGCCCTGGAATAAAAAAAAAAAAAAAACAATTTGCACGTATCCAAGCCAGAAGTTGGGATAAGGTAAATCCGGGGGACGGTGTGACAATATTGTTAATTACGAAATCAAAGTAGGTCAAGTCTAGCCTGCGAAGGAGTTAAAAGTTCCTGCGGAAAAGGGTTAGTATTTATTAAGAAGTAACCTTTAAAGTGGTTGTTTAAGAGGTTATTGAAGATTGCCCTGTTTTTAGATCATGATTTTTAGTTTGATTATAAAAGAATATATCATTGAGATATGAAATTGCGAAAAAAGGCTTTGCATATAGCGTTAAAGGATTTGAAAAATCGAAAATAGAATTGCGAAGTTAAATGCAAAGTAATCTTTAAAAAAAAAGTAAAAATAGTGATGATATGATACAAAGATTAACACACTACAGCAGTATATAAGGGGTAAAGTGAAAATATTAAATGAAAATTAAAAATGAGCAGTAATATACTCGATAGCATTGACATGGTAGCGGAAGATGAAACAATGTAAATAACATCTAATTTATAAAGTGAGAGAAAATATAAAATGATAAATGCAAATTAGTGATATAAACATGAAATATAAACTTGAGATTATTAGATATGATATGAAAGATAAAATATAAAGTTGGTTATAAAATAGAGTCATAACGCAAAAGTAAATAAGTTTTGGTGAAGAAAAATAAAAAAAAGACAATAATCTAAACTAATTGGTTGACGTAAAAAAAAAACAATTATAAGAGCTATATAATGATTATATAAAGGATATTAAAATGAAAATTTTTTAAAAAATGTTCATCGAGAAAGAAGAGCAAGTAAGTTATATATAGAAATTATATATCGTGAAAGAATGGAAAGTTGTAGGCCAAATGTAATGTTCCTGTTTTTTAGGATGGGTGGAGAGAGCTTTAAATTGTCCTCGATCGCGATATCTTTGGTCTTGTTGGCCTAAGTTGTTCTAACTTATCGAATTTGTTTTAAGTTTGGTGCGACTCGTGGATCACATTGTTTCCAACTGTGAAACTTACTGAGTCCTAATGTTGTCGAATTTTTAAACTTATGTGGGTGTGTGTGATTTTTGTAGGTAAAATGTTGTCCTTGGATCTAAGTGTCGATGTTAAGTGGACAAGTTAATCGAGGGCGAGAGAATCTAGACCTGGTGACGGGCCGTAACAAGATGTCGGCTGTTTGTTTGCTCGTGTCTAGCGGAAGAGGAGGGAGCGAAGCTATTTTTAATGCGATTCCGGATTTAGGTCAAGGGGGGGAGCGAGGGGGCTTGCTTTCTTACAACTTATTGGAAGTTAATTCGAACTACGTTCGGAGATATTATTTCTATAATTGTAAACGCAAAAGCGTTTTGATTTGTCACTTTTGGTGAAAAGCGTTATGGGATTGATATAGGGAGATACAGAGGTTGTAATTATCCTGTGTTCAAGCATTTGTTCGATTTGTTTGTATTTCGAAAATTCGGATATTGTATCTGTTGATATTAAATCGACTGGTTGTTGTGTTTCGATATTTTGCGGACTTAGTAAAAATGTTATTCATGGATATCGGGTTAGAATTGAATGAAATTGCGACTATCTACGTGGACAATGTGTGGTTAAATAAATGTGTCACAGGCGTGATGAAGGCGTCTTTGGCATGAAAATTGAAAGAGTTTAGTGGTGTGGCGCTGTGACACGAAGCGAAAAAATTGTAAATGAAAAGGTGTCACGTGAAGTCTCTGTTTTGTACAAAATCTAACCTGTTTCACTAAGAATAACAAATTTACTAAAGTCATGGTTGTTGGTTGTACGAACATATCGATAATTTTTATATTGTTAGTGGATATGACACGTTTAATGTGATTTTTTTTTGTGTGTGCGTTTAGTAGGGCGACGTAATAAAGCTTGTGTGGCTCGAAATTAGATTTGAGTGTGAAGTCGCGCATTGAAAATTGTTGCCAATTGGAAAAAGTGATGTGAGAGGGTGTTGTTTATTTTGTTGAGAGAGATTTGTCGATATTTAAATATGCATGTAAAAGGAAGGAGTGTAGTTATGTGGGAATTTAACGATTGGAATAGTTTTGGAAGGCTGTGATTTAAGTTACTTCTGTCCAAAGATATGAAAGAAAAGGACATAGGGGCGTTGAAAATGGGATTAGGAACATTACAATAAGATTAAATAAGAGTGTTGGAGTTCACCACGTGTGAGCAACCCGTTCCAGGAGGGAAAAATTTAGTAAATGGGACAGTTGTATTAACCTGTCCATGGGACACGTGTTGCTTGCACGATGTGATTTGGTAAAAGGTAGTTGGTAGAAGTACATTATATTGATACAGGAGTAGCTGAGGACAGTTTATAATTAGTAGAAATCGTTTTATGGAATTAAGGAATTAAATGACAAAAGGCAATGGTGTATCGATTATATGGAATTTTAGATTCTGCGTTATGTTACTTATTTTTACGTTTAAAAAGATATAATCTATGGTGAAAATATTGTTAGCTATGGCGTTAATAGTTAAGTTAAATGGATGGACAGGTATTTTCTTTTACAAACTGATTTCTATTATTTTAAAAGTATTCTGCCTAATTATAGCGATAGATGCTACTGTATCAAGTAGTAGAGTAGGTTCACATTATTGGACTGTTCAGCTCGAACGAGAAATTGTTCAATAAAAATTATAGAAGTAGGAACCTACTGTTGTGTGGTCTTGTATGTCGGAACAGTCCTGGTCTTGTGTCGTGGTTGGCGGATTTTTGGGACAGTCAGAGTTCATTGTCTTCGCTGGGCTCGTGGTTTAGAGATGGTCGGGGGAGCAGGTAACATACGCTCGCGTGTTGGTACCTCGGAGGGGCGCTTGCAGGAGGTCTGGTGGCTTTCTCAGTCTTGTAGAGTATTGTAGTTGGACCCGATCTGCTTGGGCGTCGTAGTTGGTGAAGAAGCTCTGCGCCTCGTACGAACCATCGTAGCGATTCCACCTCTCGCGATGTCCGGTCACGGCAGAGAGCTGATGTAGCGTCGTTGTTAACCTCCCTAGGACATCTGACACCGGCGGTGGGGGCGTTGCGTCCTCGTGGCTGGGGACAATTTCCTGCGTCTTACCGAGAGTGTTTTCTTTCTTCGGAAAAGTGGTGTTCTCGCCACTTTCGTAGTCGGTATCGGTCTTCATTGGTTCCTTTGGATTCTCCTCTCTTCCCTGTTCCATCTTTCTGTACAGACAGTGGTCTATTTGCTTACTTGTACCTTGGCGTCCACTATCCTGTCGACTCTTCGGGACGGGGGAGTCTGTGATATCTTGGGACCTCTGGGACCAGTGTTACCTGATGCTAGACGAACCTCGATGTCAACTCTACCGTGCAGTCGTGGTGGAAGGCGACACAGCTGGGCCAAAGGTGAAATAAACAAACAGAGATTCCACTAAAAGCGTCTGACGTCAAGAAGGAATGGAGAGGAGAGAGAGCGATCTTTAGAGCAAGTGTTACCGTTGGGATCCAAGCGTAGACTAACAATTCTTGCTTCTCGATTTAACATCACGACCTGTCTTCCTTCCCATTGGTCGAAAGGTGTCACATGGCCTTTTTCTATTGGTTGACCTATTTAGGTGATTCTTCTCTAATTGGCCCTGCGGCTTCCTTTGATGGAAGATACGTCCGGTCTTGGCCAGGAAGTACGGGGCGTTACTCGACTTTTATAACTTCTGCGTTATCAGATACGCCCTGTCCTGTCAGGAAGTATTGACTTGTAAATCATTTATAGTTGGGCTGGTTTTAAGCCTCTTTTGCTAGGCCTTGCTTCGACTTCTGTCCTAAGCCTGATTAGTTTTAACCTTAATTTTCTCCTGTTAGACTCCATTCCTTCTATCTGTACAGTTGCGATACTTTATTAGATTCTTACGCGGTACAGATTGATGTTAGTTGAGGCTTTCTATGTGCAGTACATAAGAAGTTATATACAGTCATGGGGTGGAACATGTGGTAGGAGATATCTAGACTATTTACAACAATTCCATGGTCTTAAATCATCACATATATTTTATTTTATTCATTGGTAATTTTACTTTGGTTATCATCGTTTTTAGAAAGACTTTCAGTTTTTGTTGTATAGTTTTGTTGTGAATATGCGTAGTTAACTTATATATCCTTTTAAATCACTAAAATAGGATTACCTTTATAAATTCTATATAATGTGAAAATAACTAATGTGTGATCTTTCCTCAAGTAATTGAAAATAAAAGCTACTTGACGGTAAATAATTATATTTTTATTATCACGACTGCACCTCAACCCTTTATCTTAACGATCCTTTGTCTTATCAACCCTTTATCTAACAACAACAACAAAATATTCATAACATGTATATATATATGGTAATTTAACCCAACAACCCCATATTGTATATAACTTATAACAAGATTTTCATGTTGTATAATAGAAACACATCTGTAAATGATTATACACATGATTGACATGTGTCATTACATCATCATATGTATTGTACTTTGTACAAACAGAGGATAAATAAATAAAACTCTGTAATAGATTAAGAGGTGAGCTAAAGCAGAAGGTTAAAACGTCTAAAATCGAGATAGATGTAGCAATCCCAAAACAACAAGGTCTAAAGATGGAAACTGCCACGGCGCCAGTTTAGAATTTCGCCAGACGATCCACACTCTTCACATCTTCTGAAATGCAATACTCCCTTTCACAGAAAAAATATATAAGGCCCCCGTCTTACCCTATAAATACAGTCACTTGACAGTCAGTTCACCAACTTATATATATATGACAATTTGAACCAACAACCTCATATTAGTAAATATATCAGGTTTGCCGTGTTGTATAATAGAAACACCCCGTAAATAATTAAACGCGTGATTGATATGAACCATTGAATCACAATATGTAATGTACTCTGTACAAACTGAGAATAATAAAATGAAACTGTGTAACAGAATAAGAGTTGAATTAAATAGCATATAGATTAATATATAGAAGTTCAACAACGTTTAAGAACGAGGATTAAAGATGAAGGAAATTGCCAGGAAGACGTTAAGGGTGTATAATGACATCTCTTCCATGATCCACGCCCTTATTTCCTCAGCTGAAAGCCCAGTACTTCCTCATCGGAACGGTATATAAACCTCCGCAAGCAGGGAATGTATAGCCACTTCCAAGTGAGCGGGAGCCCTCGTCACTTCATATACAAATTTACTACCAAAAGACAAGGTTTATGGGGTGGTATCTAAGAGAGGCCAGAAGCAGATGACGAGGCTAGGTCCGAAAAGGAGTTGTGGTCGTTCCAGCAGCCGGGAGTCAACTGTCGGAAAAAACGACTTGTCCACCCCTTCCCGAGAATTCCTGGGGTGGTAACACGAGATGATATATAAATCTCCATCGTCTGATTGCAATATCGGCGTTTATTGCTTGGAATTGGACTTTTGCTTCAACTGGGCTGTTGGCTGACACTCTTTAGAAACGTTTTTGTTTTATTTGATATTGCATCATCGCAAAGATGGTACGCTGAATTTTATATCATTTTGTGGCTGTAAAGACATTTATAATTATGGCACATTAAATTTACGCATGTATTGATATATATATTGTAACAAAGTATTTATTAATTTTAATATTTTTATTAACAGAGTGGTTATTTTCATGTTTATATTTTGCTACTCTCTGTAAATTTCTCTCGTGGCTTATCTTTTGTTTCCCATTAGTTTGTCCTTGCCTGAAATAAATTGTTGTCTCCTCCTGAAGTTTTTGTCTTCCCTAATTTTCCACGTGACAATATTATTACCTCAGAAATGCCACGTATTATGATTGTATCACTTAGAAATACTTCTATACATTTTCTGAAAATTATAAAGCTATACATTTTTTGGTTATAGTAAAATCATTATTTGTGTACTAAAGAAATGGTTGGGTATTAAGGCTAAGGGAGTTAACACGCCCGTCTACATGCCCTATGGGATCCGTTGCTCTCTTTGTCAAAGGCTTGAGCACAAGCGTGCCAACTGTCCGCAAAGAACCGGCTCAGAGGATGAGTTTCCTTTCCCTGAACGGCAGCCCGGCGCCCTAACGCTTGGAGTAATCCACTTGCCTCCTCTCCTCAAGGCTCCCCAGCAGCTGCGCCAACACCAGAAGCTTCCACCGTCGTCACAGCTGTGGCAGATTCTTCTGCAGACATTATAAATTTCTAAACGGCAAAATCTTCCCAATTACATGCGTGGCAAGGATAAAATACTCAGGAGTCTTGATGTCTTAATAAATCAATGAAGAAGCTTATCTCCTGAGTATTTTATCCTTGCCAGACATTATAAATGAAACGGAGAGTGTAGATCAAAGCAAGACCAATGAATTCCTGAAGCTTTCTCCATCACAAGAAAAGCAAATATTGGAACAGAGACAAACTGACGCTCTAGTGAAGAACAACAAAGCTTCTGAGGCCATCGCCGTCGACCAGCAGCTGAGCTTGGAGAAAGAACAACTCCTCCAAGCCTCTACTAACAACGACATCATGGACAAGCTACATAATTTATATAGATGATCTAGAAAACCAATTACCTTCATCTTCTGATATTTTCTGATAGATCACAGAATTGAGACTTTAAGCCATTAATTTATCTTACGATTTTCTCCTCCATATAATTCTCTGCCTTTCTACATCGCCAGGACGCTGGGGCGGACCAATATATGTCTATACATTTTCTCTATGTCCGCCATAATAACCAGTCTATGGCGTCGCCAATCCATTATAACATAATATATCGTTCGGTAGCTTCGGGCCAGTTCACAGTCGATCATTTTCTTTTTTTCTTGCAGAGGCGACAAACAACACTCTAAACCTTTTTTGATCAGGATGGCCACTAATGACGGCATGATGAGACAAGTAGCAATGCACCCCCCCCCTTTTTTAAAATAATTCAATATTTTTATATCTTAAATATGCATAGGATTTCTCAACAAATTCAAGATTTATGACATTTCAAACTAGAATCTTCTCATCACGAGTGAATATCTTCTTCATAAAATATTGAATCCGTATACATTCATCTGACTTGAGGGACCAAAATATTTCGATGATAATCGCTGACTTCAGTAATTCACTCTTTATATTTGATTTATAGTTGGCACGCGAGTCTTCCCTATGAATGTAGAGGATCCCCAGGATCCAAATAACCATCCTCTGAGCACTAGTCTATAAAACTATCTTTAATTAAAAATACATGTGACGTGGTCTGGTAGCCTCTTGTAGAATCCTGTCGACTAAATCTGTGATGAGGTATCCAGTCGACTTAAACTGTGGTGTGAGTCCCTGTAACTCTCGCTATACTGTGTTAACCTAGAGGAACAGTCAGGATGGGGAGTTTTCCAGTACGTCTCTGCACTTCGGAAGACCTTTTACAGTTCTCACAAAGTACAGGCAGTCGTGGTCGGGGCAGTGTGGAAAGCTTGGGAATGTCCATACAAAAAACGAAGACACAGTTGCACTAAGAAAGTTCAGTGAACAGATAAAAGTTGAGCTAGGAGCGAAAGATGGAGACGGAGGAGTTCTTACTGGTCTACATGGTAGATGAGGTGGACCTGGGGTACAACCGACGAGGGCTCACGCAGATGGTGAAGTAACTGTATTTTTGGCTAAAGACGGGGGCCTTTTATATATTTTCCGAGAAAGGGAGTGTTGCATTTCAACCGATTCGACAGGGGCGTGGATCGTCTGGTGAAATTCTACTGGCACCGTCCTGAACGTTTCCAATCTATCTTTATATGTTGTTTTGTGACTTCCATCTATCTCGAATTTAGACGTTTTTGACTTCTATCTCTTTAGCTCAACTCTTAATCTATTACAGAGTTTTATTTATTTATCCTCAGTTTGTACAAAGTACATTACATATGATGATGTAATGACACATGTCAATAATGCGTATATTCATTTAAATGTGTTTCTATTATACAACTTTAAAATCTTGTTATAATTTATATACAGTATGGGGTTGTTGGTTTAAATTACCATAGATGGGCCCCAAGAGTGAAAGTGTTTATCCGGGTTTAAGCGGGTAAAGCCTCTCTAACACAGGTAAGTAATTAAAATTTCTTTTAATTAATTTGAACTGTGAGGGTTGAAAAGGGCTATAACAAGATGAGTTTTTTGGATATATAAAAGTGAAATAAAAATGACATTTTTGTTTGATTATTAAAAAATGATGATTAAAATAAAATGATGACATAAAAATTCACATTCTAAGAGAATATTGGCGTGCGTTGGAAAGGGATAGTAGTTGAAGAATATGCAATTGTAAGCATTATACATGCAACCAAATAATCAGATCCAGGGGCAAAGCGAGGATATAGACTTGAGCGTCTTCCTTGGCAATGTTTCACTTGCGATCCTATATAAAGGTTACAGTGTTTTTTGTCACAATTTTAGGGTTATTGGGTTGAAAGGTTGTTGAAGAAAAGAATTAATATGATTGAAAGGGGTGGTAGAGCCATGCGATAAGTAGAATTGTAGCGACCGTAGGTGGTCTGACTTGACTCGAAATCAAAGGTTGATTGTGGTCCGCTAGAGCTGAAAAAGAAGTTGAAAGTTGAAAAAAGTGAACTCTTTGTGCATGCGTTGGTGATTGTGCTCTGCGGATGATTGAAATTAACTCTTGAAGCGTGTTCAGGACAAAAGTTGGGATTTTTAAATCTGGGGAACTGTGCTCAAAGAGTTTGATAAAATTACGAAATAAAAAAAAATTTCCAAGCAGTGCTGGCGTTTTTCTACAATGAAGTGAAGCAATGGCTGAAAAGAGAATAAGATTGTTGAAAACGATTGTTGTAGATGCCCGATAGTTGAAGATAAACATTGTCATATAATAAAGGTATTTAAAAATATATAAAATATAGTGAATAAAAATATAGAAATATGATTGCGGGTAAAAAAAGTGTAAGTGGACAAAATCAAGCATGTAATATATAAAATATATAATAATTAGGAAAATAAAAATGATTTTTGAAACAATTAAATGTTTTGCAATACTAAAATAATATCATGAAAAATAAATTTAAATTTGATTACATTTTTTTTTGAAAATTATTTTGGATTGAAAATTCGATTATATAATTGAAAGTTAAAAATATAAATAATTAAAATTTAAAGATTTTATACAAAAATTTGAATGTAATTAAAGGTTATTAATGATTGGATAAATGATGGGTAGTGGAAAATTGAACAATATTCTCGTTTATCCAAAAAGGTGATATGTAGATAATTATATCTCTTTTGCCTCATAGAGTCTAGGTCAGACTTAACCAAGTTGTTTTAATTGATGATGATATCAATTAACATGTAAAATGTTTAATATGTAGTGTGTGATGTTAAGGAGTTTGTGAGATTCTCGAGGAAATCTAAATGTTGGTGTGAAATACATGTTTAAAAAAAATGGCGATCATGAAGATAGCGGTCATCAACATCTGCTTTGAGCGGGGACATGTAACTGAAATAGATTCAACTAGGGGGAGTGACGCCTGAACGGCGTCCACTTTCTATCTTTCTCGGTATCGTCGATGGTTCTATTTCTGGTATGGTCACTCGTGTGGGATGGTTTGATAATTTGTCGTTTACTTGGAACTGATTTTCTCTCTCTTTTTTGTTGAGGTTTGCATATTACTGTTATAATTGAAAGATATGATTTTCTCGGTGTTCGTAGTTGTTATGTTTCGAAGTTAATTTAGACTTAGTAAAATTGTTATTCGCTGATGTCAGGTTTATATGTGAGTGAAAGTGCGACTTTCGACGCGGACACGCTTTAGGGTGAGATGTGTCACAGGCATGAAGGCGTCTTTGGCCTGAAAAGTGAAAAAGTTTTGTGGTGTGGCGCTGTGACACGAAGTGAAAAAAATGTGAATGAAAAGGTGTCACGTGAAGGCATTGTTTTTGGTACAGAATCTAAACTGTTTCACCCTGAATAACAAGTTTCTTAGAGTCATGGGGGGTGGTTTTACGAACATGTATCGAGAAATTTTATATTGTTAGTGGATATGGTACGTTTGATGTGAAAATTTGTTAGTGTTTAGTGGGGCGACTTTATGGAGCTCGTGGGGCTGGAAATTGGATTTGATTGTTAAGTCGCGCACTAATAATTGTTGGCAATTGGAGATAGTGATGTGAGGGTGTTGTAACATTTGTTGAGAGAGATGTATGGTTGATTAATTAAGCATGTAAAAGAAAGGGAGTAGAGGAAATGTAGCTATGTTGGAATTTAACGATTGTAATAGTTTTGGAAGGCTGTGAATTAATTTAGCTACTGGCGTGGTAGTTGATGGGATTTTTATTTTTAACTTGTTTTGGGAAAGGAAAGTTTTCGTGATTCTGCTTCTCGATTTCTACGACTTGCGGGAATTTCGACTGTGTCGTTGGGGTGGTCAGACAGCTTGCTCCTTACGTTGACGATCTATTAGCGGGTCTGCGGAGGTCCTTTGGGACGGCGTGTCTTCTGTAAATATCTCTTGTTGGGGAGAGATTGCTTGGTCGTTTCGTTGGAATGGTCGATTTGCTCCTCCTACTTCTCTCTTTCTCGCTTCTATCTGGACAGTCTTCTTACCTTCTACCTAAAGAATATGGGTTCCTAATAGATTTCAACTCTAACTAAAGTAAATTAATTTGTAAATAATATGGGTTCCTAATAGATTTCAACTCTAATTAAAGTAAATTGATTTGTAAAGAATATGGGTTCCTAATAGATTTAAACTCTAACTAAAGTAAATTAATTTTAAAAGACTATAGGGTTTCCTAATGGATTTCAACTCAAACTAAAGTAAATTAATTTGAAAAGACTATAGGGTTTCCTAATAGATATCAACTCTAACTAAAGTAAATTAATTTTAAAAAACTATAAGGTTTCCTATTAGATTTCACTATAGCTAAAGTAAATTAATTTGAAAAGACTATAGGGTTTCCTAATAGATTTCAACTCTAACTAAAGTAAATTAATTTTAAAAGACTATAAGGTTTCCAAATAGATTTCAAATCTAACTAAGTTAAATTAATTTGAAAAGACTATAGGGTTTCCTAATAGATTTCACTCTAACTAAAGTAAATTAATTTGTAAAAAATATTGGTTCCTAATAGATTTCAACTCTAACTAAAGTAAATTAATTTGAACAGACTATAGGGTTTCCTAATAGATTTCAACTCTAACTAAAGTAAATTAATTTTAAAAGACTATAGGGTTTCCAAATAGATTTTAAATCTAACTAAGTTAAATTAATTTGAAAAGACTATCGGGTTTCCTAATAGATTTCACTCTAACTAAAGTAAATTAATTTGTAAAGAATATTGGTTCATAATAGATTTCAACTCTAACTAAAGTAAATTAATTTGAACAGACTATAGGGTTTCCTAATAGATTTCAACTCTAACTATAGTAAATTAATTTTAAAAGACTACATAGTTTCCTAATAGATTTCAACTCTAACTATAGTAAATTAATTTGAATGGACTATAGGGTTTCCTAATAGATTTCAACTCTAAATAAAGTAAATTAATTTGAAAAGACTATAGGGTTTCCTAATAGATTTCACTTTTAAAACTAAAATGATTTAAAAGCGCGAATGTTTCTTTTATACATAAAACGAACTTCTACTGTCCTTACTGCGATGAAAAAATATATTGAGAGGGCTTGGCTCATCAGTGGTGAACCCTCCCAGCGGTTTCGCCAATTTAATCCACCAGACCGCTTCTCAGAGCTCTAATATTGTATTGGATCATTCTGCTTTTATATGCTACACTAAAGGATGTAATGTTAGAAATGGGTTTCAAGTAAACTATGGACATAAGCTTATAGGACAGTAGAATTATATTCAAATATTTGCTTCGAGCAATGCTCTTCAGCCAGCTATAAAGACAAGGTCATTAGGAATAAATTAACACAAAACAATAACGCGCCATCTATACATATAAACTAAAATGATTTAAAAGCGCGAATGTTTCTTTTATACATAAAACGAACTTCTACTGTCCTTACTGCGAAGAAAAAATATATTGGGAGGGCTTGGCTCATCAGTGGTGAACCCTCCCAGCGGTTTCGCCAATTTAATCCACAGTAAGGACAGTAGAAGTTCGTTTTATGTATAAAAGAAACATTCGCGCTTTTAAATCATTTTAGTTTATATGTATAGATGGCGCGTTATTGCTTTGTGTTAATTTATTCCTAATGACCTTGTCTTCATAGTTGGCTGAAGAGCATTGCTCGAAGCAAATATTTGAATATAATTCTACTGTCTTATAAGCTTATGTCCATAGTTTACTTGAAAACCATTTCTAACATTACATCCTTCAGTGTAGCATATAAAAGCAGAATGATCCAATACAATATTAGAGCTCTGAGAAGCGGTCTGGTGGATTAAATTGGCGAAACCGCTGAGAGGGTTCACCACTGATGAGCCAAGCCCTCCCAATATATTTTTTCATCGCAGTAAGGACAGTAGAAGTTCGTTTTATGTATAAAAGAAACATTCGCGCTTTTAAATCATTTTAGTTTATATGTATAGATGGCGCGTTATTGCTTTGTGTTAGATTTCACTTTAACTAAATCAAATTAATTTGTAAAGAATATGGGTTCCGAATAGATTTCAACTCTAACTAAAGTAAATTGATTTGAAAAGACTATAGAGTTTCCTAATAGATTTCAACTCTAACTAAGGTAAATTAATTATGAAAGACTATAGGGTTTCCTAATAGATTTCCTTCTAACTAAAGTAAATTAATTTGCAAAAAATATGGGTTCCTTATAGATTTCAACTTTAACTAAAGTAAATTAATTTGAAGACTATAGGGTTTCCTAATATATTTCAACTCTAACTAAAGTAAATTAATTTGAAAAGACTATAGGGTCTCCTAATAGATTTTAAATCTAACTAAAGTAAATTAATTTGAAAAGACTATAGGGTGTCCTAATAGATTCCACTCTAACTAAAGTAAATCAATTTGTAAAGAAAATGGGTTCCTAATAGATTTTAAATCTAACTAAAGTAAATTAATTTGAAACGACTATATGGTTTCCTAATAGATTTCACTCTAACTAAAGTAAATTCATTTGTAAAGCATATGGGTTCCTAATAGATTTCAACTCTAACTAAAGTAAATTAATTTCAAAAGACTATAGGGTTTCCTAATATATTTCACTCTAACTAAAGTAAATTAATTTAAAAGACTATAAGGTTCCTAATAGATTTCTACTTTAACTAAAGTAAATTAATTTGAACAGACTATAGGGTTTCCTAATATATTTCAACTCTAACTAAAGTAATTTAATTTGAAAAAACTATAGGGTTTCCAAATATATATTTCAACTCTAACTAAAGTAAATTAATTTGAAAAGACTATAAGGTTTCCTAATATATTTCAACTCTAACTAAAGTAAATTAATTTGAAAAGACTATAGGGTTTCCTAATATATTTCAACTCTAAGTAAATTAATTTGACTATTATCAATAATAATCGTTTTAAACATTTTCTATTAACATTATCAATATAATGGCATTTGTCTCACTAGACGCTCATTTTTAGGTCCTTTAAAAGCGCTCTATATAAGTTTTATTATTTTATTATTTTCAATTTGGTCACTCTCGATGAAAATTCAAGTATTTGAAAATAGTTTTAATATCGATGATTTTTATATATTATAACCATGACCTTTTTAAAAATATCAATCGATAATTTTTCACATTACCATTATAAAGAGCTCATCAATTTACAGAAAATTTATATAGGTATTTTTAGGTGATGTGTATTTTGTGGCCAGCCTATTTTAAAACAAAAAAAAATCGGATTTTCAAAGAACTGGTAAAAATATATAGTCAAGTAGCTCTGCAACCACAGCAACAGAAAGCTCCATGGGACACCTGTCAATCATCACTGGACTCCGGTGGGACGACCAGAGGTATGAAGGGTTCTAGGAATCTTAACGGCAAAAAAAGGAAAACGGAACGCCTCGGTGACTGACCACTCTCATTATTATTATTTTTACCTTGGGATAAGTTGTTATCTCTCTCCCTATAAATATATCTTGTTAATAATTTTATTGGAGAACTAAAAGCTAAATACATTTTATAATAAATATTTTTCTTAAATTTTCCCTTTATTTATTTATCTCCGCGACAATATGACAAAATATGGTTATACTATTCTGATTTTTACTGTGATCGACCGTTACCATTCTGACGTTGTATTCTTCCGTTGTTGACCCACTCTTGCCAACATCGTCTTATAGCCGCATCACCTCGACACAGATGTTGCGCGATTAGTCGATTTGACCTACCAGCAGTCTCTTTCAATCCAATGTCACGACATCTTTCAAGCTCGGACATAATGTTCGACATATAAAGTATGTAAATTAGGATTTAATTTGCATAAATATGGATGGTATCGACTAGTATTGCGTAGAAAATATTTGATTCTAAGCAAATCTATTTAGAATTAGGTATAAGTTGTTGAATGAAAAAATGGTTTACACCAAATATTTCCCAGTTACTATTGTAATCTCTAATAATATATTCTATATTATATATTTATGCTTAAATTTATTGAAGCTAACACTGTATATTCCGTTGAAACTATTGAATATTTTCTTATTACCTCAAGAAATTCGAAACAGTATTTTTCATTAACGCTCAAATGAATTGAATGTTCAACAATATATTCCCTAAAAATGATTGTATATTTATCAAGTAGATATATGAGGGGTAAAAAGCTAAAAATATTGATAAAAAAGGGGAGAGAGAGTTACTTCTTATATATTTGAAATCAAATATTGTAAAATTAGTTTTTCTTAAAAACCTCTAAAAATGAGTATTAATTTCGGATTATATTGAGAGTAACACCATATAAATTGATTAAAACTTTTAATACAAATCCGGTGATATAGACTCGAGATTTTAATGCTCGAAGCCAATTATGGTTTGATAATGTTTTGAATCAGAATGGTAAAAGTCTTCAGTCTATAATTGATTTTCATAACATGCTTATTCATGATAATCGGGACAAAACTTGTCGTGGTTCAAGCATTATAACCCTCATTATAACAAATCGTAATGCTCATGTACTTTGTTGAAGAGAATGGAAAACATCAAATCTCTCCCAAATAGCAGACCACCTCGCAATTTATTTCGACATTGGATTGGAAGCAGAATTTATTTTGCGTGGAAATACTTCAACGTGGTATTTTCAAGATAAAGGAACAAACTGGCTAAATTATGAGCAGGCAATTGAGGTCTCAAGGGTTTTTAACGAGGCAGTTGAGGCATCCAGGAATATAGAAAATGAAAACGATATAAATCGTGTAGTTTCCCTCATAACCGATATACTCATTGAGGTTGCATATGCATCTTTAAAAATAAAGCCAAAATACTTATATGATAATTCATTCAATTGGTGGACAGGTGAATTGGAACTTCTTAAAAGTCATTTCAAATATGTTCGAAATATTTATTACTGAGGTAAACGGATCAATAGACAGCTAATTGATGAAAAGGTATATAAAGAAATATGAAATAAATATATGATTACTATTGAAAAAACAAGAAGAGTGAGTTGGCTGGAATTCTTAAAGGAACCGATTTTAAATATATCTCGAGATAGGCTTCAATCAGAAATGATAAACCTTCTCTCTTCGCTGTTTCCGGACGATAATCAATCTTCTGAATCAAATTATTATAAATTAATCAGAAACAAGGAACATGCTTCTTCCAATGACGAAACTATTCATTTTGATAATACTCAAACCTTCTCTATAATTCGTAAACTCAACAATCAAAGGCTCCAGGATTAGATCATATACCATTTCGTAAGTAATCAGATGATTAAAACGGCAGCCCACTACATATCGCCAATCCTAACAAATTTATTCAATGCTTGCATTGGACTAAATTATTATCCAATGGCCTTGAGAGAGGCATCTGTAATGATAATTAAAACACCAAATGAAGATAATTATAAAGAACCGAAAGCCTACCGACCTATATGTCTGTTATCTAATCTTGGTAAAATTTCGAGGGATTAATTCACATCGGACTCTTAAATCATATCAATGCTAATAATGTTATGCATCCTGATCAGCACGGCTTCATACAAGCAAAGTCTACAATTTCTACCCTACACGAAATAACTAAAATAAGTCTCCAAAGAAAGGAATCAGATGTTACGGCCTTGGTTGCTGTGGATAACAGCGGAGCATTCGACCACGCTTGGCACACTGCAATCATTCAACAATTGGACAAAGCAAACTTTCCAGCTCCACTAATTAAAATAGTTATTTCATATCTCGAAGATCGAACGGTAGAGCTAAGATACTAAAACTCAAAATGTACAAAAATGGTAAATAAAGGATGCCCTCAAGGTGGAATTATTTCTCCAATTCTTTGGAATATATTATTAAATGATTTCATTTCATCTTTTAGTGAACATTTCGCAAGAGTCATAGCTTTTGCCGAAGATGTTTCATTTGTGGTTTGGGGCTCTAGCATCCAGGATCTTCAGTCCAAAATTATAAAAAGTCTGAACAATATTAAAAATTAGTGTGAGAAGGTAAAACTATCAATAAGTCCAAATTAAAACAGGTATACTCTACCTACACAGTTACCAAAAATTACCTGTAAACTTTAACGTTATAAATATTCAGCCATCAGAAACTATAAAGATTTTGAGAGTTATTTTTCTCAACCACAGACACAGAAATAAAATTTATTTTAGAACACACGTTGACAATATAATTAACAGGGCTATGATATTTAAGAATGCGCTATTTTCATTATGTGCACGTACTTGGGGAATTGATTCAAGGCGCAGATTGATTTTATACAAGGGGGTAATACGTCCTATGTTGAGCTATGCATCCAATATCTGGTTCCCTTTTATCATTACAGCAAAGCATTCAAAGTTAAATTCTATACAGTACCAAATTTTAATTAGTTGAATTCATGCTTACAAAAGTTCATCTTCTTACATTACTCATATTCTAGCGAAAACTCCTATGCTGACCGACTACCTTGAATTATCACTAATTAGATACAATATGAATAATTCTCTGACAGACCAAACACTTAATAAGCCCCTTTCAAATGAGTTGAATAAATTATATATCAATACTATATATTTAGATTTTCTCTTTCTCAAACTAATGCAACGTTCAATAATTTTTTTCTGAGAGAAGTACCAAGCTTCATTACTACTGATGAATACACTATTCTGTTCTTCACAGGCAAAGGACCCTTTTTAAATTTTCTCTTTGACTTGAGAATTAAAAATGATCAAACATATGAATGCTTTGTTGATATGTTGAAACACCAGAGGGTTGGCTTGTCCTCTGACTAACCAAATTGTAGTTACTTACTTTGACATAATGTCAAATCATCTTTCTGTATGTACTCAATCTTATGAAAACTTTGGCAAGTTTAGAGCTATTTGTACACACAGTTTTATAAATCACTACTAATTTATTGTGTAAATAATTAAAGATATATATGTTAATAATTCTAATATAGCACAATAGTCTGATAGACTCCGTGCTTCTGTAATAATGAAATAAAATAAAAATAAAAGTAAAAATAATGTACTATATATTTTTATTTTCACACATTCTATGAAATAATTTTCTGCGGATCACTATGTCCTCAATGGGCTTTAATGCTATAATGTTTTAGAGGTTCACCACTAATTTGACCTAGCAACCACTCACAACAATTAACATGAACATTTAAAAATTGGGTCAATGTTACATTTAAATATTGAAATTATTTATAATGAAGTCTAAACGTGATATCATTAACATTTCATTAAATTTTAATAATAATAATTAATACATTATGAACTATAAATAAAATACTTGCGCATCTAATAAAATGTTCGAATATTTGTATATCAAACACACACAAAATTTACTTAGAATATAAATATATTATATGATATATATATATGGATTTCCTTTTAGATCACTTCCATTAATAATTGACAATATGATCCAGAATAAGTATATTGCTACGGCGTTTTATGGTTTCCACAAGTCCATATCTCAGAAGAAGGCCAAGTGACACTCACTCCTCACTTTCTTACTGCTACTCTTTTTGTGTTGTTTTTATTGCTTCCCTCTTTCTATTTCTTGTTTTTTTCTTGTTTTTTAAAATTTTTCTTCTGTCTATATCGTTGTTTCCTTTGTCTCACTGCTTTGTTCTTATGCATACCTCTGGTGAATCCTGTATAGGGTCAATGACCCTAAATAAATGCTTTTTGTTGTTTTTGTATTTCCTTTTAGAATTCAAACCGATTACGGGTAAAATGTTTTAGTAAATCATTAAACAATTTTTATGATTATTAATAATTATTTTTGGGATCACACAACATTTTCAAAGTATTTTAAAGGCACAGAGTGATAATATTGTAAATAAAAATTTCATCTTTATTTTCACCATTTTTTTTCTTATTATATATAGTTTTGATATCTGATAAAAAGTTTGTAATGTTTTGTGATGGGTATATAACTTATATATAACTTGGTTTTTTATATTCATAAAAAAAGATTATTTGCTATAAATAAATAGATAATAATTTCAATTATTGTTTTTCCTTTCAAATACCAATCTTAGGAAAGATTTATTTTTTTAACAAATCGGACGCGATATACCAGTTTGTGATACTTGTATCTGATTACATTCTAGCAGCTTATATACAATTCACTTTAACCTTTATTAACATCATGAAACGCGATATCCCAAACTCAGGGATATTTGCGTCAATACCTCTCTCTACATCACAACAAATAGGCTATATACAATCCTGTTCAATTCATTATTTTACATAATTAACAAAAAAAAAAATTGTCCAAAGAGAAAAACAAACAACAAAGCAAAACACACAAAGCAAGCATCGCAATTCCTTTTCTTCTAAGTTTCCCTCTCCCTTTTCCAATTATATTATTATTATTATTATACAATTCACTTTGTATACAATTCAATAAACAAAACTAAATTAAAACTGAAAAGTTGGTTTTCCTAAACATATAAGAAAATATAAAATGAATCTACTAACATTATTGAATTTTACATAGGTTTCTTTGTTATATACGAATTCGCACTTTTCTTGGGATAAAAATGATTACTTCTGTAGCTCTGTGAAAGATTATACATTCTATCAATAAATATATCGAGGTTTGGTTTTCTTTTCCACAGAAGCAGCTACGATCAACCGTTTCCCCGATCTTCGCCAGATATTCTCCAAAATTACCAATAAAATTTGCCAAAATTAGGCAATATCGTATAGTCTTGTCTAGTCTGACGTCGTTTATCCAATAGAAGGTTCTAGATTCTAAAATATATTTAAATATACAGGAATATTGTCTCTGTAGACAATTTTATATTTTCCGTTAAAAATAAAGCGGTGGATTAGTTTATATATGGTCAAATCAATTGAAAAGTCGAAATAAAATCTTTGCCACAATGGCATACACTTTTCCTGAATAAAACACATTCGAATGAAACACTTGAGGATATATTTAGGAAGCCATTGTATGTAAAAGAATAGCAGATGTGGATGAAATTTGCGCCTATAAAAGAGAGCAGATCCAGGTATAGTTAGTTCTTTCAGGAGAAGCAAACCAGAAAGGTATGAATATTTATTTTGCACTACTACCTTTAAAATATTTTTATTTTGATTTATGATTTTATTATTTTGATTTTTTTCTTTATGTTCAAAATTTTCTCATAAAATTTTCAGTACATATTAAACTTATTTAGCTATTTTTGAAACCTAATGTATAATAAAGTTAAGATCAATATAAGAAAATATATATATATTTAAAAAAATATTTTCTTTACTATATTTTCGAGAAAATAGATAATCTATATCCAACATATATCATTGAATTTGTAATATATGTATTTTACACACACATATTAAATATACATATAATAATTAATATATATATCTAGGGGGTAAATTAAAATATTTGGAAATGTTAATCTTTCGTTTTTTGTATTAATGATACTCAAATATTTGTATTTGAAATATTTTATTATTTTTTATTGTCGTTAAGATAATATTATCTGTAAATCCGGTAAAATGTAATTTTAAATTTAATATATTTATATATATTTTTGTATTCATTTTATTAATATTTAAATGTGTTATTCTTTGAGTACCAGTACATTACCGAAAAAAGAGAGATGTTCTTCTCAAAAGTAAACGACAGCCAACTTACTTCAATGTAAGGTATTTTAACAGCGCCATATCAAGTCAAATGGTTACTCTGTCCCTATATAACTTTTACAAAGCAATAAGCAGGTAAAGGAACCTAGATTCCTCCAATTTCTTCTCTATTGCATAATGGTGATTGATCATCTTGAAGACATCGTTGTAAGCCGGCAATGAGAGAGGAGATTCTGTATGAGACTGGTGTCTTAATAAAGGCTTTATGTGTTTAAATTATAAAACTATTTAAGAGGCGTAATATTCTTTTTAAAATAAAACAATTTCTACTGTCCTTACTGCGATGGAAAAATTAAAGGGAAAAATAAAAGACACAATTTGATATTTGCGGAAGAGCGATTGCTCGAAGCATATTATATATTTATAATTATATTTAATTCTGCTGTCCTAAAAGCTTTTGTCCATAGTTCTTCTAAAATATCCATTCCAAGAGTCTTACAACAGTCACCTATAAAAGGAAGTTCCAAAAATGCAATATAACAGCGGTATGGTAGATTAAACTGGCGAAACCGCTGGGAGGGTTCACCACTGATGAGCCAGGCCCTCCCTTTAATTTTTCCATCGCAGTAAGGACAGTAGAAATTGTTTTATTTTAAAAAGAATATTACGCCTCTTAAATAGTTTTATAATTTGATAACAGATGGCGCTCTAGTACATCGTAGCTTTATGTGTTTGTTAATATTTAAGTTTTAAAAATGTGTTGTTTCTTTCATAATTGTGCACCAATCATATCTATATTGTTATAAGAAAAAGTTGCGGTAGGAGATACGTCCAGGGTAGCCTAGTGGACATAGCATCTGCCCGGTAAGCGGAACATTGTGGGTTCGATTCCCATCCCTGGACACTTTTATTTTTCCGTTCATCATTACTTTTCATAATTCATCCTTTCATACATCATCCAAAAAGGTTAGAAATAGTCGATATTTCATATTGAAAAAATAATGATTTTTCGTTTAAAAAGAAACTCATGCGATGTAACTTCAAGTGTCGTTTTACAATCACAAGCCGCAGTGTATTATATTGTAGGATACACTTCATGTACCAGAAGAAGCACTTATCTTTGAAATGCTATGAAAAGTTGCATTTGGGTGATCATTCCACACAGGTTGAAACCTTGTTTCTTAAAATCATCTTCTTCTTCTTTCTTATCTCCACTCAATCATATTAGGGTATCAAGTTGTGGCCCTTGATGGTGTCTGTTTGAAAACCATTATGATTGTGTGAAGTAGAATGTGTCTGCCTTTGTCATTAAGACTGGGAGCACTACTCAGTGGCAGGTCGACTTAGCTCCAAAAGAAATGGCCGCCTCTGACATGAGGAACAGACGCCATGTGCAGCCGCTCCTAACATGGAGTACAAACGCTGCTCATCCTGTATCCCTGGATTAGGAGCCCTTACAGGGTACTATCAGCCGGGCCAGCTGAGCCCAGGTTTTTTACTGAGCTTGTTACTGCTCCCCCTCCTCCTTTTTCATCCTGGCTTGGGACCGGCAAAGGCGGAGTTCTCTTAAAATCATAATTAAATGTTATTGGATCTGGTTATTTTTATCACATCTCTCTTACTAGACTTATAACCCTCTGTATCAATTAGATTAATCAAATATAAATCTCCGAGGATAAATTTCTTTATGTTTAATTTTGTTTAGAATGTATACCATAGATGGTTTTATCTCTCTTATCTGACTAGTATTTATTAGGGAACATGTTTTTAGATCATTTTTATGAAAGGCTTTAATTAAGTACTCTCTTTCTGAAAGGTATATAAAGTGTCTTCCAAATACAATAAATATAAACACATATTTTGAACATTCCAAAGGGTAAGACTAAGGATAAAACTTTAGAGAGATATAAATATATTGATCCTCTATTTTAACATCGAACAACGTTATATTTTTAATATTCATAGATAATTTTGAGAAATCGGGAATATGTGATTTTTAAAAGAAATAATTAATATATTTATAAAATCAATATTTATTAAATTATAGTCTCCTTGTTATTATATAGCACTTTCTATGAATAAATAAATAACTACCTTCTATCAAAATCATGAACCCCATATAAATAAAAATATCAAAAACATTTATAATATATTCATACATCTCTGCAAATTATTTTTTCTTATAAAATAGATTGTGTGTTGTTTCAGATGAAGGTTCTTTTTGTTCTACTCATTGCCACCATCGCTGTTGGGGCTTTTGCTGAAGGTGAGTTGGCTGCTCAACTTGATTTATATGTTAGCGGTATATTTTTGTTCAATTATTTATTTATTTTATACTATAGAATATTTTTAATTATAAATCCATATATCGGATCATAATATAAATAAACTCTATAATATGCGTGAAAATATTAATAAAATTAACTTGTATTTCCTTTCATATAGGAATATATTAAAATAAGGCAGCAGATAAATTGGCAAAGGAATATTGCAACCTATGCCCTAGATACCTAGTCTATACAGGCTTTCTCTAGTAAAAAGATGCGCTTTTATACCCATCTACCTTAGATATTTGTTTATTTCCCATGCTCATCCCTTGTGGGAAATTGAGAAATTCAACAGAAACAATTTGTAAATCCTAAATAGAAAGAAACAATCAATAATATCAATATTAAAGATAGAACACCTTAAGACTCTAAGTCTAATAGGAAGCAAAATATATTCGCCATACGCATCATGTGCTAAAGCGAAAGCAACACACTTCGGCATCTTTTTGATTTTTGCCCAAGCTACAAAACAGGATATTTGTCATATTTCATTAAAAATGATCGATTATAATCGATATCTTCAATTAAGTTGATATTCGATCAAAATATATTTTGGAAATAGGTCACCACAACATAACAGATATTCCCATCCCTGGACACTTTTATTTTTCCGTTCGTCATTACTCTTCATAATTCACCCTTTCACCGATATTTCACCTTGAAATAAAAGCTTGATTTTTCGTTTAAAAGAAACTCATGCAGTGTAACTTCTAGTGTCGTTTTAGATATCAATTTTGTTATTTATAATATGATAACCACAAAACTATTGGATATTTTAAAAGCACCCTGATTTAGTAGTCAATCTTTCAATTAAAAATCAAATTCAGAGTTTCCAATTTTGGAATCCAACATTTTATTTTTAAGAGAAATCATTAAATAGCTCGAATTCATAAGCTTTAAAAAATATGACTCACATATAATTGGAGTGTATAATACTCATATTTGTATTTTTCAGAGAATTTGCTAGAAGAAATGAATGAAAGGTAAATATTTAATTCCCTTCATGTTTTAATAAACCTAATTTATATTCCAAATAATATATGTTATATTGAAATCATTCTAACAATATAGACAAACCTAGTATAATTACTATAGATAAAAGGCTCCTATTTAAATATAAGGGTAAAAAAGGTTAAAAGAAAAATATATTACTATCATAAATCAAATATGCAAATTCTTTTCTTTTTCTCTTTCTAAGAGAAGAAGGTGCGTGGATCCTCGGTGATTTGAACATCTCCAAGGAGTCGGCGAAAAACATGGCATCAGGTTCAGCAGAAGCCCTCGCGGAGCTCCTGGACCAAGCCGACCTCGTCGACAACGCCGCCTTCTTTGATGCTGCACTGGAGCACACCAGGGTTGCTACGATCGGAAGACGAGTCGACGCGCGTCGTCTGGACAGAATCCTACTTCCATCAGGCTTCTGCGACCGCTTCACCAAATATCAAACCATCGACTATGCCTACTCGGACCACCGTGCCGTCTTGATCCAAGTAGGAGATCCAGCTCCTACAAGACTTCCCTGCATCGGAAAGCTGCTACGGTCAGACTTCTTTGTCGATCGAATGGAAACGTTCATCGATGAAATATCGGTAGACCTATCAAATCTCTCACCCCCGATGTTATGGGAACGATGGACCAGTATCAAAGCAAATCTGGTCGCGGAGATTCGGTCACTCGCGCCTGCCGTCGCCGAGTCCGGCGGTGGATACATCGAGAGAGCAAGCCTCTTCCTGAGGCGGAGATTGAGGACGACACTGCCCGCTCCGACTATCCTTCCTTGTCGGACCTCGGGCGTTCCCTCCGAGCCAGACGTCGCTCTCCCTCCACCTTCACCGACGACGACGGCAACGCCATCTCCGGGGGCCAGCTTAGGCGTTTCCTTCTGGAGCGCTAAAGCAGTCGCTTCGCTCAAGATCCAAGCTCGGAAGAAGCAATCGCCGACTTCCTAGTTGAAGTGACTCCCCTGGAGTTCGACGAGTGGGACCAGATCTTTCTCGCTGACATCTCCCGCGACCAGTTAGCGGTAGCCATCCACCGCTTGCCAAATGGCCGTGCCTCGGGATGTGACGGACTACCCTGCGAGATTGTCGAAGCCTTTGTAGATTTCTTCGCCGAAATTCTTTGGCAAGTCTTCGAGGCTTCTCGACCCCGCGGGGCCTTACCTCCATCCTCAAGACGCAGCAAGGTATTCCTTCTGCCGAAGGTGCACGGTGGTCCGGGTCTACAGGCATTCAGGCCAATCAGCCTGCCAACGACCGACTACAGGGTCCTCAGCGGCGTGCTCATGGCCCGTCTGCGTCGTCATCTGCCAGACCTGGTGCCCGACTGTCAGACCTACGCCGTTCCAGGACGATCATCCTCCTGGAATATCGCGCAAGTGTCTGACGAAGCCGCTGGGGCATCCAAACATGACACGCCGCTGGCTGTCATCTCTTTGGACCTGAAGTCGCCCTTCGAAACCCTGAGCAGGAGCTACCTGTTCGCCCTGCTGGAGAAGCTGGGCCTACCATCTACCTTCCTAGGATGGATTTCTGTCCTCTCCGGGGAAGCAGACGCCTCCATCCGGGTCGGAGATGTATACACCAAGGCCTTCCCGCTTCTCAACGGGGTTAGGCAGGGCTGCCGTCTCAGCGCCGCGCTCTTCAGTATCGGAGTTGGACCTTTGCAACGCCGCCTGGAGAGGACCTTGGGCCGCGGCAACGTGGTCGCCTATGCGGACGACATCGTACTCTTCATCAGGGACGACGCTCAGTTTGAGCTCGTGCCCCTGATCTTCGAAGAGTTCCGCATGTCCTTCGGGGTGGCTGTTAACTTCACGAAGGGTTGCGGGCTCTGGTGCGGTTCCTGGAAGCACCGAAGGGATTCTCCTCTGGGAATCTCCTGGACGTCCGAGTCGCTGACGTCCTGGGCTGCACCATCACCACCAGAAAACCGTCGCTTCTCAGGCCTCACACATGATGGGGCTGCTGGAGCGAGCCATCGCGAGGTGGTCACTCTTTACCCGCGGACTGTCGCTGGTGGGTCGTGCCCGCGCGGCCAACAGCCTGGTCTTGGGTTCCATCCTGCACCACCTCCACGATTACCTTCCACCTGCAGGCACGGTTGGCGCGCTTCGTGTTGAGTACGAGCCGAGTCTCGTAGCTCTCTCGGCACATCCTAGCTCGTCCAGTCTCCGATGGTGGCGTCGGCCTGCTTGACATCGCGGGCCAGCTTCAGCTCGCCTGCCTGAAGGGGGTCCAGATCTCTCTTTGCGGCGCCGCCAACGGCTACTCTTGGCTGGTCCGCAGCCGGGCGTGGCTGACACCGCTGGCTCCTGACGTCTGGTTCTCGCCCATGAGGAGGAGACCACAGAGTTCTGCAGCCCGCCATCCTGAGATCCTTGCGCCCCTGCACTAGCGCGTTCAACGCGGGCCCCGTTCCTAGTTGCGCAGCACCTGGGGGCCTTCTGCCTACGTCTCCTGCGGGAAAATGCTAGCTCCAGCTACCATGCGGAGTACGAGGCGGAGACCATCGTCCTGCGGGGATCGGCGACCCCCATCACCCGCCTTACCAGCCAGAGGGCGCGCCGGGCATTTGACTCGGCACGACTCCAGGCGCATCCTACTGCAGAGCTGGCTGCCCGGTGGACCCCCACTGTGGATGTGCCTCGCTCCATCCCCTGGGCCAACCTGCGTCAAAACTGCTTCTCGGGGCACGACGCAGATGTCGCTCTACGGCTGGCCCTTAACGCCCTTCCCCATCCTGACCATCCTGCCTCGAGGCGTGCCAACTGTGCCGCCTGTGAGTCCAGCGACGGGTCGCTGACCCACAGATATTGGAGTTGCCGAGCCGTGCGACCCCTGCTCCGGAAGGTGTTTGCCTCCTGCGAAATGCCCCTGGATTTGCAGGCCTAGCTCTTTGGCTTCGGCCTCCTTCTCGAGGCAGTGAAGCTAACAAGTGTGGCGAAGGCTACCATCTACAAGTACCATCTTGGTCTTGAGTTGGGTAATGCCAGCCAACACATCGACCTGCCCACTTTGTGGGAAAGAACTCTCGCAGTCCATCGGTGGCGAAGTATTTCTCGTGGTGGGCGCCACCAATGAAGACCTTGTATATATATGTATATTTATCAATTATTTTATCTATTTATATCTATTTATTCATATATCTATCATTATTAATATTATTTATTTATTTTATGTATTTAACCTTAAATAATCTTATATGGACGTTATAATAAATCAGTTTCAATTTCAATCGCTTTCTAAGAGATTACAATAATTTTGAGACACATTTACTCTATTAAAGCTCTTCATAGCTTAGTATGCAACAAATCATTATCTTCCTAATTAAAGTTTTTCCATAAGTCATCAATTCACCAACAATATTTGTGCAGCTGCGTCGGGCATATGGGAAACTGCGACAACGGTGATTGCTGTCCTGGAATGTCGTGCAAGTGCGCTGCCTGGAGAAATGATGTTTGTCGGTGCAAAAAGCCTGAAGATCTGAAAGGTTAATGGACTATAATAAACAAAGAGAATTAATAAATACTAACTGAATTGAGAGATATTATGTTTTATTTTATTTGCTTAACATTAAAATCAGAAGTTGATAACATGTGTTTATTTTATACTTTTTGTGTCTCTCTTTTTCTTTTAATTCCAAATTAAAACTTCCAATTTTCGAAAATTAGATAAACACTTCCTGATTAAATTTAGGTGTTAATATGGTATTTGTGAAATATGTTTTACTGAACATATATTTATAGATGGAAATTTTTCCGGGAGGAAATTGATCTAAAGACACAAAGGTCGCCTCTCCCGTCAAAATAGACGTCAAAACTTGAACGTCGCCGCAAACTAGCGGCCTCGGGTCGGTGACAAAGCCACAAGATCGGCTTTGACAAACTGAAAAGTGTCCACCTATATGTATATTAAATAATCTAAAAACTCAAATATTTCAATATTTAAAAATATATATATTTTATTTTATTCATTGATAATTTTACTTTTGTTATCATCGTTTTTAGAAAGACTTTCAGTTTTAGTTGTATTGTTTAGCTGTAAATATACGTAGTTAACATATCTATCCTTTTAAATCACTAATATAGGATTAACTTTATAAATTCTATATAATGTGAAATACCTAATGTGTAATATTTCCTCAAGTAATTGAAAATAAAAGCTACTTGACGGCAAATAATTATATTTTTCTTATCACGACTGCACCTCAACCCTTTATCTTATCGATCCTTTGTCTTATCAACCTTTTATCTAAAAACAACAACAAAATATTCATACCAATAAGTCGACAGGATACCCTGAATTTCAACCCAATTGCTCTATAAATTATTATTCAAATTTTATAAAACTATTTTTACAAAATGTCGTGTAAACAAAGGAATGTAGAACATGCCATGACGCCTAATCCAAGTACTATAGAAATACCAAAATTTAATGGTAAAAATTTTGACATAATATCTTGGCTCAAATTCTTTAACAAAAAAATGTCTGCAGAAACATCTTGATGAAGATTTTAGACTAAATAATATATCAAATTATCTCGAGGGAGAAGCATTCAGTTATTACATAGAAGAATTACAAAATTTATATAATTGGGAGAATTTAGAACAAAAATTAACATCATATTTCACAATTAAGGATTGATATTTATTCAGTAGGTTTCTAAATTTAAAATATAATGATAAAGATGATCTTGAACAATATTTTAAGGAAAAACTGCTTTAGCCAAACAACTCCATCTAGAAAAACACTTTTATTAGAAGCACTAACAAATGGAATGCCAAACCACCTTAAAAATACTTAATAGCTGAAAAGATACAAGAACCCTCAGAATGGTTTAAAATTACAACTCATTTAAAATTATCAACAAATGAAGAAGAAGAACCCCAACAACCCTCTACAAGTACAAGCACTCCAGTAAAAAAAAATTAACTCCAACTCCTCCCAAGCTCATCAATACCAGCCTTTTCCCAGGACAGCAGCAGCAACTCACCACCAGCAAGAACCCCACAAATCAATAAACCAGCCTCCATACCCCTGCAAGATATGTGCATCACACCAGTTACCTAACCATATCCATTTCCATAGAGACTGCCCACTCAAGAACAATACTCATCCAAAGCGCATCAACCCAGGTAGAACATTATTGCTTTTCTCTGTACTTATTCACCATATATCTTCACCTTGTGTACTTGACACTGCATCATCTATTTCCAATATCCCTTTAAAATATTTAAACTCTACTTAATATAAAATATTAGACATTCCCAAAAGAGAAAGAATAGGCCAGGTAGAAGGATTTAGTTACCCATTATGCAAAATACTGGCTATGCTTAGCTTAGGAAAACTTACAAGGTATCAAGAAATGTTTGTTTGTGATAGTCCAATAGAATATCTTATTTTAGGTTTACCAACATTTTATATATTTAAGTTACAAATAGATTTTTCAAAAAACCTTATTTTCCAAAATTTAAATTCTTGCATTCTTTTAATCCAAAAACTGATAATCAGAAGTCATATCCTACCACCCTATGTATTCCGGACCCATACTATGTTAAAAATTCATCTCTTTTAAATATCAACCCATTGTATAATTTCAATTCTTTTGATATACCAACCCCAAATGTTCAATTTATAGATCCTAATTCAAAACCCATTATTGATTCTAATTCCTATCACAGTATGCGACAACCGTGCTCTATAACAAATTATAATTCATATTTAGACTTTAGTCAAGTAAATATTAATCCAAATTTCTCAAACCAAATATTTTCAGATATATTGCATAAATATAATAATGTTTTCTCTAGACACAATTTTGATATAGGATACATAACAACAACAACAACAACAAAAAGCCTTTATTGGGGCCACTCGCCCCATACAGGATTCGCCAGTTCACAAGGGATAGGGAGAACACTGTGAGGCCTTTTTCCGGGATATAGTCTTGTGGAATCCAAATATCGCCATCGCTATATACCTATTCTTTGATATTTCATTAATCAGTGCCGGGAATGAAGGACAAAGTTGCCCCGTTTTATCATTTAATTTTCGTCTTTCCTCAGACAGAGCAGCACAGTCAAATAAGTAATGCAGCATCTCCGTTGTTATTCCTGATCCACAGAAAGTGCATTTCAGGTCTTCACGCCTCAATAAAATCAAATGGTGTTCTCTGAAAAAAATTGAAAGGGTTCTAAATTGTGCAATTAATCTGATGATAGGAAAAGGGAGTTCAGTTAAGAAGTATTCTTCGGTGGTAAAGGTTGTATATATGTCTCTATAGTGGGAATATAACTTTGATTGGGTTATTCTTGTTAGGTCGTTTTGTATTGTTTGCTCTATCGCAGTTCTTAATATTCCAGGGATAGCTTTCCTTAGTGAGTCAGGATCATTACAATAAGTAAGCCACGAGGATCCGTTATTATTAAGTAAATTGCTTAATTGTTTTATAAAACCGATGGGCGCACCTGTAGCACAGTATAATTGCCTCATTCTAGTTAAACAAATTCGAGGCAGTCTATTTGTATCCATACCCAGCACCCTCAGCCAATATTTCAAGGTCAATTTCAGAGCTGTTATTATTAATGAGACGCGGCCTGTTTCTGGTCTTATTATGTATCCTGGTGTATATCTAGGCAAATTCAAAAACCTACGAATAAATGTATCTTGTATATGGTCTAATAAATCTTTATACTCTGTTGCCCAAATTGGAGCAGCATACATCAAAACCGCCATCACAATTGAGTCAAACAGTTTCATTGCAGAGTTTAGTGAATTAATTTTTGATTTCGCCAATAATGGGGTTGTAGCATTTATTGCCGCAAGTGCTTTTCCTTTGAAAAAGTTTGCGGCTTGAGTGGTTTTAGTTGTACTGACCAGAGGGTATCCCAAGTAGATATATCTTCCTGTTACCATCAGAGGTTTACCATTCCAGTACCATCTATCTTCTCTTGAGGGTTTACCACCATTGCGAAATACCATAATCTTCGATTTGGACTCATTCAGTGTCATTTCGTTCACACCAAGATATTCCTTCAATAAATTAATCTTTTTTTGGAGGTTTACCCTCGACTCCCCTATAATAGCAATATCATCTGCATACATCAGCAGGTGAACATCACCAAATTCCGGAAGGTATACACTCGTCAGATCTGAGTTGTCATACATTTTAATCAGGTCCGTCATGAATAATATAAAAAGTAATGGCGATAGTGGCTCTCCTTGTAAAACGCCCGAATGTATCTTAATATTTTCTGTAATTGAACCCCTCCATCTGACTGCCACAGTCGCCTGTTCGTAGTAATTTCTAATTGCATGTATAAATTGATAGCTTACGCCCAGATTGGTTAATTTCTTCCAGAGTAATGAGTGAGGAACTGTGTCAAATGCTTTTCTCAAATCAACAAAAATTACATATAATTTTCCTCTCTTTTTCCTCAGTGAAAGTTGTATTAGAGAGGTCAATGTGAATATCAGGTCCACACACGATCGGCCCCTTCGGAAACCCGCCTGATTTTCTGGAATGACGTTTCTTCTTTCTACCCATTCATTCAGTCTTGATCTTATAATTGTTGTAAAAAGTTTCGAAAAATTACTTATCAGTGCTATACCACGGTAATTTGAAGGGTTGTCTTTGTCACCGCTTTTAAAGATTGGATGTATGATCGATTTAGTCCATATTGTAGGATAGTGTCCCATTATCAGAGCTCTATTGTAAAATTGTTCTAATAAACCCATGTATGAGTCTGGGAGTACTTTTATTATTTCATTGGGGATGTCATCAGGTCCACTTGCCTTGTTATTTTTCAAATCTCTGATTGCCCTGCCTATCTCTTCAGAAGTTATCTCTGGATCAAGTATTGGGTCACTCGGCGAGATCCTCACCTCTATATTACAGATCTTCTCTTTTTCCTCAATACTCATTAATTCGCAATAAAATTCGTGCCATTCCTGTACAGTAATTTCTCCTTGAATTTTAGTTGCTCCTTTAAATAGCGCAATGGTCTTCCAAAAGGACTTTGAATCTTTAATATTTCTCAATATTTCTTGTTTTTCCTGAATATATTTCCTTCTTTTATCATCTAATAAACCGAGATATTTCTTTCTATGGAGAGCATAGCTTTCAAGGTCTTCCTTCCTGTTGGTTCTACGGAATTCCTTCAGACTTTCTTTTGTTAGCTTTTTCATATCGTAACAGTTTTTGTCAAACCATGGCTTAGATTTTCCGGTGGCACTCTTAGTTGAGTACATTATTCCTGATGTTGACATTGCCTCGGTAATTCTTTGAGTGAAAGTATTTACGGAGCTATCGAGATTTGATATTTTTACTACTTGCAATTCCTTTAATTCCTGTTTAAATGTCTTAATTCCCCCAGCTGTCCATCTGTATCTCGTAACACCATATTCTTCTCCCTTAGATTTGTTTTCATAGGTGTTTTGGACTGTTAACTTCAGGATAAGAGGAAGGTGATCTGAGTACATCTGGGTTTCTATCCTGAAGTCTGATATTTTTTCCAGTATTCCTTGAGAAACTATGCAGTAATCAATAGTTGATGAGCCTCTCTCCGAAACATATGTAAAGTCACCCTCTCTGTCTCCTGTTGATCGTCCGTTGATTATTGTCAGCGAATTGTCCTCGAGAAACTCAAGGAGTCCTTCAGCCAGTGGTGAAATTATTGGATCTCTTGCTTTTCTTTCGGAAACTAAAGAGAGTTGAAGATTTGTTGGATTATACAGTCCCCCGAGCCCTCCAGTTCTAATATTTAAATCCCCAATCAGAATTAGTTCTTTCCCGTCAGTTATCTGTTTTTCCATATATTTAGTTAATCTAACTAAGTTGTTCTGGTACAGTTCGTTTGGAGGGAGATATACAAATATCAAGCAGGTGGTGGGTTTGTCGGTTCCTATGTTTTGTGATAAAAAAATCGATATCCAGATGTTATCCTTTTCTGTACTGTGCAATCTGTAATGCCCCCCTTTTTTGACGCCCACAATTATTCCTCCTGATCCCCTTCCCCTTCCTGTGGTCTTAGTTGCCGGCTGTTCAAAAATTTGGAAATCCTTTAATGTTATATTTGTGATGTTTGAACACCATGTTTCAAGTATAGCGAAAATCTCGTAATTTTTAATGTACTCGAGAAGTGGAAAAACAGAGAGCAACCTAAAAAGTCCATTTATATTCCAGCATATTATTGTGTCTACCGTAACTTTTGGATTTTTAATGCTTATAGTTTTAAAACTTTTTTGTGAATCTTTATTTATATGTATTTTATTATCGCCATATTTAATTCTTCCATTTACAATCTTGTGACTAGTATTCGCTTCCCTAGCATGATTTTGCTTTGAAATATTTTTAGGAGCGAATTTGCATATTTCATTATTTAAAGTATTTACATATGGTACAACGCCAGTATTTGAATCTTTATTTTTACATATTTTTTCAATCTTATTAAAATGTGGCTCAACATTTCCTTTCGGAACCGTGATCACCGTTTCTTGTTGCTATATGGTATTTCCCCTAGAATTCACGATCTCACCGTTCACCACACTATAAGTCGTATCATCTATGATGAGTTTGTTGTCCCTTAATTTAGCTTTTATACCCCTCCCAAACAGTTCTTTTCTCTTCGCAATTAGAATTCTTCTTTGGTCTCTTACTTTGAGGCTATAGTCTTTACTGATAAATATTTTTGACCCTTTGAGTTTAATTGCATTAGAAAGCACTCTTGCTCTTTCTTCATGGTCCGGTATTACCGCCAGTACTGGTGAATTCTCAGCTCGGGATAGCCTATGGCATTTTGTTATTTTGACTTCATCGGTGAATCCCATTTTATCAGTGATTATGCTTCTGACCTTGCGGTTACAGTCGAATGGGTTTTCATTTTCCTCTCTTACAATGCCATAGAAAATAAGATTCTGTTCGCGAAGTCTCGCCTCTGTGTATTCCATTCTAGCCTCCAGTTCGCGCAGTTGCAGAGTGTTGCCGTCAACCCTTTTATCGGTGTTGCATTGTGCCTCCATACTTTGAGTTATTTTCGACTCCATCTCTTGAGCTCTCTTATCCCATTCTTCCAAACGTCTTTCGATTTGCACCAATCCCGAATCTAGTCTTTCTCGCATACCTTTCATTTCAATTGACAAATTCAATATCAGCACCTTTAAATCACTGTCTGCCGATTCATGTGTTGCCGGTGAAATCGCGGGTGTCAGAGTTGTTTGTCTCTTAGGTCCAGGATTGAGTTCAATACCTCCAATTATAAGCAAAATAGCTAAAACCCTAGCAAGAAACATTTGGGAAAGTTTTGACGAAGGTAGAGGGGAGCAGTAAATATTGTGCAATAATTTCCTATAGATTTTCATCCTTAAATTAGCATATTTTTGTAACAGAAAGTTTGGCGTTTGTATGCAAATTAGCAAATACAAGACAAAAGTAATATTGGCGCCAGACAGAATTTTCATCTTTTTCTGAATGCTTTATGAAAGAGTGACAGTCTAACAATGTATATTATATGAAAAAAAATTAAAAGAATCACTAGTTTAGAGAAATAAAAAGTACTTAGCTGGGAGCGATGTTAAGCGCGGCCGTCTCTCGTAGCCACCTGGCGGCGAATCGATATAGGATACATAAAGACTAACCCAATTTGCATATCTCTTTTAGATAATATTCCCATAGCACAAATACCATATATGACATCTGTTCTACCGCGTTAGGGTAAAGGTTCGAGCTGCAGTGAGAACTATAAATTAATAATTTATATTTTAATAAGTCCAAAAATTACATACAATTATAAGAGGCAGATGGAGTACAGTTTTTACTCCACCAGCGCCTAGAGTATTATATAATGGAAGGAACCGCCGCAGGCTGTAGCGACGCGCGGTAAACAGCCAGCGAGATCAGGCGGTGTTCGAAAAGTGCGCGCGCAGCCCCCGGTGCGCGCGCAGGCCGGCTGGCCAGCTCGCAGAATTCCCGGCGTCCCATGCCAGCGTCGCCCGCTGGCATCCTCTTATCTCATGCCCCCCCTGGGGAGATTGGGACTTGGGACCGATCCAACGTAGTTGCTATAACGCGGGTTCGGTTCTCGGGTTCGAGGGGATAAGATCTGCTGATGTTGAGCTGAGTTGGGTGGGGTGGTGTACGGTGGAGGCACGAAAGGTCGTAAGAATCTGCGATTACGGCGAAGAAGGCGTCCGGCGTCGGTCCGGATGAGGTAGCTGCGACCGCGTGGAAGTTGTTCGAGAACCTCAGCAAGGAGGGTCCAATGTTTTGTGTGGTGATCCTGGACAAGGACTATTGCTCCCACTTCCAAATGTGAGAGTGGCTTGGCGTTGCGATTGTATCGCTTGAGGGCTTTCTGCCTTAAGTTCTGGGCTCGTTGATCGCATTCTGAAATCCTTGTTCTCCATTCCTTGGCAAACTGACTACGGTGAAGCGGTAGCTTGGTACGTGTCGGGGCACCAAACACAATCTGCGCTGGACTTCGTCCCTCTGCTTTGGGCGTGTTTCGGAACTCCATCAAACTTTCTAAAAATGTGTCGGACTTGAGATTCCCATTGGTGGTGGTCTTGCTGATTAGGCACTTTATCGCTTTTACGGCCGCTTTGGCAAGTCCATTTGATTGAGGAAAGTGTGGAGATGAGGTGGAGTGCTCGATGTTCCAACGCTTTGTCCAACTCCGAAACTCTTGAGAGGAGAATTGGGGACCATTGTCAGATGTGAGTATCTCTGGGATGCCGTAATCTGCCATCCACTTTTGAAGGTGACGGATGACCGTGGTGGACGTGGGGGCTCTGCCACATTGCGTCACGTTGATCCAACCTGAAAAGCGGTCGACCATAACGAGATATTGGTATCCAGCGTGCGAAAAAAGGTCGCAGGAAACATGTTGAAATGGGTAGCTAGGCGGCGGGTCGGAATAGAGTGGTTCTTTCTGTTGCGAGGGTAGATAGGCTGAACACTCGGCACACGTTTTTACTACGTTCCGGATGTCATTAGTGATGCTCGGCCAAAAGACAGATTGGCCAGCGCGTCGAAGAGTCCGGTCTTGGCCTTGATGCGAAGCATGGAGTATTTTTAGCACTTCTGAGCGTAATGGTGTTGGGATGAGTAGGCGAGAGCCTAAGAAAACGAGTTCTTCGCGTACGCTTAGTTGGTGCAATACTCTCCAGTAGGGGCGAAGATCTTCGTCGAGGTCTTCTTTACGTTGAATCTTTTGAGGGATGATATTGCGTATACGTTTGTACTCTCCATCATGCTCTGATTTGTCGTATTAACGAATCCTCCATTACCCTGGATCCGTCGACCGGGTCTACTACTGCAGCGGCAATGAGAGGTGCGGGATCAGAATCAGGATGATCATCGGTATCGTAAACGTCGGGAACTGGGGATGGGTGGCGAGAGAGCACGTCGACAACGGTATGTTTCTTTCCCGGACGCCAAACTGCCGTAATGAGGTACGGAGTCAGCTTTTCCTTTAGCCGGAGGAGCCTTGGGTTTTCTATCTCGTCCAGAGTTTTGGAGTTCAGTATGGGAATAAGGGGACGGTGGTCGACTATAAGTTCGAAATGAGATCCCATAAGAAATAACTTGCATTTCTTGGCTGCCCACACGACAGCTAATAACTCAATTTCCGTGGCGCTATACCGGGACTCTGCAGGAGTCACATTGCGGGATCCTACCTGGAGAAGTCTCCATTGACTATCAGGTTGTTGTTGATAAAGGGCATATCCTAGTCCCTGGGTCTGTGCTGCGTCCGTTTCTAGGCGGAGGGGTTGTCCTGGGGAGAACTGTGCTAGGATGCGTGAGCTGCAGAGTTCTTGAATGACTGCGTCAAAAGCTCGCTGGTGGGGGTTCTCCCAAACGAAGGCGGCTTTGGCTGACAAAAGTGATCGGATTGGCGCGGATAGCTCGGTTAGATGATGGGAAAAGGCCTCAAACTGTTGAACAAGGCCGTTAAAGGAACGCACGTCGGTCTTGTTGGTTGGTATCGGGAAATTCTTTAGAGCGGAGTACAAATGTGGAGAAGGTGTGTAACCGGAAGAATTTATACGGAAGCCGCACCAGTCGACTTCTGGCTGAGCGAATACGAACTTCTTCTGGTTGAGGGTGATTCCATGTTCCTGACACCGGGAAATGACCTGTCGAACACGTTGGACGTGTGTTTTGTACTCTGAATCGAAGATAATGATGTCCTCTACCACTTTTTCTACGTTCTGTATTCCAAATAGGGCTTCGTCTCCACGACGGTTGTGCTCGTCTCCGGCGGAACACAATCCCATCACGTTGCGACAATAGCGGTAACTTCCCCATGGTGTGATGAAGGTGGTTAGTTTTTTACTCTTTTCATCGAGGGGGACTTGCCAATAACCGTGACGGGCATCTAGCGTGCTGAAAAACTGCATGCCTGGTGGGATGCGAGCAACAACCTCGCGGGGTACCCTGACTGGATAGGCGGGTCGTCGGACGTATTTGTTCAGTCCGGTGAGGTCCACGGTTACGCGCGGTTCTGATGAGCCTTTTTCGGGACGACTACCATAGGATGGCACCAATCGATGGCTTCGCCGACGGGTACCTGTTCGATTATCCCTTTCGCCAACATGGTATCGAGTTGAGTTTTGACGGGGTCTCTCCAGTGAAAGGGAACGTTGTATGCCCGGTAGCGTTTGCAAGGAACGGCATCTTTAACAAGTTCGATAGACATGGGGGGTCCTTGCATGGGTTTTAACACTGTGTCGTCGAACGCTCTAGCATAATGGGTAAGGATAGACTGCTTATCGATCTCATTGGCTCTCACCGGGGTCGGCGAGAACGTTAGAACTTGTCCGTTGGTTATGGCATTGACGATCATTGAATGGGGCCAGTTATCCGGCAGAAGTCCTAAGGCTTTGCATCCGCTCTTGCTCAAGAGAGGGGCGTTCAGGTGCTTGCAGACTCCAACGGTAGTACTGTATGTTTTCCCGTTGAGATGCAGTGCCGCGACGAACGATCCACAAGGACTTAAGCTGATGCCGTTGGCTCCTACGCAAGGGACGTTCTTCGGGTTGAGTGCTGATCGGGTCTGCTCATCCAGTAACAGGAATTCTGATTCTGGGATTAGATCCAGATCTGACCCCGGGTCCGCCAGCCAACGGATTTGGTGTAACTTATGGTTGATATCGGTCGGAATGGTTATGAGTTCGTTGCGTACTCCAGCTGCAACAACTGTGTTTGAGGGTCCTGGTTGGGACTGATTGTTTCTGGTTGCAGGTGGCGGGATATTAGGTTTGGTTGTGGGTTTCCGTTTCAGTTGTCGGCAAACCCTTCCGTAATGCCCGGTGATGCCGCATTTGTTACACTCTATGTCTTTTGCTGGGCACTGGTCACGGCGGTGTCTTGGGTTAGCCCCACATCCGGAGCAGGGGTCGTTAGGATCATAGGGTTTCTGAAAGAAACGGTTGGCCTTAGGTGAGGTTTCAGACGAGCTGGCTTGTTGATGCTTGTAGGTTGATGGTGCACGTCTGGTTGCAATGAAGGCTTCGGGGGAGGTGGTTGGGGAGGGTGAAAGAGTCGCGCCCACGGCGGTAGCACTCTCATGTGCGAGACAATTTGAGAGGACTCGGTCCAGGGAGAGGTCGGAATTGTACTGCTCCGCCAGTACTTTTCGTTGGAGGTCTTTATCAAACAGGCCACATATTAACCTGTCACGGATACGGAGTTGCTGTTGATAGCCAGCAAGGGCAAACGTTTTCCCACAAGCTCTTTTTGTGCATATTGTAATACACGGGTCGCCGCATGTGCTGCACTTAAAATCCAGCTCATGTGCACACGAGTCATCAAGAGCTTTAAGGGCTGCGAAGTAGCGATCCACCGATTCTCCGGTTTGTTGGTCCCTACGATGAAAATCTTGCCGATCAAGGAGGGGGTTTCGCTTCTTGCGTAGGTAGGCCTCGAGAGCATTCACGGCTTCATCGAGGGTGGTGGTGGTAGAAATATGAAGGCGGCCTGATTGCCAAAGGATGGTCCATTCGGAATGGAGGGCGGCACGCAAAGTCACTTGCTGTGTGGATAGCGGGAAGGTGGCTACTTGTTGGGCGTCCACGTAGTCGTTCCAACGTTGTTTCCAATCGCGGAAAAAAGACATCGTTAACTCCTCCGGGGAAGCCAGTTTAGGAAGCTGGATGATTTTTGTGGCGTGGTGAGGAGGAGCTCCTAATGGGACTGTCGGTGTCGGATTCCGAGTAGCCATCTGCTGCAACAGTGCGGCTATGGACCTGAGGATGTCGGTGCTGGTCGGCGAGGCAGGGTTCTCTGGAGGGGTTTGGGATGGTCGGCGATTCCTTCTTGAGGGCATCTTGATTACTAATTGTCACTGAGCTGTCACTTAAAAAACGGCTATAATTAACCGAATGTCGACTGCGCCATGTTCTACCGCGTTAGGGTAAAGGTTCGAGCTGCAGTGAGAACTATAAATTAATAATTTATATTTTAATAAGTCCAAAAATTACATACAATTATAAGAGGCAGATGGAGTACAGTTTTTACTCCACCAGCGCCTAGAGTATTATATAATGGAAGGAACCGCCACAGGTTGTAGCGACGCGCGGTAAACAGCCGGCTGACATCAGGCGGTGTTCGAAAAGTGCGCGCGCAGGCCGGCTGGCCAGCTCGCAGAATTCCCGGCGTCCCATGCCAGCGTCGCCCGCTGGCATACTCTTATCTCAGATACCTTAATATGATTGAGTGGAGATAAGAAAGAAGAAGAAGATAAAATAAACTTAATTTAATACTCAGACAAGCCCTCAACTTGTATCAGTGCAGAAGGTCTGTAGGGAGAAAAGAGTGGGTGGTGGTGGTGCTTATCTCCATGGTTATACCAATTCCTGAAGTCCACTCCTCTCCAATTTTAGAGATAAGAGTTGATGATATTATTAAAAAGAAACACATTACCACAAATATAACTGTTACAAATTTTATCGATAGATGGCAGTTGAATTTATAAATATAATTCTTAAACACAAGGTAATAAGACCAAATACAAATAAATAAATAGTGTGTGACGTTTCGGTAACAGCGTTGTTACCATCTTCAGACAAAAGTACTGAAACTCTTTTTTTTCAGTATGCATTCAGTACTTTTGTCTGAAGATGGTAACAACGCTGTTATCGAAACGTCACACACTATTTCTTTATTTGAATTTGGTCTTATTACCTTGTGTTTAAAAACAATAATAAGCATTAAGAGGAGCGTCTTGTGTAAATTTCTTTAATACCGCAAGCTTTCGAACAGAACGTTCTTCAACGGGCGTGGATAGTAAAACCGTACTAACTACTAATTAGTAACTACTAGTTAGTACGGTTTTACTATCCACGCCCGTTGAAGAACGTTCTGTTCGAAAGCTTGCGGTATTAAAGAAATTTACACAAGACGCTCCTCTTAATGCTTATTATTGTTTTTAATGATCGTGATTTTAAGAGTTTAATTTCTACTACCTTGTGTTTATTATCTATAATCCAAATTGTGCCTTATCAAATATAATTCTTATTTCTAACTTTTATATAGAACCTCCATGAGAGGACATTTGCACTAGAGGACACCTCTCTACAAAGGACAGTTTTCATTTGCAAAATTACCATTTTTACTATTAAGAAACTCTCTAGAATGAGGACACCGCTCTTTAAAGGATACTTTGGCTGTACAATTAGGCATTGTCCTTTACAAGGAGGTTTTACTGTATAATATATAAAGTAGAACCTTTCTGTAAAGGACACCTAAATGAAGAGCAAAAGTGTCCTTTAGAGAGAGGTGTCCTCTCTTGCAGGTTCTACTCTGTTGAATAGGATTGGTTAGGTTATGTTAAGTTTGCAAACCACTCAGCTGTAATATAGCAGGAAACAATGGGGTGGAAGATATATCAACTGGCTTCAGTTAGTAATGCTGGTTATATGTTTGGTTATTGGTGAAAACCAATTGGTTCTGTCTTTGCATAGTGGAGAATAGAATTTCACCTCAAAGGAAGTGCAGGTTCTATATTAGAGTTATTGGCGAAAAACCAATAGGTGGTACATCTGTCTTTGTATATTGGAGAATAGGATTTCACCTCAAAGGAAGTGCTGGTTATATATTAGAGGTTATTGGTGAAAAACCAATAGGTGGTACATCTGTCTTTATATATTGGAGAATAGAATTTCACCTCAAAGGAAGTGCTGGTTCTATATTAGAGTTATTGGTGAAAAACCAATATATGGTACATCTGTCTTTGTATATTGGAGAATAGGATTTCACCTCAAAGGAAGTGCTGGTTATATATTAAGAGTTATTGGTGAAAAACCAAAAGGTGGTACATCTGTCTTTGTATATTGGAGAATAGAATTTCACCTCAAAGGAAGTGCTGGTTAGATATTAGAGTTATTGGTGAAAAACCAATAGGTGGTACATCTTGTCTTTGTATATTGGAGAATAGGATTTCACACCTCAAAAGGGGTTAAAATTAAGACATCCATGTATCCCAGGCTAGGAATGCTTTAATAGAACACTTAACTTTATAACAGCACAAGCTCCTTCTTTATTTGTTGAAGGTATAGATAATCAGCAGAATGGTACAGATGCCAATGACAGTTCCCAGTATAATGGAGTTCCTTGCCTTTTTCATTTGGACTTTCTGGATCAAGGCATTGATCATTGGGAAGTTGTTGGTTAGAGTATTGACCTTGGTCTTGAGAGCTTTTAGAACATTCTTTTGATTGATAAGATCCATCTTTGTTTTGATTGCCACATCAATCTGCTCATCAATTAATCTATCAGAACTCCGCAGATGTTCATGTTCTTTAAGATATAGATCAGTTCTACGGTTAAGCTTGGAGAAGGATGTGGAACCTAGGAGTTGACGACGATCTTTTGTTGCTTGGATGTTTGAACGAGTCTTTTGGAATTCTCTGGTATAATCTCTTAGGATCTCATGATGACGTTGAAGTCTATGCCGCATACCCATTCCTACATCTGGATTGTCATTTTCCATTTTCTCATTCAGTTCGGATAATTTTGATAACAGCTGTTCAATTTCTTTTGACATAGTTTCCAGCACTCGTTCAATTGGAATCCCATCTGTGCTTTCATCTCTAAAATCTATAGAACGTCCAAGCTTGTTTCCTAACTTGCTTAATGCGACAAGTTGTGCTTCAACTTCATTTTCTATTTGTCCCGCTTGCTTATGAAATTCTTCCCAATGTTTGGCTAGCGCCGTCATACTTTCCGTTAGTAAATAAACCTTTATAATCTTATTTATTTTATAGTTTTATATAAATAATAATTAATATTTTTTTCATTTTCATGAACTATACATATAGCGCTTGTGTTATTATTAAAGACAAATCCACAAAAACAAGAGTATAACGCGTAGATAGTCTTGAGTCAGTAAAAAAACATACAATTCAACTTTCCAAAATAAAAAAATACTTCTATGATTATTATTTTTATGGAGAAAAAAAAATTAGGGTTTTTTTTTTTTTTTTACATCTAAAAATAAGTATTTTGAAAATGTTTATTAAAAATTTTAATATTTTCAGATTAGGTTTCAAAATCGTTAAAAGAATTAGAAACTTGAATTTAAATTTTAAATATTGCAGCAGCTTTGGTTTTAAAACTATGTAAATTTAAATTATGTCAATTTTGTTAACACAATTAGCTTCGCTTGTTGACACGTATAGTTAATTTTTGTTCTTCATCCAAGTCTGTTAAGAAATTGTTGGATAAAGTTTTTTTTTCTATCAATTCAATCACTGTGAGATTTTTGGTAGAGTTGCTGTTCATATCTCAGTAAATCCAAAGTGGCTAGAAAAAGAAGAATTCGACATCTACAAAGCCTACTTCCAGTAGAAAATGAAGAAGAAATGTCCATCAAGAATGAACATAACATCCAGAATGCCCCATCAATGGCTGAAGGGTTATGACAGGGCCCGCGCGGGGTCCAGGTACAATGGGTGGGATGACTCCATGAGTCTTTCTGATATAATGTAATTTTATTTTTAGAAGAAACAGCTAAGTGCTGGTATGAAAAGTGTAGAAGAGAGTCTTGCATCATGGCAGGACGTTCAAGGACAAGCTACACAGAATGTTTGGCGATAGTGAATATTATTAATATACGAGGCTAAGCTGAAATATCGTGCTCAAAAGGCAAAGCAATCCTAGTTTTGCATTCAGGATGAACTTGAACTTTGTCGCCAAGTTAATCGATTTATGACAGAGGCTGAAAGAGTAGAACATCTCATGAAAGGCGTGAAGGAAAATATTTATCAGGCTCTACTTCCCTTAAAATTCAACAGTGGAAGGGTTTTAGAGTAAATGCCATAGAATTGAAGCCTTGGATAAAAAGGATCGGTAAATCTCAATTGAAAGACTTGTGAACATCCATTTCCTCGTAATGACGAAGACCCTGAGGGTGTCTTTCAAAATATTGTAAAGATCAGTAACGTTTTGTCTGTCTTGGACCATGTCATCATTCCCAAACAACTGGAAAATCTACCCAAGAGCTTAGAGGTGACTAGCACCAATCATAAAGCATCCGAAACCTTCCTCTAATTAAAAGGCTTGGAATGAATTTATAAGAGAAAATTGGGGCTTAAATTCACGAAATAGCCCACAATCTACCCATCCAACAGAAAATGAGTCTTACGAGAAGGAGACCAAGGCCAGACATTCCTAAACCAAAAACATGAAAACGTATGACAACAGACCAGTTTGTTTTCATTGCGGTCGCCCATGCCACGTTGTGGGGTACTGCTGAGAAAGAAGAGCAGTCTTCGATTGCTAGGGTGACAGATGGAGGAACCTGACAACACCAATCATCTACAAAGACGAATCGACCTAAACTACCACAGTTGAAGACGATCTCAGACTCGTCGCTACAGGTCCCTTACGCCCTATAGACGACTTAGCCAATTCCCTAGTCAGAATAATGAAGAAAACTAAACGGCGCGACCTTACTAGGAGGTGAAGCCCCCTATCAGGTAAATCCTCCAAAACTCACAAAAATGTCAGCTAATTATATTAACATAATGGTCTATACATATAAAATGAAAGCATTTAAAAGCACGAATGTTTCTTTTATATATGAGCCACTGATGAGCCAAGCCCTCCCAATATATTTTTTCATCGCAGTAAGGACAGTAGAAGTTTGTATTATATATAAAAGAAACATTCCTGCTTTTAAATCCTTTCATTTTGTATGTATACTAGATGGCGCGTTATTGCTTTGTGTTAAATAATGGTCTATAACCACTGGTGAGTGCATTAGTCAATTTCTGGAGCGTCCTATTCCTTTATCTCAGAAAATTATTACCGCCAACTAAGGAAAGTCATGCACTAAGGAAAGTCTCTGATTGGAAGTTTGCACAGCCATTCTCTCTCAAATGACCTTTCAGGATAAATTGATTCCTTTTGATGATGGATGAGAATTTTTATAGTCCTTACAAGCAGTTCATATATAGATTGTGGATGCGATCTGAATTATATTTCGAAAACATTTTAAAAAGAGCCAAACTCTAGATAATTTAGTGGTTAAAAGCTTCAGGTGTTTATGTCTTAAAGGGCCAATCAATTTCTCAAATAACCATTATAACGCGTCTATACTGTTATTTATAGCGCGCCTTTATTGTTATTTACAGGGCGTCTTTACTGTTTATAGCGCGTCTTTACTGTTATTCATAGTGAGTCTTTGCTGTTATTTATTGTATTTCTGTTAGAAGATGGTATTGGTGATGTTTAAAAAAATCATATTCTGCGCCGGCGCTTATTTCTTCAATGTTTATATTTACTAATTTATACAAATATATATTGACTAGCGGATGTGTACCCGGCTTCGCCGTTTTATCCGAGTGAAAGTTTGCCTAACGAATATTATATATTATGAAGTATAATAAACAATGCTAAAGATTAGTTTTAATTATTAATCAAGATTGTGTGTGAATATGTGAGAAAGATGTAATATCGTTGTTGTTTTCTTGGCCGACTGTTTTACATATGGTGTTATCTTAAAATTGCTTGTTTTGAATATTTTTTTAGATTGAGTTGAATGAATTGCTGAATTTTTTTTTTGTATTTATATATAAATAAAATTAACTCTGTTGAATTTTTTTTGTATTTTATCGATAACAGCAAAGTTATGTATTTTAAAGTTAGGAAAAATATTTTGATGTTAAGCAAAACCTGCTCCATCTCGTTTTACATAAATGTTGAAAATTTGGTCGAAATTGATGCATTGTAACGAAAGTTTTTAGCGAACACCACTTATGAAATTTCCATTTATATAGAAGACCCGGCTTTGCCCGGGTTTTATCCGAGTGAAAGTTTGCCTAACGAATATTATATATTATGAAGTATAATAAACAATGTTAAAGATTAGTTTTAATTATTAATCAAGATTGTGTGTGAATATGTGAGAAAGATGTAATATCGTTGTTGTTTTCTTGGCCGACTGTTTTACATATGGTGTTATCTTAAAATTGCTTGTTTTGAATATTTTTTTAGATTGAGTTGAATGAATTGCTGATTTTTTTTTGTATTTATATATAAATAAAATTAACTCTGTTGATTTTTTTTGTATTTAATCGATAACAGCGAAGTTACGCATGTTAAAGTTAGGAAAAATATTTTGATGTTAAGCAAAACCTGCTCCATCTCGTTTTACATAAATGTTGAAAATTTGGTCGAAATTGATGCATTGTAACGAAAGTTTTTAGCGAACACCACTTATGAAATTTGCATTTTATTAATATATAGTAGAAGATATAATATAAATGAGTTTTAAAAATTGTTAAAAAAAAAATGCATCGGCCGGGAATCGAACCCTGGCCGCCCGCGTGGCAGGCGAGCATTCTACAACTGAACCACCGATGCTTTAAAAAATCAAATTCATTTATCGTCGCGACCAGTGCTGCGCCCTAGCGGTAAAAGACTGGAACTAACGCTTTTTGTTTTTTTATTTTTTAAAAAAAGCACATTAACTTTTTTAGTTTTTTGAATAGCCTATATGTTAAACGAAATCTTCAGCTACCTACATGCGAAATTCCATAATGATTGAGTCAGTAGATTTTGCGTGATGCGATAACAAACATCGATTTCGCATTTCATTTTTATATATATAAGGATTAGAGAGATCGATTTTTAATCAATTAAAGTTGTCGTCTTTTAAGTTATTTTTCTTTAAATAAACATGATGGCAAAAGTAGATTTTAGGTGTTTGATGTATCTACTATTTACACATATCTTAGGGCTAATCTACTTGTGTTCATAGGCTTAAAAATGATAGTTGCCTACTGATCATCCAATGTTTGCTTTAGTTTCCTCTAGCTTCCTAAATGTATATGGTGGTGATCAATGTAAGCAGTGGTTCCTTTCAGTGGTACATTTCATTGTCAATCTTACAAGTGTTATGTAAGTTACTTGTATTATTTTTAATATGTCAACAGGCGAGAATTTATGAATTTATTTGGTTCTCCAGAGATTGTGTTCTTTAGGAATCATCGATCAAAAATATCGCTAACATTATTAGGCTAAAAGAAGTCAATAGCTTGTAGATCTTTTCAGAGATTTCCACCTAGTTTTTTCATATTTTGAGATTATTTATTATTTAATTAGCTATAAGAATACTTTATCAAAATAATTTTTAAATTCAATTATCATTTTTTACATAACATATTTAATGATATAAATAATATATTAGTGCGCACCACATCCATATTCAGTTTTTTTTTATATAAATATTTTTAACTTCAATAGAGAGAGAGCTCTGAATTATATTTATTCTTTTATGTAAAAAAAAAGAAAACTAGAATCAAAATTAAGCAGCCATCACAACTATAAGCCATTATCAGAATGCAATATCAGATGATTATTTCATATATCATCATCGAAAAGGTCTGAAACCAAGGTGAAAGAACAATGAGTATATTATTCAAAGGAATCTAGAGAAGAATTGGAAATTTATCAGATTAGTTCTGAGGAATGGTTCAAGAATGTACCAGATTTGTTCACATTCTCACCTAGCTCTGCATTGCACTTTACCATGCTCATGTTGGCCATGATGATCTTACTCGAGCTTTGTACATCTGCCAGGAGCAAACCGAGCAGCTGGGATAACAATAGGTTCATATTTGACATCGTTTCAGATATCAGTGACGACTTCTTTGACAAAAATTCCTCTCTTCCTAACAAAAGAAGTCCCCTTCTTCAAAATCCAAACACAATACAGAAAAAGAGATTTCAAATTTCATCAAGGGATTTATTTTCTTATTTAAACGAACAGAAGTCTTCAAACCAAAGATATTTAGTGTGTAAACCAAAATTGCATACCAAATTGACCATTCCGAAGAATAACCTTAAAAATACTCACCTTGATATGTTTAAATACAAGTTGGTAAAAGTACCATCCAACACCCTTCGCCTCGATTTTTCCAACAGTGTTAGATCCGTTGACAATAAAAATTCAATCGACAAAACATTTAACATGGAAAAGACAACCCCGAACGTACCTATAATACCAGAAAATGGAGAACATCCAAGTCATCTAATAAAAATTATCAAAATTCCAATTCAAGCTAACACAAGTCACAATGAAGACAGCAAACTTCTTAAAACACTTCAGGAAATTCTTCAGCATAAAAGAAAAAATATTTTTAGGGAATCATCTAAGAAAACGAGGATGAATGCAGAAGAGAATAGCAAGAGCAACTCGCCACAAATACCTGAAAAACTTTTGTATCGAATTCAATTTTTGCTTGCTTTCATTGGAGCAGGTGTATTTCTACTTCTACTGGTAAAGCTTTCAACATCCATTTACGAATACCACAAATTTTCCGTTCTAAAGGATGAAATTAAAAAAGAATCGTTAATGGAATTAGCAAAACTTACCAAAGGAGAATGCCAACATGTTACGGAAAAAAAGTGCAACGTCGAAATCAAGCCACGCGATTTTGTACCTATTATTAAGCCAACTGGGAGTCATAGGTCCCCGACACACCACCATCACCACCATTCTGGTAAAGCCACAAGTCGCAAAACCTTAACATGGGACAGCAGTATTCCAAAGTCCAACTCCATACAGAATATGCCCAAATTCCAAGATGATGAACAATATTTCTATTCGCTTCAAAACCAAAGTAGAGATAAATCGCCATTTTCTAGGGAATCCCCCAGGGAAGTATCAACAAGTATAGCCAAAGGAGATCATAACCGAAAAAATTCGAAATATTCCTTGTTAGACGAGTTACTTTATACTAATTTCCAAGTTGACGCGCTACCTCATCCAAAAAAGGAAAAATATCACAAAAGAAGAACGTCTTCATTAGCCTTCTGCAAAGAACCCAAATCCACATTTACAAAAACGGAAATATGACATTGAAAGGATGTTATTTAGACAGAGAATATTAAAGGCATCATTCATACAAAATATATCAGTCTAAAAACATATGGTCTAAAAAATGCACCTTCACAATTTGAAAGGATTATGAAGTCAGTTTTCACTAAACATAACATACACTATGCCTAAAATTATTTTGATGACATTATTATACACTCCAAAACTTATGAAGAACACATTAAACATTTAGATGACATATTAAGTATATTCGAACAAGAGGATATAAAGCTCAATCTCAATAAATGCAAAATCTTACAAAAAGAAATACAATTCTTAGGATACACTATTAACTCAGGAAAATATACATCAAATAACACAAATATTGAGGCAATTTTGATATTAAATAGACCATATAATATAAAGACCTTACAAAGAATTTTAGGAACCATAAATATTTATAATAATTTATTTCCCATTATGCGCAAATTAGGGCACCTTTGAATGAACTTTTGTTAAAAAATGCTACTTGGCTATGGATTGCGAAACATGAACAAGCCTTCCAAACACTTAAAGATTCACTCATATCACAACCTCTACTATATATTTATGACCCTTCAAAACCATGCCATTTATTCACAGACGCGTCAAGTCTAGGACTAGCAGGAGTTCTTAAACAACCCGATGAACAAGAAATTTTACGCCCATAGGTTATTTTTCAACAAAACTTCACCCATATGAACAGAATTATACTGCCTCAGAAATTGAAACATTAGCAATCATTAATTCAGTACAAAGATTTCATACATATCTACACAACATACATTTTACATTGCACACAGATCACCTACCTTTAAAATGGATCAAAAATGTAAAAAACCCACAAGGTAGGTTATTTAGATGGTCCTTAATTCTATCTCAATATAGCTTTGACATTAAACATATTAAAGGAATAAATAATATAGAAGCAGACATGCTGTCAAGAGCACCTGTCTCATTTTACCTAACATATAATGAGTTAAAAGAACACCAATCAACTGAACAAATTAGTAGTGCTAAAATTAAAATTCAAAATGGCCTCTACATTATAACTAAAAGGGTTTTAAAAGAGCTTATGTACCACAGACACTAAGACACGAATTATTAAACAAAGTACATACAAAGCATGGACATATTGGAACAACTCAAATGACTAAAATAATTTCTCCACACTATTATTGGCCACATATGACTAGGGATATTGCTAATTACACCAAACATTGTGAAACCTGCCAGTTTAACAAGTCTAGGGATAACAGAATAGTTTATGGACCACTACAACATATGCCAATAGCTACATACCCCAATCACATTTTTTCTCTAGATACATTGGGCGGGTTACATAATTATGGGACAACAAGACACAGCATCCATATGATAGTAGATCACCATAGTAGATTCCTTTGGGCTTATCCCACAAAATCTGTATCAACTGATTCATATATAACTTGTCTAAGAAATTTATTCCAAATTAATAAACCTGAAATATTAATAACTGACAGAAATGTAGCTTTTCTTAGTAATAAATTTAAACATTTTTTGGAAAGAAATGATTTTGAGCATCTATTCACCAGTGTCCATCACCCAGAAACAAATGCAAAAGTAGAAAGACTAAATTCCACTATCATTAATTGTTTAAAATGTGAATATAATACTAATTTAAGATCCCTTGGAAAAAATTAATTTCTAAAATAATTGAAACCTATAATAAAACAGTACATACCACAACAGGCTTTACACCTAAATTCTTATACTATGGAATACAACCAGAATATATAGAACATGACACAGAAACACATACACGAATAGAAAAGGCAAGAAAATTAGCTATTGAAGGAACCATAAAATCCCATGAACACAGCAAACAACTTTATGATATTAAACACCCAGAACCCATTTTTGAAGAAGGAGATCAGGTATTAGTAAAAAACCTTTATTTATCCAACACTGTTAACTTAACTCAAAGGTATATAGGCCCATTTACAATTTTAAAACAACTTTCACCAGTCACATATGAAATTAATAAACCCAATTTACCCCAAAGAAAACAAGCAGAAATTATATACTCTAATAAGCTTAAATTATTTTACCCAGAAGCAGATTTTTTACTTCACTATAGCACTAACAAAGAAAATGACTTAATACTAAACCAAAATTCTAACACAAAGTTAATAGAAATTGATGATAAATTATGTTTTTTACAGGAAGGCCATATTTTGGACATGGACAATGAAGAACAAAATTTCAACCCCAATTCTTTAGCCTTCACAAATAACTTAATGTCACTCCATACATCTCTCTATTAGTATTTCATTACTCAACCATCATTAATAAATACCTTTATATATTATATCACATACATTTAAATGTTAATATATCAGAAACAATTCATTTTTGAACTCTTGTTTGGTTAAAAATAACATTTTCTACTGCTTTTTGATATTTTGAAATGTAACTAGCATAATGACATAATTACTCAATTTTAAATACCTTTGTTGCTTCATATACATTTTCCATTTGAATCGATGATTAATACTTCTTGTATAAACTTTTATTATAATTTCATAATCATATAAATTATTTGTATGACCAATTTTTTGGTCGTTGAGGCACAGCTTGCACCACGCTGATGAGGGCCAACAGCCCGAAACGCGTCGGTGGTTAGCTTTTCTTGATTAATCGAGAATGCGTATTTGGCCAATTCTGGAATAATTAAAAATCAACGAGAATAGTTGATATTTATTCCGATAGATGGCGCAAGATATCAGAAACCTTCAGTTGAACGATAAGGAGATGCCTTTTTCTTAAGTATTCTTTTGTTTATTTTGAAAAAAATGTGGATATTGATTTTTATTGTTTCATTTTTAAATATTTCTATAGATTTTTGATTTTGTTTAATCAATTATTTTTAATTACCAATTTTATTTTAAAATTATAATTTTCAGAAATCATTTTCACAGAGGGGGAAATATTATATAATCTAAAAACTCAAATATTTATATATTTTTAAAAATATATATGTGATATCTTGGGACCTCTGGGACCAGTGTTACCTGATGCTAGACGAACCTCGATGTCAACTCTACCGTGCAGTCGTGGTGGAAGGCGACACAGCTGGGCCAAAGGTGAAATAAACAAACAGAGATTCCACTAAAAGCGTCTGACGTCAAGAAGGAATGGAGAGGAGAGAGAGCGATCTTTAGAGCAAGTGTTACCGTTGGGATCCAAGCGTAGACTAACAATTCTTGCTTCTCGATTTAACATCACGACCTGTCTTCCTTCCCATTGGTCGAAAGGTGTCACATGGCCTTTTTCTATTGGTTGACCTATTTAGGTGATTCTTCTCTAATTGGCCCTGCGGCTTCCTTTGATGGAAGATACGTCCGGTCTTGGCCAGGAAGTACGGGGCGTTACTCGACTTTTATAACTTCTGCGTTATCAGATACGCCCTGTCCTGTCAGGAAGTATTGACTTGTAAATTATTTATAGTTGGGCTGGTTTTAAGCCTCTTTTGCTAGGCCTTGCTTCGACTTCTGTCCTAAGCCTGATTAGTTTTAACCTTAATTTTCTCCTGTTAGACTCCATTCCTTCTATCTGTACAGTTGCGATACTTTATTAGATTCTTACGCGGTACAGATTGATGTTAGTTGAGGCTTTCTATGTGCAGTACATAAGAAGTTATATACAGTCATGGGGTGGAACATGTGGTAGGAGATATCTAGACTATTTACAACAATTCCATGGTCTTAAATCATCACAGATGGCCCCGGATGTGAGAGGGTTCATATGGAGGGATTTAAGAGAGCGGAATAGGAAGACTGTTATTAAGGAAGTAATTTTTCTAAAAATTAATTGAAATGAGTTGGTATATAACATGGGGTTGATTTCTGTATATCTATAAGAGATAATAAAGCATAAACAACTAATACTAAACATACAAGTAAAAATAAAAATATGAATAAAATAATTAATAGAGAACATATAATGATTATAGGTAAAAATATAAATGATTGGATGGGTAAATCATGATCTCTTCGTGATGGGCGTTAGAAAGGGTTGAGGGGTTAGTTATTACTTGGTTGCGGCAATGTCACTTTGACTCAAGTCCCAAACCATTTAATGTGCACGGCGCGGAGAACCTAGGCCATGTTTCACATGTAAATTTAAGGACCGAATAAAGTTACAGTACCACAATCGAAAAGTAAGATAAGGGTGATTGTTATGGGTTTTATTAATTAGTCGTTAAGACGTACGCATGCAGGATAAATGAGGGCGAAGATCAGTGACCAGAAATCAAAGTTTTAATTAGAGTCGTCAGGGGCTTAGCGAGAAAAAGAGTAAAATAAAAAAAAAATGTGCCAGCGTGTGGCATGAGAGTGCCCTGGAATAAAAAAAAAAAAAATACAATTTGCACGTATCCAAGCCAGAAGTTGGGATAAGGTAAATCCGGGGGACGGTGTGACAATATTGTTAATTACGAAATCAAAGTAGGTCAAGTCTAGCCTGCGAAGGAGTTAAAAGTTCCTGCGGAAAAGGGTTAGTATTTATTAAGAAGTAACCTTTAAAGTGGTTGTTTAAGAGGTTATTGAAGATTGCCCTGTTTTTAGATCATGATTTTTAGTTTGATTATAAAAGAATATATCATTGAGATATGAAATTGCGAAAAAAGGCTTTGCATATAGCGTTAAAGGATTTGAAAAATCGAAAATAGAATTGCGAAGTTAAATGCAAAGTAATCTTTAAAAAAAAGTAAAAATAGTGATGATATGATACAAAGATTAACACACTACAGCAGTATATAAGGGGTAAAGTGAAAATATTAAATGAAAATTAAAAATGAGCAGTAATATACTCGATAGCATTGACATGGTAGCGGAAGATGAAACAATGTAAATAACATCTAATTTATAAAGTGAGAGAAAATATAAAATGATAAATGCAAATTAGTGATATAAACATGAAATATAAACTTGAGATTATTAGATATGATATGAAAGATAAAATATAAAGTTGGTTATAAAATAGAGTCATAACGCAAAAGTAAATAAGTTTTGGTAAAGAAAAATAAAAAAAGACAATAATCTAAACTAATTGGTTGACGTAAAAAAAAAACAATTATAAGAGCTATATAATGATTATATAAAGGATATTAAAATGAAAATTTTTTAAAAAATGTTCATCGAGAAAGAAGAGCAAGTAAGTTATATATAGAAATTATATATCGTGAAAGAATGGAAAGTTGTAGGCCAAATGTAATGTTCCTGTTTTTTAGGATGGGTGGAGAGAGCTTTAAATTGTCCTCGATCGCGATATCTTTGGTCTTGTTGGCCTAAGTTGTTCTAACTTATCGAATTTGTTTTAAGTTTGGTGCGACTCGTGGATCACATTGTTTCCAACTGTGAAACTTACTGAGTCCTAATGTTGTCGATTTTTTAAACTTATGTGGGTGTGTGTGATTTTTGTAGGTAAAATGTTGTCCTTGGATCTAAGTGTCGATGTTAAGTGGACAAGTTAATAGAGGGCGAGAGAATCTAGACCTGGTGACGGGCCGTAACAAGATGTCGGCTGTTTGTTTGCTCGTGTCCAGCGGAAGAGGAGGGAGCGAAGCTATTTTTAATGCGATTCCGGATTTAGGTCAAGGGGGGGAGCGAGGAGGCTTGCTTTCTTACAACTTATTGGAAGTTAATTCGAACTACGTTCGGAGATATTATTTCTATAATTGTAAACGCAAAAGCGTTTTGATTTGTCACTTTTGGTGAAAAGCGTTATGGGATTGATATAGGGAGATACAGAGGTTGTAATTATCCTGTGTTCAAGCATTTGTTCGATTTGTGTTCGTATTTCGAAAATTCGGATATTGTATCTGTTGATATTAAATCGACTGGTTGTTGTGTTTCGATATTTTGCGGACTTAGTAAAAATGTTATTCATGGATATCGGGTTAGAATTGAATGAAATTGCGACTATCTACGTGGACAATGTGTGGTTAAATAAATGTGTCACAGGCGTGATGAAGGCGTCTTTGGCATGAAAATTGAAAGAGTTTAGTGGTGTGGCGCTGTGACACGAAGCGAAAAAATTGTAAATGAAAAGGTGTCACGTGAAGTCTCTGTTTTGTACAAAATCTAACCTGTTTCACTAAGAATAACAAATTTACTAAAGTCATGGTTGTTGGTTGTACGAACATATCGATAATTTTTATATTGTTAGTGGATATGACACGTTTAATGTGATTTTTTTTTTGTGTGTGCGTTTAGTAGGGCGACGTAATAAAGCTTGTGTGGCTCGAAATTAGATTTGAGTGTGAAGTCGCGCATTGAAAATTGTTGCCAATTGTAAAAAGTGATGTGAGAGGGTGTTGTTTATTTTGTTGAGAGAGATTTGTCGATATTTAAATATGCATGTAAAAGGAAGGAGTGTAGTTATGTGGGAATTTAACAATTGGAATAGTTTTGGAAGGCTGTGATTTAAGTTACTTCTGTCCAAAGATATGAAAGAAAAGGACATAGGGGCGTTGAAAATGGGATTAGGAACATTACAATAAGATTAAATAAGAGTGTTGGAGTTCACCACGTGTGAGCAACCCGTTCCAGGAGGGAAAAATTTAGAAAATGGGTACAGTTGTATTAACCTGTCCATGGGACACGTGTTGCTTGCACGATGTGATTTGGTAAAAGGTAGTTGGTAGAAGTACATTATATTGATACAGGAGTAGCTGAGGACAGTTTATAATTAGTAGAAATCGTTTTATGGAATTAAGGAATTAAATGACAAAAGGCAATGGTGTATCGATTATATGGAATTTTAGATTCTGCGTTATGTTACTTATTTTTACGTTTAAAAAGATATAATCTATGGTGAAAATATTGTTAGCTATGGCGTTAATAGTTAAGTTAAATGGATGGACAGGTATTTTCTTTTACAAACTGATTTCTATTATTTTAAAAGTATTCTGCCTAATTATAGCGATAGATGCTACTGTATCAAGTAGTAGAGTAGGTTTACATTATTGGACTGTTCAGCTCGAACGAGAAATTGTTCAATAAAAATTATAGAAGTAGGAACCTACTGTTGTGTGGTCTTGTATGTCGGGACAGTCCTGGTCTTGTGTCGTGGTTGGCGGATTTTTGGGACAGTCAGAGTTCATTGTCTTCGCTGGGCTCGTGGTTTAGAGATGGTCGGGGGAGCAGGTAACATACGCTCGCGTGTTGGTACCTCGGAGGGGCGCTTGCAGGAGGTTTGGTGGCTTTCTCAGTCTTGTAGAGTATTGTAGTTGGACCCGATCTGCTTGGGCGTCGTAGTTGGTGAAGAAGCTCTGCGCCTCGTACGAACCATCGTAGCGATTCCACCTCTCGCGATGTCCGGTCACGGCAGAGAGCTGATGTAGCGTCGTTGTCAACCTCCCTAGGACATCTGACACCGGCGGTGGGGGCGTTGCGTCCTCGTGGCTGGGGACAATTTCCTGCGTCTTACCGAGAGTGTTTTCTTTCTTCGGAAAAGTGGTGTTCTCGCCACTTTCGTAGTCGGTATCGGTCTTCATTGGTTCCTTTGGATTCTCCTCTCTTCCCTGTTCCATCTTTCTGTACAGACAGTGGTCTATTTGCTTACTTGTACCTTGGCGTCCACTATCCTGTCGACTCTTCGGGACGGGGGAGTCTGTGATATCTTGGGACCTCTGGGACCAGTGTTACCTGATGCTAGACGAACCTCGATGTCAACTCTACCGTGCAGTCGTGGTGGAAGGCGACACAGCTGGGCCAAAGGTGAAATAAACAAACAGAGATTCCACTAAAAGCGTCTGACGTCAAGAAGGAATGGAGAGGAGAGAGAGCGATCTTTAGAGCAAGTGTTACCGTTGGGATCCAAGCGTAGACTAACAATTCTTGCTTCTCGATTTAACATCACGACCTGTCTTCCTTCCCATTGGTCGAAAGGTGTCACATGGCCTTTTTCTATTGGTTGACCTATTTAGGTGATTCTTCTCTAATTGGCCCTGCGGCTTCCTTTGATGGAAGATACGTCCGGTCTTGGCCAGGAAGTACGGGGCGTTACTCGACTTTTATAACTTCTGCGTTATCAGATACGCCCTGTCCTGTCAGGAAGTATTGACTTGTAAATTATTTATAGTTGGGCTGGTTTTAAGCCTCTTTTGCTAGGCCTTGCTTCGACTTCTGTCCTAAGCCTGATTAGTTTTAACCTTAATTTTCTCCTGTTAGACTCCATTCCTTCTATCTGTACAGTTGCGATACTTTATTAGATTCTTACGCGGTACAGATTGATGTTAGTTGAGGCTTTCTATGTGCAGTACATAAGAAGTTATATACAGTCATGGGGTGGAACATGTGGTAGGAGATATCTAGACTATTTACAACAATTCCATGGTCTTAAATCATCACATATATTTTATTTTATTCATTGGTAATTTTACTTTGGTTATCATCGTTTTTAGAAAGACTTTCAGTTTTTGTTGTATAGTTTTGTTGTGAATATGCGTAGTTAACTTATATATCCTTTTAAATCACTAAAATAGGATTACCTTTATAAATTCTATATAATGTGAAAATAACTAATGTGTGATCTTTCCTCAAGTAATTGAAAATAAAAGCTACTTGAGGGTAAATAATTATATTTTTATTATCACGACTGCACCTCAACCCTTTATCTTAACGATCCTTTGTCTTATCAACCCTTTATCTAACAACAACAACAAAATATTCATAACATGTATATATATATGGTAATTTAACCCAACAACCCCATATTGTATATAACTTATAACAAGATTTTCATGTTGTATAATAGAAACACATCTGTAAATGATTATACGCATGATTGACATGTGTCATTACATCATCATATGTATTGTACTTTGTACAAACAGAGGATAAATAAATAAAACTCTGTAATAGATTAAGAGGTGAGCTAAAGCAGAAGGTTAAAACGTCTAAAATCGAGATAGATGTAGCAATCCCAAAACAACAAGGTCTAAAGATGGAAACTGCCACGGCGCCAGTTTAGAATTTCGCCAGACGATCCACACTCTTCACATCTTCTGAAATGCAATACTCCCTTTCACAGAAAAAATATATAAGGCCCCCGTCTTAACCTATAAATACAGTCACTTGACAGTCAGTTCACCAACTTATATATATATGACAATTTGAACCAACAACCTCATATTAGTAAATATATCAGGTTTGCCGTGTTGTATAATAAAAACACCCCGTAAATAATTAAACGCGTGATTGATATGAACCATTGAATCACAATATGTAATGTACTCTGTACAAACTGAGAATAATAAAATGAAACTGTGTAACAGAATAAGAGTTGAATTAAATAGCATATAGATTAATATATAGAAGTTCAACAACGTTTAAGAACGAGGATTAAAGATGAAGGAAATTGCCAGGAAGACGTTAAGGGTGTATAATGACATCTCTTCCATGATCCACGCCCTTATTTCCTCAGCTGAAAGCTCAGTACTTCCTCATCGGAACGGTATATAAACCTCCGCAAGCAGGGAATGTATAGCCACTTCCAAGTGAGCGGGAGCCCTCGTCACTTCATATACAAATTTACTACCAAAAGACAAGGTTTATGGGGTGGTATCTAAGAGAGGCCAGAAGCAGATGACGAGGCTAGGTCCGAAAAGGAGTTGTGGTCGTTCCAGCAGCCGGGAGTCAACTGTCGGAAAAAACGACTTGTCCACCCCTTCCCGAGAATTCCTGGGGTGGTAACACGAGATGATATATAAATCTCCATCGTCTGATTGCAATATCGGCGTTTATTGCTTGGAATTGGACTTTTGCTTCAACTGGGCTGTTGGCTGACACTCTTTAGAAACGTTTTTGTTTTATTTGATATTGCATCATCGCAAAGATGGTACGCTGAATTTTATATCATTTTGTGGCTGTAAAGACATTTATAATTATGGCACATTAAATTTACGCATGTATTGATATATATATTGTAACAAAGTATTTATTAATTTTAATATTTTTATTAACAGAGTGGTTATTTTCATGTTTATATTTTGCTACTCTCTGTAAATTTCTCTCGTGGCTTATCTTTTGTTTCCCATTAGTTTGTCCTTGCCTGAAATAAATTGTTGTCTCCTCCTGAAGTTTTTGTCTTCCCTAATTTTCCACGTGACAATATTATTACCTCAGAAATGCCACGTATTATGATTGTATCACTTAGAAATACTTCTATACATTTTCTGAAAATTATAAAGCTATACATTTTTTGGTATAGTAAAATCATTATTTGTGTACTAAATAAATGGTTGGGTATTAAGGCTAAGGGAGTTAACACGCCCGTCTACATGCCCTATGGGATCCGTTGCTCTCTTTGTCAAAGGCTTGAGCACAAGCGTGCCAACTGTCCGCAAAGAGCCGGCTCAGAGGATGAGTTTCCTTTCCCTGAACGGCAGCCCGGCGCCCTAACGCTTGGAGTAATCCACTTGCCTCCTCTCCTCAAGGCTCCCCAGCAGCTGCGCCAACACCAGAAGCTTCCACCGTCGTCACAGCTGTGGCAGATTCTTCTGCAGACATTATAAATTTCTAAACGGTAAAATCTTCCCAATTACATGCGTGGCAAGGATAAAATACTCAGGAGTCTTGATGTCTTAATAAATCAATGAAGAAGCTTATCTCCTGAGTATTTTATCCTTGCCAGACATTATAAATGAAACGGAGAGTGTAGATCAAAGCACGACCAATGAATTCCTGAAGCTTTCTCCATCACAAGAAAAGCAAATATTGGAACAGAGACAAACTGACGCTCTAGTGAAGAACAACAAAGCTTCTGAGGCCATCGCCGTCGACCAGCAGCTGAGCTTGGAGAAAGAACAACTCCTCCAAGCCTCTACTAACAACGACCACATGGACAAGCTACATAATTTATATAGATGATCTAGAAAACCAATTACCTTCATCTTCTGCCAATTCTGATAGATCACAGAATTGAGACTTTAAGCCATTAATTTATCTTACGATTTTCTCCTCCATATAATTCTCTGCCTTTCTACATCGCCAGGACGCTGGGGCGGACCAATATATGTCTATACATTTTCTCTATGTCCGCCATAATAACCAGTCTATGGCGTCGCCAATCCATTATAACATAATATATCGTTCGGTAGCTTCGGGCCAGTTCACAGTCGATCATTTTCTTTTTTTCTTGCAGAGGCGACAAACAACACTCTAAACCTTTTTTGATCAGGATGGCCACTAATGACGGCATGATGAGACAAGTAGCAATGCACCCCCCCCCCCTTTTTTTAAATAATTCAATATTTTTATATCTTAAATATGCATAGGATTTCTCAACAAATTCAAGATTTATGACATTTCAAACTAGAATCTTCTCATCACGAGTGAATATCTTCTTCATAAAATATTGAATCCGTATACATTCATCTGACTTGAGGGACCAAAATATTTCGATGATAATCGCTGACTTCAGTAATTCACTCTTTATATTTGATGTATAGTTGGCACGCGAGTCTTCCCTATGAATGTAGAGGATCCCCAGGATCCAAATAACCATCCTCTGAGCACTAGTCTATAAAACTATCTTTAATTAAAAATACATGTGATGTGGTCTGGTAGCCTCTTGTAGAATCCTGTCGACTAAATCTGTGATGAGGTATCCAGTCGACTTAAACTGTGGTGTGAGTCCCTGTAACTCTCGCTATACTGTGTTAACCTAGAGGAACAGTCAGGATGGGGAGTTGACCAGTATGTCTCTGCACTTCGGAAGACCTTTTACAGTTCTCACAAAGTACAGGCAGTCGTGGTCGGGGCAGTGTGGAAAGCTTGGGAATGTCCATACAAAAAACGAAGACACAGTTGCACTAAGAAAGTTCAGTGAACAGATAAAAGTTGAGCTAGGAGCGAAAGATGGAGACGGAGGAGTTCTTACTGGTCTACATGGTGGATGAGGTGGACCTGGGGTACAACCGACGAGGGCTCACGCAGATGGTGAAGTAACTGTATTTTTGGCTAAAGACGGGGGCCTTTTATATATTTTCCGAGAAAGGGAGTGTTGCATTTCAACCGATTCGACAGGGGCGTGGATCGTCTGGTGAAATTCTACTGGCACCGTCCTGAACGTTTCCAATCTATCTTTATATGTTGTTTTGTGACTTCCATCTATCTCGAATTTAGACGTTTTTGACTTCTATCTCTTTAGCTCAACTCTTAATCTATTACAGAGTTTTATTTATTTATCCTCAGTTTGTACAAAGTACATTACATATGATGATGTAATGACACATGTCAATAATGCGTATATTCATTTAAATGTGTTTCTATTATACAACTTTAAAATCTTGTTATAATTTATATACAGTATGGGGTTGTTGGTTTAAATTACCATAGATGGGCCCCAAGAGTGAAAGTGTTTATCCGGGTTTAAGCGGGTAAAGCCTCTCTAACACAGGTAAGTAATTAAAATTTCTTTTAATTAATTTAAACTGTGAGGGTTGAAAAGGGCTATAACAAGATGAGTTTTTTGGATATATAAAAGTGAAATAAAAATGACATTTTTGTTTGATTATTAAAAAATGATGATTAAAATAAAATGATGACATAAAAATTCACATTCTAAGAGAATATTGGCGTGCGTTGGAAAGGGATAGTAGTTGAAGAATATGCAATAGTAAGCATTATACATGCAACCAAATTATCAGATCCAGGGGCAAAGCGAGGATATAGAATTGAGCGTCTTCCTTGGCAATGTTTCACTTGCGATCCTATATAAAGGTTACAGTGTTTTTTGTCACAATATTAGGGTTATTGGGTTGAAAGGTTGTTGAAGAAAAGAATTAATATGATTGAAAGGGGTGGTAGAGCCATGCGATAAGTAGAATTGTAGCGACCGTAGGTGGTCTGACTTGACTCGAAATCAAAGGTTGATTGTGGTCCGAAATGAAAGATGCCCTCAAGGTGGAATTATTTCTCCAATTCTTTGGAATATATTATTAAATGATTTCATTTCATCTTTTAGTGAAAATTTCGCAAGAGTCATAGCTTTTGCCGAAGATGTTTCATTTGTGGTTTGGGGCTCTAGCAACCAGGATCTTCAGTTCAAAATTATAAAAAGTCTGAATAATATTATAAATTAGTGTAAGAAGGTAAACTATCAATAAGTCCAAATAAAACAGGTATACTCTACCTACACAATTCCCAAAAATTGCCTGTAAACTTTAACGCTATAAATATTCAGCCATCAGAAACTATAAAGATTTTAAGAGTTATTTTTCTCAACCACAGACAAAGAAATAAAATTGATTTAGGACCACACGTTGACAATATAATTAACAGGGCTATGATATTTAAGAATGCGCTATTTTCATTATGTGCACGTACTTGGGGAATTGATTCAAGGCGCAGATTGATTTTATACAAGGGGGTAATACGTCCTATGTTGAGCTATGCATCCAATATCTGGTTCCCTTTTATCAATACAGCAAAGCGTTCAAAGTTAAATTCTATACAGTACCAAATATCAATTAGTTGAATTCATGCTTACAAAAGTTCATATTCTTACATTACTCATATTCTAGCGAAAACTCCTATGCTGAGCGACTACCTTGAATTATCACTAATTAGAAACAATATGAAGAATTCTCTGACAGACCAAACACTAAATAAGCCCCTTTCAAATGAGTTGAATAAATTATATATCAATACAATATTTAGATTTTCTCTTTCTCAAACTAATGCAACGTTCAAGAATTTTTTCTGAGAGAAGTACCAAGCTTCATTACTCCTGATGAATACACTATTCTGTTCTTCACAGGCAAATGACCCTTTTTAAGTTTTCTCTTTGACTTGAGAGTTAAAAATGATCGAACATATGAATGCTTCGTTGCTATGTTGAAACACCAGAGTGTTGGCTTGTCCTCTGACTAACCAAATTGTAGTTACTTACTTTGACACAATGTCAAATCATCTTTCTGTATATACTCAATCTTATGAAAACTTTGGCAAGTTTTGAGCTATTTGTACACAGATTTATAAATCACTACTAATTTATTGTGTAAATAATTCTAATATAGCAAAATAGTCTGATAGACTCCGTGCTTCTGTAATAATAAAATAAAATAAAAATAAAAGTAAAAATAATGTACTCGATTTTTATTTTCACACATTCTATGAAATAATTTTCTGCGGATCACTATGTCCTCAATGGGTTTTAATGCTATAATGTTTTCGAGGTTCACCACTAATTTGACCTAGCAACCACTCACAATAATTAACATGAACATTTAAAATTTGGGTCAATGTTACATTTAAATATTGAAATTATTTATAATGAAGTCAAAACTTGATATCATTAACATTTCATTAAATTTTAATAATAATAATTAATACATTATGAACTATAAATAAAATACTTGCGCATCTAATAAAATGTTCGAATATTTGTATATCAAACAAACACAAAATTTACTTAGAATAAAAATATATTATATGATGAATTTTCTTTTAGATCACTTCCATTAATAATTGACAATATGACCCAGAATATGTATATTGCTACGACGTTTTAGGGTTTCCACAAGTCTTCTTACTGCTACTTTTTTGTGTTGTATTTCTTGCTTCCCTCTTTCTTTTTATTGTTTTTTTTTTATTGTTTTTTTTCTTTTTCTTCTGTCTATATCGTTGTTTCCTTTGTCTCACTGCTTTGTTCTTATGCATACCTCTGGTGAATCCTGTATAGGGTCAGTGACCCTAAATAAAGGCTTTTTGTTGTTGTTGTATTTCTTTTTAGAATTAAAACCGATTGCGGGTAAAATGTTTTATTAAATCATTAAACAATTTTTATGATTATTAATTATTATTTTTAATATCACAACATTTTCACATTCTTTTAATGGCACAGAGTGATAATATTGTAAATAAAAATTTCATCTTTATTTTCACCATTCTTTTTTTTTTATTATTATATATAGTTTTGATATCTGATTAAAGTTTGTAATGTTTCGCGATGGGTATATAACATGGTTTATTATATTTATAAAAAGATTATTTGCTATAAATATATATATAATAATATCAATTATTGTATTTCTTTTCTCAAATCCTTTGTGATACTTGTATCTGATTACATTCTAGCACCTTATATACAATTCACTTTAACCTTTATTAACATCATGAAACGCGATATCCCAAACTCAGGAATATTTGCGTCAATACCTCTCTCTACATCACAACAAATCGGCTATATACAATCCTGTTCAATTCATTATTTTACATAATTAACCAAAGAAAATTGTCCAAAGAGAAAAACAAACAACAAAGCAAGCATCGCAATTCTTTTCCTTCTAAGTTGCCCTCTCCCTTTTTCAGTTTTATTATTATTATTATAATACAATTCACTTTATATACAATTCAATAAACAAAACTAAATTAAAACTGAAAAGTTGGTTTTCTTAAACATAAAAGAAAATATAAAATGAATCTACTAACATTATTGAATTTTACATAGGTTTCTTTGTTATATACGAATTCACACATTTCTTGGGATAAAAATGATTACTTCTGTAGCTGTGTGAAAGATTATACATTCTATCAATAAATATATCGAGTTTTGGTTTTCTTTTCAACAGAAGCAGCTACGATCATCCGTTTCCCCGATCTTCGCCAGAAATTCTCCAAAATTACCAATAAAAATTACCAAAATTAGGCAATATCGTATAGTCTTGTCTAGTCTGACGTCGTTTATCCAATAGAAGGTTCTAGATTCTAAAATATATTTAAATATACAGGAATATTGTCTCTGTAGACAATTTTATATTTTTCGTTAAAAATAAAGCGGTGGATTAGTTTATATATGTTCAAATCAATTGAAAAGTCGAAATAAGATCTTTGCCACAATGGCTCACATTTTTACTGAATAAAACACATTTGAATGAAACACTTGAGGATATATTTAGGAAGCCATTGTATGTAAAAGAATAGCAGATGTGGATGAAATTTGCGCCTATAAAAGTGAGCAGATCCAGGTATAGTTAGTTCTTTCAGGAGAAGCAAACCAGAAAGGTATGAATATTTATTTTGCACTACTACCTTTAAAATATTTTTATTTTGATTTATGATTTTATTATTTTGATTTTTTTTCTTTATGTTTAAAATTTTCTCAAAATATTTTCAGTACATATTAAACTTATTTAGCTATTTTTGAAACCTAATGTATAATAAAGTTAAGGTCAATATAAGAAAAAATATATATATATATTTAAAAAATTATTTTCTTTACTATATTTTCGAGAAAATAGACAATCTATTTCCGACATTTATCATTGAATTTGTAATATATGTATTTTACACACATATTATATATACATATAATAATGAATATATATATCTAGGGGGTAAATTAAAATATTTGGAAATGTTATTCTTTCGTTTTTTGAATTAATGATACTCAAATATTTTAATCCTACAATAATATTATCTGTGAATCCGGTAAAATGTAATTTTAAATTTAATATATTTATATATATTTTTGTATTTATTTTAAGAATATTTAAATGTGTTATTCTTTGAGTACCAGTATATTACCGAAAAAAGAGAGATGTTCTTCTCAAAAGTAAACGACAGCCAACTTACTTCAATGCAAAGTATTTTAACAGCGCCATATCAAGTCAAATGGTTGCTCTGTCCCTATATAACTTTTACAAAGCAATAAGCAGGTAAAGGAACCTAGATTCCTACATTTTCTCCTCTATTGCATAACGGTGATTGATCATCTTGAAGATATCGTTGTAAGCCGGCAATGAGAGAGGATAATCTGTATGAGACTGGTGTCTTAATAAAGGCTTTATGTGTTTGTTACTATTTAAGTTTTAAAAATGTCTTGTCTCTTTCAAAATTGTGCACCAATCATATCTATATTGTTATAAGATAAAGTTGCGGTAGGATATACGTCCAGGGTAGCCTAGTGGACATGGCATCTGCCCGGTAAGCGGAACATTGTGGGTTCGATTCCCATCCCTGGACACTTTTATTTTTCCGTTCATCATTACTTTTCATAATTCATCCTTTCATACATCATCCAAAAAGGTTAGAAATAGTCGATATTTTACCTTGAAATAAAAAAAAATGATTTTTCGTTTAAAAAGAAACTCATGCAATATAACTTCAAGTGTCGTTTTACAATCACAAGCCGCAGTGTATTATATTGTAGGATATACTTCATGTACCAAAAGAAGCGTTTACCTTTGAAATGCTATGAAACGTTGCATTTGGGTGATCACTCCACACAAGTTGAAACCTTGTTTCTTAAAATCATCTTCTTCTTCTTTCTTATCTCCACTCAATCATATTAGGGTATCAAGTTGTGACCCTTGATGGTGTCTGTTTGACAACCATTATGATTGTGTGTAGTAGAATGCGTCTGCCTTTGTCATTAAGACTGGGAGCACTACTCAGTGGTAGACCGACTTAGCTCCATAAGAAATGGCCGCCTCTGACATGAGAAACAGACGTCATGTGCAGCCGCTCCTAACATGGAGTACAAAAGCTGCTCATCCTGTATCCCTGGATTAGGAGCCCTTACAGGGTACTATCAGCCGGGCCAGCTGAACCCAGGTTTTTTACTGAGCTTGTTACTGCTCCCCCTCCTCCTTTTTCATCCGGGCTTGGGACCGGCAAAGGCGGAGTTCTTTTAAAATCATAATTAAATATTATTGGATCTGGTTATTCTTATCACATCTCTCTTATTAGACTTATAATACTCCGTATCAATTAGATTAATCAAATATAAATCTCCGAGGATAAATTTCTTTATAATATGATGCACTAGCGCGCCATCTGTTATCGATATTCAAAACTATTTCAAAGGCGTAAGATTCTTTTTGATATTAAGCAATTTCTACTGACCTTACTGCAATGGAAAAATTGATGAGAGGGCCTGGCTCATCAGGGGTGAACCCTCTCAGCGGTTTCGCCAGTTTAATCTACCATCTTTATGTTCAATTTTGTTTAGAATGTATACCATAGATAGTTTTATCTCTCTTATCTGACAAGTATTTATTAGGGAACATGTTTTGAGATCTTTTTTTTTATGAAAGGCTCTAATTAGGTACTCTCTTTCTGAAAGGTATATAAAGTGTCTTCCAAATACAATAAATATAAACACATATTTTGAACATTCCAAAGGGTAAGACTAAGGATAAAACTTTAGAAAGATATAAATATATTGATCCTCTATTTTAATATCGAACAACGTTATATTTTTAATATTCATAGAATATTTTGAGAAAACGCGAATTTGTGATTTTTAAAAGAAATAATTAATATATTTATGAAATTAATATTTATTAAATTAGTCTCTCCTTGTGGTTATATAGCACTTTCTATGAATAAATAAATAACTACCCTCTATCAAAATTATGAACCCCATATAAAAAAATATCAAAAACATTTATAATGTATTCATACATCTCTGCAAATGGGTTTTTCTTATAGATTGTGTGTTGTTTCAGATGAAGGTTCTTTTTGTTCTACTCATTGTCACCATCGCTGTTGGGGTTTTTGCTGAGGGTGAGTTGGCTGCTCAACTTGACTTATATGTTAGCGGAATATTTTTGTAAATTATTTATTTATTGTATACTCTAGAATATTTAATTATAGATCCATATATCGGATCATAATATATATAAACTCTATAATATGCGTGAAAATATTAATAAAATTAACTTGTATTTCCTTTATTATAGGCATATATTAAAATAAGGCAGCAGATAAATTGGCAAAGGAATATTGCAACCTAAGCACTAGATACCTAGTCTATACAGGCCTTCTCTAGTAAAGAGATGCGCTTTTATACCTATCTGCCTTAGATATTTGTTTATTTCCCATGCTCATCCCTTGTGGGACATTGAGAAATTCAACAGAAACAATTTATGAATCCTAAATAGAAAAGAAAAAATCAATAATATCAATATTAAAGATAGAACACCTTAAGATTCTAAGTCTAATAAGAAGCAAAATATATTCGCCATACGCATCATGTGCTAAAGCGAAAGCAACAGTCTTCGGCATCTTTTTGATTTTTGCCCAAGCTACAAAACAGGATATTTGTCATATTTCATTAAAAATGATCGATTATGATCGATATCTTCAATTAAGCTGATATTCGATCAAAATATATTTTGGAAATAGGTCACCACAACACAACAAATATTCCCATCCCTGGACACTTTTATTTTTCCGTTCGTCATTACTCTTCATAATTCACCCTTTCATACCTCATCCAAAAAGTATAGAAATAGTCTATATTTCACCTTGAAATAAAATCTTGATTTTTCGTTTGAAAGAAACTCATGCGGTGTAACTTCAAGTGTCGTTTTAGATATCAATTTTGTTATTTATAATATGATAATTACAAAACTATTGGATATTTTAAAAGCACCCTGATTTATTAGTCAATCTTTCAATTAAAAATCAAATTCAGAGTTTCCAATGTTGGAATCCAACATTTTATTTTTAAGAGAAATCATTAAATAGCTCGAATTCATAAGCTTTAAAAATATATGACTCACATATAATTGGGGTGTATAATACTCATATGTGTATTTTTCAGAGAATATGCTAGAAGAAATGAATGAAAGGTAAATATTTAATTCCCTTAATGTTTTAATAAACCTAATTTATATTCCAAATAATATATGTTATATTGAAATCATTCTAACAATATAGACAAACCTAGTATAATTACTATAGATAAAAGTCTCCTTTTTAAATATGAGGGTAAAAAAGATTAAAAGAAAAATATATTACTATCATAAATCAAATATGCAAATTATTTTTTTTTCTCTTTCTAAGAGAAGAAGGTGCGTGGATCCTCGGTGATTTGAACATCTCCAAGGAGTCGGCGAAAGACATGGCATCAGGTTCAGCAGAAGCCCTCGCGGAGCTCCTGGACCAAGCCGACCTCGTCGACATCGCCGCCTTCTTCGATGCTGCACTGGAGCACACCAGAGTTGCTACGATAGGAAGTCGAGTCGATGCGCGTCGTCTGGACAGAATCCTACTTCCATCAGGCTTCTGCGACCGCTTCACCAAATATCAAACCATCGACTATGCCTACTCGGACCACCGTGCCGTCCTGATCCAAGTAGGAGATCCAGCTCCTATAAGACTTCCCTGCATCGGAAAGCTGCTACGGTCAGACCTCTTTGTCGATCGAATGGAAACGTTCATCGATGAAATATCGGTAGACCTAGCAAATCTCTCACCCCCGATGTTATGAGAACGATGGACCAGGATCAAAGCAAATCTGGTCGCGGAGATTCGGTCACTCGCGCCTACCGTCGCCGAATCCGGCGGTGGATACATCGAGAGAGCAAGCCTCTTCCTGAGGCGGAGATTGGAGGACGACACTGCCCGCTCCGACTATCCTTCCTTGTCGGACCTCGGGCGTTCCCTCCGAGCCAGACGTCGCTCTCCCTCCACCTTCACCGACGACGACGGCAACGCCATCTCCGGGGGCCAGCTTAGGCGTTTCCTTCTGGAGCGCTAAAGCAGTCGCTTCGCTCAAGATCCAAGCTCGGAAGAAGCAATCGCCGACTTCCTAGTTGAAGTGACTCCCCTGGAGTTCGACGAGTGGGACCAGATCTTTCTCGCTGACATCTCCCACGACCAGTTAGCGGTAGCCATCCACCGCTTGCCAAATGGCCGTGCCTCGGGATGTGACGGACTACCCTGCGAGTCTGTCAAAGCCTTTGAAGATTTCTTCGCCGAAATTCTTTGGCAAGTCTTCGAGGCTTCTCGACCCCGCGGAGCCTTACCTCCATCCTCAAGACGCAGCAAGGTATTCTTTCTGCCGAAGGTGCACGGTGGTCCGGGTCTACAGGCATTCAGGCCAATCAGCCTGCCAACGACCGACTACAGGGTCCCCAGTGGCGTGCTCATGGCCCGTCTGCGTCGTCATCTCCTCTTGGCTGGTCCGCAGCCGGGCGTGGCTGACACCGCTGGCTCCTGACGTCTGGTTCTCGCCCATGAGGAGGAGACCACAGAGTTCTGCAGCCCGCCATCCTGAGATCCTTGCGCCTTCGAGGCGACAACAGATTCCTGCGGCCGCCAGACCTGCTGGCTCCCGAGCGCTGGCTACATGCGACTGTCGGGGACTTCTCCAATGGCGCCCCTGCACTAGCGCGTTCAACGCGGGCCCCGCTCCTAGTTACGCAGCACCTGGGGGGCTTCTGCCTACGTCTCCTGTGGGAAAATGCAAGCTCTAGCTACCATGCGGAGTACGAGGCGGAGACCATCGTCCTGCGGGGATCGGCGACCCCTATCACCCGCCTTACCAGCCAGAGGGCGCGCCGTGCATTTGACTCGGCACGGCTCCAGGCGCATCCTACTGCAGAGCTGGCTGCCCGGTAGACCCCCACTGTGGATGTGCCTCGCTCCATTCCCTGGGCCGACCTGCGTCGAAACTGCTTCTCGGGGCACGACGCAGATGTCGCTCTACGGCTGGCCCTTAACGCCCTTCCCCATCCTGACCATCCTGCCTCGAGGCGTGCCAACTGTGCCGCCTGTGAGTCCAGCGACGGGTCGCTGACCCACAGATATTGGAGTTGCCGAGCCGTGCGACCCCTGCTCCGGGAGGTGTTCGCCTCCTGCGAAATGCCCCTGGATTTGCAGGCCTAGCACTTCGGCTTTGGCCTCCTTCCCGAGGCAGTGAAGCTAACAAGTGTGGCGAAGGCTACCATCTACAAGTACCATCTTGGTCTTGAGTTGGGTAATGCCAGACAACACATCGACCTGCCCACTCTGTGGGAAAGAACTCTCGCAGTCCATCGGTGGCGGAGTATTTCTCGTGGTGGGCGCCACCAATGAAGACCTTGTTTATATATTTATATATATATGTATATTTATCAATTATTTTATCTATTTATATCTATTTATTCATATATCTATCATTATTAATATTATTTATTTTTTTTATGTATTTAACCTTAAATAATCTTATATGGACGTTATAATAAATCAGTTTCAATTTCAATCGCTTTCAAAGAGATTACAATAATTTTGAGAAACATTTACTCTATTAAAGCTCTTCATAGCTTAGTATGCAACAAATCATTATTTTCCTAATTAAAGTTTTTCCATAAGTCATCAATTCACCAACAATATTTGTGCAGCTGCGTCGGGCATATGGGAAACTGCGACAACGGTGATTGCTGTCCTGGAATGTCGTGCAAGTGCGCTGCCTGGAGGAATGATGTTTGTCGGTGCAAAAAGCCTGAAGATCTGAAAGGTTAATGGACACTAATAAACAAAGAGAATTAATAAATACAAACTGAATTGAGAGATATTATGTTTTATTTTATTTGCTGCCACATTAAAATCAGAAGTTGATACCATGTGTTTATTTTCTACTTTTTGTGTCTCTCTTTTTCTCTTAATTCCAAATAAATATTTTCAATTTTCGGAAATTAGATAAACATTTCCTAAATAAAACACAAAGATCGCCTCTCCCATCAAAATAGACGTCAAAACTTGACCGTCGCCGCACTCTAGCGGCCTCGGGTCGGTGACAAAGTCACAAGACCAGCTTTGACAAACTGAAAAGTGTCCACCTATATGTATATTAAATAATCTAAAAACTCAAATATTTCTATATTTAAAAATATATATATTTTATTTTTTTCATTGATAATTTTACTTTTGTTATCATCGTTTTTAGAAAGACTCTCAGTTTTAGTTGTATAGTTTAAATGTAAATATGCGTAGTTAACATATCTATCCTTTTAAATCACTAATATAGGATAAACTTTATAAATTCTATATAATGTGAAATATGTAATGTGTAATCTTTCCTCAAGTAATTAAAAATAAAAGCTACTTGACGGTAAATAATTATATTTTTCTTATCACGACTGCACCTCAACCCTTTATCTTATCGATCCTTTGTCTTATCAACCTTTTATCTAACAACAACAACAAAATATTCATAACAATAAGTCGACAGGATACCCTGAATTTCAAGCCAATATTGCTCTATAAATTATTATTCAAATTTTATAAAACTATTTTTACAAAATGTCTTGCAAACAAAGGAATGTAGAACATGCCATGACGCCTAATCCAAGTACAATAGAAATACCAAAATTTAATGGTAAATATTTTGACATAATATCTTGGCTCAAATTCTTTAACAAAAAATGTCTGCAGAAACATCTTGATGAAGATTTTAGAGACTAAATAATATATCAAATTATCTCGAGGGAGAAGCATTCAGTTATTACATAGAAGAATTACAAGATATATATAATTGGGGAAATTTAGAACAAAAATTAACCACATATTTCACACAATTAAGAATTTATATTTATTCAGTAGGTTTCTAAATTTAAAATATAATGATAAAGATTATCTTGAACAATATTTTAAGGAAAAACTGCTTTAGCCAAAGAACTCCATCTAGAAAAAAACACTTTTATTAGAAGCACTAACAGATGGAATGCCAAACCACCTTAAAAATACTTAATAGCTGAAAAGATACAAGAACCCTCAGAATGGTTTAAAATTACAACCCAATTAAAATTATCAACGAATGAAGAAGAAGAACCCCAACAACCCTCTACAAGTACAAGCACTCCTGTAAAAAAAATTAACTCCAACTCCTCCCAAGCTCATCAATACCAGCCTTTTCCCAGGACAGCAGCAGCAACTCACCACCAGCAAGAACCCCACAAATCAATAAACCAGCCTCCATACCCCTGAAAGATATGTGCATCACACCAGTTACCCAACCAGATCCATTTCCATAGAGACTGCCCACTTAAGAACAATACTCATCCAAAGCGCATCAACCCAGGTAGAACATTATTGCTTTTCTCTGTACTTATAAACCATATATCTTCACCTTGTGTACTTGACACTGCATCATCTATTTCCAATATCCCTTTAAAATATTTAAACTCTATTTAATATGAAATATTAGACAATTCCCCAAAATAAAGAATAGGTCAGGTAGAAGGATTTAGTTACCCATTATGCAAAATACTGGTTATGCTTAGCTTAGGAAAACTCACAAGGTATCATGAAATGTTTGTTTGTGATAGTCCAATAGAATATCTTATTTTAGGTTTACCAACATTTTATATATTTAAGTTACAAATAGATTTTTTTAAAAACCTTATTTTCCAAAATTATAAATTCTTGCATTCTTTTAATCCAAAAACTGATAATCAGAAGTCATATGCTACCACCCTATGTATTCCGGACCCATACTATGTTAAAAATTCATCTCTTTTAAATATCAACCCATTGTATAATTTCAATTCTTTTGATATACCAACCCCAAATGTTCAATTCATAGATCCTAATTCAAAACCCATTATTGATTCTAATTCCTATCACAGTATGCGACAACCGTGCTCTATAACAAATTATAATTTATATTCAGACTTTAGTCAAGTAAATATTAATCCAAATTTCTCAAATCAAACAATTTCAGATATATTGCATAAATATAGGAATGTTTTCTCTAAACACAATTTTGATATAGGATACATAAAGACTAACCAATTTGCATATCTCTTTTAGATAATATTCCCATAGCACAAAAGCCATATAGGACATCTTTTTACAATAATGCTGAAAAACAAAAACAAATAACTGAATTATTAAAATATGATATTATTAGGCCCTCATCTAGTCCCTATAATTCTCCTGCATTATTAGTGAATAAGAAATCTGATTCCCCAAATCATCACACAAGACTCTGTATAGAATATAGAAAATTTAATCAAAAAAACAGTTCCAGATCATACACCAATTCCACTTATAGAACAAATTATAGATAGGTTATCACAGTCAAAAATATATACTATTCTAGATGTTATAAATGCATACTGGCATATACCCATAGATGAAAAAGATAGACATAAAACTTCATTTGTAACACATTTAGGATGTTATGGATGGAACAGACTTCCATATGGTCTAAAAAATACACCTTTACAATTTGAAAGGATTATGAAGTCAGTTTTCACTAAACATAACATACACTATGCCTAAAATTATTTTGATGACATTATTATACACTCCAAAACTTATGAAGAACACATTGAACATTTAGACGACATATTAAGTATATTCGAACAAGAGGATATAAAGCTCAATCTCAATAAATGCAAATTCTTACAAAAAGAAATACAATTCTTAGGATACACTATTAACTCAGAAAATATACACCAAATAACACAAATATTGAAGCAATTTAAAAATTAAATAGACCATATAATATTAAGACCTTACAAAGAATTTTAGGCACCATAAATATTTATAATAAATTTATTCCCCATTATGCGCAAATTAGGGCACCTTTGAATGAACCTTTGTTAAAAATGCTCCTTGGTTATGGATTGCGAAACATGAACAAGCCTTCCAAACACTTAAAAATTCACTCATATCACAACCTGTACTATATATTTATGACCCATCAAAACCATGCCATTTATTCACAGACGCGTCAAGTCTAGGAGTAGCAGGAGTTCTTAAACAACCAGATGAACAAGAAATTTTACACCCCATAGGTTATTTTTCAAGAAAATATCACCCATATGAACAGAATTATTCTGCCTCAGAAATTGAAACATCAGCTATCATTAATTCTCAGTACAAATATTTCATACATATCTACACAACATACATTTTACCTTGCACACAGATCACCTACCTTTAAAATGGATCAAAAATGTAAAAAACCCACAGGATAGGTTATTTAGATGGTCTTTAATTCTATCTCAATATAGCTTTGACATTAAACATATTAAAGGATTAAATAATATAGAAGCAGACATGCCATCAAGAGCACCTGTCTCATTTTACCTAACATATAATGAGTTAAAAGAACACCAATCAACTGAACAAATTAGTAGTGCTAAAATTAAAATTCAAAATGGCCTTTACATTATTACTAAAAAGGGTTTTAAAAGAGCTTATGTACCACAGACACTAAGACACAAATTATTAAACAAAGTACATACAAAGCATGGACATATTGGAACAACTCAAATGACTAAAATAATTTCTCCACATTATTATTGGCCACATATGACTAGGGATATTGCTAATTACACCAAACATTGTGAAACTTGCCAGTTTAACAAGTCTAGGGATAACAGAATTGTTTATGGACCACTACAACAGATGCCAATAGCTACACACCCCAATTACATTTTTTCTCTAGATACATTGGGCGGGTTTCATAATTATGGGACAACAAGACACAGTATCCATATGATAGTAGATCACCATAGTAGATTCCTTTGGGCTTTTCCCACAAAATTTGTATCAACTGATTCATATATAACTTGTCTAAGAAATGTATTCCAAATTAATAAACCTGAAATATTAATAACTGACAGACTTAATTACTTAATTAAACATAACTTTTCAGCAAAGACCCGAATATCACGAAATCCTACCAACTGGAGTGTCAATTAACCAATAATCTTATTTTGCTATTTCGAAAATTTAAGCGAGGTTTGTACGAAAGAAATGCTCAGAAAGATTGTAGAATAAAGATAGGTAGCTTCATAATTTTAACGTACGCCCACATGTGGCTCATTCGGTGCTCGCTTATTTGACAAAAATATATATTTATAACACCACTGTGCTTCCACGCCCTTCATATTCTCCTTATTTAGCACCGAATGAATTATTCGATATTTAAAATCACAGATTTCACTCAAAGGTCAACTTTTTGACACGATACAAATCATTATAGAGAAATCTCAGAGCGTTTTGCGAGGCTTACAGAAAGATGAAATTTCCTAGTTTTTCCAAAGTTGAGAGGAAATATTGGAAAGGAGAATTGATGTATAAAGGTTTCAATTTTAAAATCATTTATGGTGTTTATGGAGAATAATTCAAACGGCAGAAGAGCATACAATATATGGAACTTCTCTGTCACAGTTACTTGTCCTGGGGTTATATGGGCATATAATCGACCTGAAGTTAAGATGGGATCTGCTATGGCATTTATAAGGGCAGAATGGGGTTCTATTTGGATATTTATAAATTTTATAGCAATATATTGGTATATATTGTTAGGTAAACTGTGTTTAGGCTCGCCCTCTCTCAACAAGAAATGGTAGGGATATACATGAGAAAAGAATGAATTTAACCATCAGATTCTGGACGAAGAGAGCAGTCTGTTGGAAACAGTTCCTATACTCATGAGTTCTTTTTCCGCTTGCTTATCAGTAATCTCTGGTCTCTAATAGTTGGAGGGTAAGTGCGATATTGTCATGGTTTCGTTTTCTGTTCCTTCCAGTCTGTACATAATCAAGTTCTTTTCCCTCAGACTCATCTCCCCAAGCTCTAACCGTGTCTCGAGAGAGATCGGATATTCTATTTGTATTAATCTAAACAGCTTTAGAAGTATAGTTTCAAAGAACACTCGAGGTGGTGTAGGCGCTAATTTATTATGTCCAAACCTTGTTCTACCTAAGCCAATCTAATTTCCATTTTGGCTCAATGCATTTATTTTAGTTGAAGTTGCTATAATTAGATCATGTAAATCTTTATCTTTGCCAGAATGTAATCTTATCGTGTCTGTTTGGGGCCAGGATTTGGTTCAATACCTGGAATGAGCACTAGCATTAAAATAATACATCTACTGGTTCCTCCTTTCCAGCACGAGCAAACGAGATAACCCTGAAGTAAATTGCATAACATACAAAATATTTGCGTAAGAATTTGCATATCTAGTAATCACAGCAGCTTGTTCACAAAAATGAAGAAATTAATTATAGAAATAAATAAGATCAACTACATAATCTTCGTGGAGAGTATTAATTAAGGCCAACGATTGGATACTTATAAAATGGTATAATCCAAGTAGAAGCACAAAAAGGTCAAACAATAAGTTTAAAATATTCACTTATCGGGACCCGGAGAATCATATATTAGATTTTATTCAAATATATATTCCAAACTACAGCAGTTCTATATTTAAAGGCACTTCTATAGCTTTAATTCGATGTACTTATGTAGAAGGATAGTTATGCTTATCTTTAGTAAGATAATTACAACAACAACAAAAAGCCTTTATTTAGGGTCACTGACCCTATACAGGATTCACCAGAGCTATGCATAAGGACAAAGCAGTGAGACAAAGGAAATAACAATATAGACAGAAGAAAAAGAAAAAAAACAAGAAAGAGAAAGAGGGAAGCAAAAAAAAAAACAACACAAAAAGAGTAGCAGTAAGAAAGTGAGGAGTGTGTGTCACTTGGCCTTCTTCTGAGATATGGACTTGTGGAAACCATAAACACTTTTTCTGGGTCATATTGTCAATTATTGATGGAAGTGAAGCACAGAGTTGCCCAGTTTGAGCATAAGGGTTCTTCTTTCTTCTTTCAGAGCAGAGCAAATAAAAAATATAGTGAGTGATTCAATTTTTTAGTTTTGAATTACAGAAGGTACAAATCGATAGTAAGAGAATTAAAACCCTCTTTAGCATTCTTGTTTTATCGATACATATAGTCGGGGATTGTCGTTTGAATATATACAAATACTTATATAATGTATTTGCATTTACATGGAATAAAAACTCCACATGCTTTGATAGAGATAAATAATTGCAGAAAGAATATATTTTGAAAAGAAAAACCTCGGGCTGAAAATAGTTAATATTTACGAATATTGTTTTATTGTTTACACAATTGTTCGTATTTGTGACCAGCCACAATATATGATTTGTCACAAAATAAGCCATTCAGGAAATCCTTAATAATTATAAAGGACTGCGCGTGTGATTATAAACAATACTTAAAATTATACCGCATAAGTAAAATAAATATTGATTTTTCATAGAAAATAAACTTATGCGGTATAATTTTAAGTATTGTTTATAATCCTTAATAATATTGGAAATATATGTAGCTAATATTCTCTGAATATATAATAGGTTTGATACTACTTCCATATATATATTCCTAAGTATCAGAGACAGGCAAGTATTAATGGCCAATATTCGCTCTCTCCCTCTCAACGTTGGTATATAGGTTTTTAACTTTTAATTAGAAAATATCAATTTATATTTAGAATTTTATTAACTTTATTAACATCATGAAACGCGATATCCCAAACTCAGGGATATTTGCGTCAATACATTTCTCTGCATCACAGCAATTCGGCTATATACAATCCTGTTCAATTCATCATTTTACATAATTTAACTAAAGAAAATTGTCTAAAAAGAAAAATAAAACAACAAGGCAAAACACACAAAGCAAGCATCGCAGTTCTCTTCCTTTTTCCTAAGATTCCTTCTCTTTTTTTTCCAATTCAAAAGAAAGTTGTATATGTATGTGATGATTTAAGACCATGGAATTGTTGTAAATAGTCTAGATATCTCCTACCACATGTTCCACCCCATGACTGTATATAACTTCTTATGTACTGCCAATAGAAAGCCTCAACTAACATCAATCTGTACCGCGTAAGAATCTAATAAAGTATCGCAACTGTACAGATAGAAGGAATGGAGACTAACAGGAGAAAATTAGGGTTAAAACTAATCAGGCTTAGGACAGAAGTCGAAGCAAGGCCTAGCAAAAGAGGCTTAAAACTAGCCCAACTATAAATAATTTACAAGACAATATTTCCTGGGCAAGACCGGAGGTATCTTGTGACCGCGGAAACCATAAAAGTCGAGTAACGCCCCATATTTCCGGAACAAGACCGGACGTATCTTCCGTCAAAGGCAGTAGCAAAGACCAATCAGAAGACATCACCTAAATAGGTCAACCAATAGAAAAAGGCCATGTGACACCTTTCGACCAATGGGAAAGAAGACAGGTCTTGGTGTTAAATCGAGAAGCAAGAATTGTCAGTCTACGCTTGGCTCTCAACAAGGTAACACTTGCTCTAAAGATCTCCCTATCTCCTCATCCCATTCCTTCTTGACGTCAGATGCTTTTAGTGGAATCTCTGTTTGTTTATTTCACCTTTGGCCCAGCTGTGTCGCCTTCCACCACGACTGCACGGTAGAGTTGACATCGAGGTTCGTCTAGCATCAGGTAACACTGGTCCCAGAGGTCCCAAGATATCACAGACTCCCCCGTCCGAAGAGTCGACAGGATAGTGGACGCCAAGGTACAAGTAAACAAATAGACCACTGTCTGTACAGAAAGATGGAACAGGGAAGAGAGGAGGATTCAAAGGGGCCCATGGAGTCCGATTCCGACTACGAAAGTGGCGAGAACCCCACTTTTCCAAAAAAAGAAACCACCCTCGGTAGGACGCAGGAAATTGTCCCCAACCAGCAGGACGCAACGCCCCCGCCGCCGGTGTCAGATGTCCTAGGGAGGTTGACGACGACGCTACATCAGCTTTCTGCCGTGACCGGACATCGCGAGAGGTGGAATCGCTACGATGGTTCGTACGAGGCGCAGAGCTACTTCACCAACTACGACGCCCAAGCAGATCGGACCCAACTACAATACTCTACAAGACTGAGAAAGCCACCAAACCTCCTGCAAGCACCCCTCCGAGTTACCAACACGCGAGCGTATGTTACTGCTCCCCCGACCACCTCTAAACCACGAGCCCAGCGCAAGCAGTGAACTCTTAACTGTCCCAAAGAACCTCCAACCATGGCACAAGACCAGGCCTGTCCCGACATACAAGACCGCACAACAGTAGGTTCCTCCTTCTATAATTTTTATTGAACAATTGCTCGTTCGAGCTGAACAGTCCAATAATGTAAACCTACTCTACTACTTGATACAGAAGCATCTATCGCTATAATTAGGCAGAATACTGTTAAAATAATAGAAATCAGTTTGTAAAAGAAAAATACCTGTCCATCCATTTAACGTAACTATTAACGCCATATCTAACAATGTTTTCACCATAGGTTATATCTTTTTAAACGTAAAAATAGTTAACATAACGCAAAACCTAAAATTCCATATTATAGATACCCCCTTGCCTTTTATCATATTATCCCTTAACTCCATAAAACGATTTCTACTAATTATAAACTGTTCTCAGCTACTCCTGTATCAAGATAATGTACTTCTGCCAACTACCTTGTACAAACTCACCTCGTGCAAGCAACACGTGTCCCATGGACAGGTTAATACAACTGTCCCATTTACTAAATTTTCCCCTCCTATAACGGGTTGCTCACACGTGGTGAACTCCAACACTCTTATTTAACCTCATTATAATGTTCCTAATCCCATTTTCAACGCCCCTATGTCCTTTTCTTTCATATCTTTGGACAGAAGTAACTTAAGTCACAGCCTTCCAAAACTATTCCAATCGTTAAATTCCCACATAACTACACTCCTTCCTTTTACATGCATAGTTAATCAGCGACAAATCTCTCTCAACAAAATAAACAACTCCCTCTCTCATCACTTTCTCCAATTGGCAACAAATTTTTAGTGCGCGACTTCACACCCAAATCTAATTTCGAGCCACACAAGCTTTATTACGTCGCCCTACTAAACACACACACAAAAAAATATTTTTTTCACATTAAACGTGCCATATCCACTAACAATAAGACAAATTCTCGATATGTGCGTACAACCAGCACCCATGCCTTTAGTAAATTTGTTATTCTCAGCAAAACAGGTTAGATTTTGTACAAAACAAAGACTTCACGTGACACCTTTTCATTTACAATTTTTTCGCTTCGTGTCACAGAGCCACACCACAAAACTCTTTTCAGGCCAAAGACGCCTTCATCACGCCTGTGACACATTTAACCACACATTGTTCACGTCGATAGTCGCAATTTCACTCAATTCTAACCTGATATCAATGAATAACATTTTTACTAAGTCCGCCAAAAACCATTCGATTTAATATCAATAGATACAATATCCGAATTTTCGAAATACAAACACAAATCTAACAAATGCTTGAACACACGGAATAATTCAACCTCTGTATCTCCCTATGTCAATCCCATAACGCTTGTCACCAAACGTGACAAATCAAAACGCTTTTGCGTTTACAATTATAGAAATAAAAACTCCGAGCGTAGTCCGAATTAGCATACCCAATGTCACTAATTCATGGTCATCAGAAAACCGCGTTTACAAAAGTGGGAGACAACCACCAAGCAAGCTGCCCCCACAAAGGGCCTCTGACCCAAATAAATATGCCCGCCAACGCCGGAACTCGCTAATAATAAATTCGAAGGGAGATGAGCAAACAAACAACCGACATCTTGTTACCGCCCGTCGCCACCCCGATGTCACTCTAATGGATTTTCGCTACCTATTAAATCAAATATTAGTGCGTGCCAAAGACAACATTTTACCTAAAAATCACACACACCCACACATGTTTAAAAAAAAAAAAAAAAAAAAAACAACAACAACAACAACAACCCTTTATCGGTTAGAATAGATCGCCGTGTTTCTCCTGCACACACAGAATAAATGCCGCTTTAGGAAGAATCACGTTTTCACCTAAACGTGGCGCAGGGAACAAAAATCGACAACATTAGGACTCAGTGAGTTTCACAGTTAGAAACAATGTGATCCACGCGTCGCATCAAACTTAAAACAAATTCGATAAGTTAGGACAACTTAGGCCAACAAGAACAAAGATATCAATCGAGGACAATTTAAAGCTCGCTCCACCCATCCTAAAAAACAGGAACATTACGTTTGGCCTACAACTTTCCATTCTTTCACGATATATAATTTCTATGTATAATCTTACTTGCTCTTCTTTCTCGATGAACATTTTTAAAAATTTTGCATTTTAATATTCTTTATATAATCATTATCTAGCTCTTATAATTGTTTTTTTTTTGTTTTACGTCAACCAATCAGTTTAGATTATTGTCGTTTTATTTTATTTTTCTTTACCAAAACTTATTTACTTTTGCTTTATGACTCTATTCTATAATCAACTTTATATTTTATCTTTCATATCTAATAATCTCAAGTTTATATTTCATGTTTATATCACTAATTTGCATTTTGTCATTTTATATTTTCTCTCACTTTCTAAATTAGATGTTATTTACATTGTTTCATCTTCCGCTACCATGTCAATGCTATCGAGTATATTATTGCTCATTATTAATTTTCATTTAATATTTTTACTTTCTATTACCCCTTATATACTGCTGTAGTGTGTTAATCTTTGTATTATATCATTACTATTTTTACTTTTTTTTAAAGATTACTTTGCATTTAACTTCGCAATTCTATTTTCGATTTTTCAAATCCTTTAACGCTATATGCAAAGCCTTAATCTCGCAATTTTATATCTCAATTATATATTATTTTATAATCAAACTAAAAATCATGACCTAAAAACAGGGCAATCTTCAATAACCTCTTAAACAACCACTTTAAAGGTTACTTCTTAATAAATACTAACCCTTTTCCGCAGGAACTTTTAACTCCTTCGCAGGCTAGACTTGACCTACTTTGATTTCGTAATTAACAATCTTGACACACCGTCCCCCGGATTTACCTATCCCTACTTCTGGCTTGGATACGTGCAAATTGTATTTTTTTTTATATATTCCAGGGCACTCTCATGCCACACGCTGGCACATCTTTTTTTTAATTTTACTCTTTTTCTCGCTAAGCCCCTGACGACTCTAATTAAAACTTTGATTTCTGGTCACTGATCTTCGCCCTCTTTATCCTGCATGCGTACGTCTTAACGACTAATTACTAAAACCCATAACAATCCCCCTTATCTTACTTTTCGATTGTGGTACTGTAACTTTATTTCGGTCCTTAAATTTACATGTGAAACATGGCCTAGGTTCTCCGCGCCGTGCACATTAAATGGTTTGGGACTTGAGTCAAAGTGACATTGCCTCAACCAAGTAATAACTAACCCCTCAACCCTTTCTAACGCCCATCACGAAGAGATCATGATTTTCCCATCAACTCATTTTTATTTTTACCTATCGTCATTATATGCTCTCTATTAATTCTTTTATTCCTATTTTTATTTTACTTGTATGTTTAATATTAGTTGTTTATGCTTTATTACCTCTTATGGATATACAGAAATCAACCCCATGTTATATACCAACTCATTTCAATTAATTTTTTAAAAATTACTTCCTTAATAACAGTCTTCCTATTCCGCTCTCTTAAATCCCTCCATATGAACCCTCTCACATCCGGGGCCATCTGTGATGATTTAAGACCATGGAATTGTTGTAAATAGTCTAGATATCTCCTACCACATGTTCCACCCCATGACTGTATATAACTTCTTATGTACTGCCAATAGAAAGCCTCAACTAACATCAATCTGTACCGCGTAAGAATCTAATAAAGTATCGCAACTGTACAGATAGAAGGAATGGAGACTAACAGGAGAAAATTAGGGTTAAAACTAATCAGGCTTAGGACAGAAGTCGAAGCAAGGCCTAGCAAAAGAGGCTTAAAACTAGCCCAACTATAAATAATTTACAAGACAATATTTCCTGGGCAAGACCGGAGGTATCTTGTGACCGCGGAAACCATAAAAGTCGAGTAACGCCCCGTATTTCCGGAACAAGACCGGACGTATCTTCCGTCAAAGGCAGTAGCAAAGACCAATCAGAAGACATCACCTAAATAGGTCAACCAATAGAAAAAGGCCATGTGACACCTTTCGACCAATGGGAAAGAAGACAGGTCTTGGTGTTAAATCGAGAAGCAAGAATTGTCAGTCTACGCTTGGCTCTCAACAAGGTAACACTTGCTCTAAAGATCTCCCTCTCTCCTCATCCCATTCCTTCTTGACGTCAGACGCTTTTAGTGGAATCTCTGTTTGTGGAATCTCACCTTTGGCCCAGCTGTGTCGCCTTCCACCACGACTGCACGGTAGAGTTGACATCGAGGTTCGTCTAGCATCAGGTAACACTGGTCCCAGAGGTCCCAAGATATCACATGTATTTACAAAATTGATCAAAATTTTTATACTTTTCTTTTTTGTCTACAAATTCATCAAGCTGCCCAATACGACCAAATCTATTTTCCCTAAAATCCTGGAAAATTGGGCACTTCAGAAGTAGATGTCTCGCGTCTTGAATTTCACCTCCGCAGAAGCATCCTGGTTTATATTTAGACATTTTTCATATTAATTTAGACATTTTCAATTTTAATTTAGACATTTTTCATTTCAATTTAGACATTTTTCATTTTAATTTAGACATTTTTCATTTTAATTTAGACATTTTTCATTTTAATTTAGACACATGGACTTTTCTATATATTCCTTTAATTTAGGAGCATTTTAAACAACTAAAAATATTGAATATAGTTTTATTATAAGAAAGTAGGGCTTGAAATGTAAATAGCGATATTTGACATCATTTTTAAATCAGATGAATTATCAATAAACAATTTCGCATTTTCTTTTCTTTTTCGCTTAGTTTCATCTGATTTTATGTTTATCAACTCAATAGTTGACTTCTCAGAGTTATTTTAAGATCTTTTATTGCATTGATTATTGTTGTTTGCGACACTTCTAGATTCAAAATATTTTTCAATTCATCTCTTAATTTTTTTTTAAGTTATATTATAATTATTTTGCATATACTTCTCAGAATAAAATCGTTCAATGAAATTTTCTGTCTAAATCCTCCTTTCTGTATTAATTTTAATTAGCCTTCTTTTTTATAATTCTGCATAGCAGAACTATAATTTATGTTCAATAACTTAGAAGCTTTTGCTTAGTTTCGTCTTTTAAACATACCAACTTGATTAAAGTTTCCTGTTTTCCTTTTGATATTGCTTGATACGAGCCTCTATTCATTTTAAAACTATTAGAAATAAGACGAAAATATTTTAATAATATATTTAGTTGTGTTTTAAAAGGTCTTAAATATTTTTTTTTTATAAAAAAGGTCCATGTGTCTAAATTAAAATGGAAAATGTCTAAATTAAAATAAAAATTGTCTAAATATAAGTTAAAAACCTATATCAGAAGTTCCTTATTAAAATCATATTTTTTAAACTGACATACTAGTCTGTATAAAATATATATGAAAAACTATATATAATAAAAAGTCTGTGTTTTCAGTACATCAAGATAGATTCATGCAGTCACAATATATTATTTATTTCCCATTTTTACAGAAATATTAAATTTAGTTTTACTAATAATCTCTTCGATAAAATAATTCCATGAATCAATATTAAAATAAAAAAAAAACATTACGTTTCCAGGGAAAGGTTTCTTTAACTGTAAACACCCAGAGCATTTTATTTGATTTTAATTCTTATTCTATTGGCGATTTAATACTAACTATTTTCTCGTGTACAAGGGCTTTCTAGCCTGAGAGCTTGAGATTTGTAAAGATTTTTTTTTAAAGAAACTTTTCCCTGGAGGTCTAATGTTTTATTGCAATCATCTCTTCACTTATTGAAGTCTCCAAGCTTTTATTAGTCTTCAAATGAAGTTTTTCACACACACAAATATAAATAATCGTATATAAATAATTAAATGCATAAGTACAAAATATATATATTGCGTATGATATTGTTTTTTACAGCACAATACAACAATGTTGGCAAGTTTCTCTAGAGTGGAATGTCGAGGTGACGAATCCACTCCAGGGCCTCCTCTGTGCACCGGTGGATATCCCCAAGTGTTCCCTGGAAGAATCTTCGAGGACAGTCCCTTAGGATATGGTGCATTGTTTGTATTTGTCCACAGTCGCAGTTCTGGTCTGGACTCATGTTCCACTTATTTAGTAGGTAGTTGCATCTACCAGTAGAGGTCCTGATTCTATTGAGGGTTGACCAGGTCCTCCTAGGTAGGTTGTAGCCGGGAGGTTTGGTGTTAGGGTCCTCCACCAGGTCTTTGTTGGCGATGGCAAGATTGCTCCATCGGTTTCTCCACTCTTCTTTAAGATCTACATTTTCATCGGCCACCCATGCAGGATTCCTTGATATTAGTCGAGTTGGGGGAGGAATTTCGAGAACAGTGTTGATTGGAAGCTTAGTGTTAGCTTTAATTTTACTGAGAAGGTTGGAGGTAGATTTCTTTCTTCTGAGGTCAGGAGGTGCTATGTTAGAGAGATATGGGAGCCAGTCTATAGGGGTAGGTCTCATGTTCCCCTCCTGGAGCTTGGGCAAATTCCCAAGGAAAGCAGAGCTGCATGCTGCCAGGCGCGTCCCCGGGCTGTGGATAGGGGAACGGCCATCAGATATGATGGTTAGCTGCGAATAAGATCAGACAACTGGTCAAATAAGCAGTCGCGAACAAGCAGCGTCAGTGTTACCAGGGCGTGGTGGGGTATCAGGTGGCACTGGTACCTCTACAAAAAGCCACAAAAGCCCAATGACGACTCTGAGTCAAATGGCGAGTCCAGCCCGCCATGTAATCAACCAAAGGCTGTAGCCAACAACAACTACTCCAGCGTCTGCATCCATGTTAGGAACGGCTGATGAAGCGTCTGTCCTCCATGTTAGGAGCGGCTTCTTCCGAGGAAGGTGATGGCCGGCATGCGCCCTCGGGCTAGATCTTTTGATCGACAGATATCACCAACTGATGACCAAATATCCTTTAGGATATCCTGGTCTTTACAGCACTAATGAATCGGACAAAAAATAGTACAAAATAGAAATTGTGTACGAGATAAGTTGTTGGAATTAAGGAAATTCTTATGGTGCGTGTGGTGTATTTAGGTTGATTTAAAAGTAGTTGATTTAAATTTCATCTGGTGGCCAGGGATGGACCGTGAAATTGAAGAAATTGCAAGAAGCTGCAAAGAATGTGAGATGAATAAACACACATCAAAATCAGAAAGTGTCCACAGATGGGAATCTGCTCCTACGCCCTGGTACCGAATTCATATGGATTTCGCAGAATAATAATCTGTGGATTTAATATTATTATTATATTAATATATTATATACAATATTATATTATATAATTAAAATATAAATATACGACAGTGCGCATATCTGAAAGTTTCGGATGACTTGCTCAATCTAGTGGAATACCGACTGAATTTATTTTTAATTCCGAATATATTTTTGATAAATCAAACTTTTTTGTCGCATATACAGCATGCACCACGCTGAAGAGAACCAACATTCTGAGAGGTATAGGTAGTTTCTCTTATTTTATTGATCAAAATTGGATATTCCATCAATATTTTGCTATAAATAAAGCAATGATCATTTTACATTTATTCCGATAGATACAACAAGTCATAAACAATTTACTGTTGAAGGTTTAAGAAATGTGTGGTAGATGTTTTGATAAATAGCCTTAGCCTTTTTTAATCAAATTAATTATTTTTTATTTATAAACAAACTGACAAATTAAAATGGTGGCTAATATTTTCACATCTACCAAACAAACTAACTATATATATATATAGAACTTCTATATTTTCAGGTCACAGAGTTATCAAAAAAAAATACAAATTATTATTCATTTTAAAATAAAACATCGTGAAGCATTATTATTTTGCATACTCATTATTTAATGAAAAATATAGTTTTTAAACACTTTTAAAATATTACAAGTCAAAAAAAAAAATGAAGAGCACGACTACAAATGCTTTATTAATAACAAATTGATCAAAAAATGAAGAGTTTCTCATTCATAAATAAAATTTAAATGATTTTATATTCATGATGTATATATTAGATAAGTATTAAGAATATTTTTGCAAATTGTATTATAAAAGTTTCAAAATTGTTTTCAAACACACAATTCCTTTAATATATTTTTTTAATGTATTAGAACAAATAGATACATTGAAATATCAAACTTGAATTTATGACGCAAGAATATCTAAGATTTTACACAATGGTCTATTTTGGTGTAAAGAACACATGTGGATCACCTGGTATAAGCAGGTGGTCATTCCATTACGTCCTATAAAAAGGAATAGTGAAACATTTGACAGTATATCCGAAGGTATTTTTGAAGGTAAAGTATATACAGGGTGTACCAGGTAAATTGGGACTAACTTTGACAGTCCATAAAACAAAAACTACTTGAGATTAAACTTTCATTACGTAGCCATATTCATATAAAATGCAACAAAGCAAAAAGTTGAGATGAAAGTCCCACAACAAGGTCTAAAGATGGAAACTACCACGGCGCCAGTGTACAATTTCGCCATCCGATCTACGCTCTTGTTGCATCTGCTGAAATGCAATACTTCCTCTCTCGGCAAAGATATATAAGACCTCCGCCCTAGCCAAAAAATATAGTGATTTCACCATCAGCGGGAGCCCTCGTCATTTCATCTTCTGATGCTCGACCATGCCGTAGATCAGTAAGAAAACATCTTATCTCTCCATCTTTCGCTCCTAGCTCAACTTTTATCTGTTCATGGAACTTTCCTTGTGCAACCGTGTCTTCGTTTTTTGTGTATGGACATTCCCAAGCTTTCCACTCTGCCTCGACCACAACTGCCTGTACTCTGTAAGAACTGTTAAAGGTCTCCCAAGGTGCAGAGAGGTACTGGAAAACTCTCCACGCCCTGACTGTCCCTCTCGGTTACTATAGGTTTGCCCCTTTCGGTTACCACAACCAGCGAGAGACCCTCGGTTACCACATATATATATTTTTATTGTGAGTATTCCTAAGAGTGTCTTGAAAGTGATCTGATCTGTTTTGTTTAAAGATATATTATCAGTGATATATTATTACTTTACTCTGTTTTGATTAGAAACGAATCGAACATTTTTATCAATATCTTGTAAATAACATAGCTTGTGATATAATGTGCACGTGTGCAAGAATTTTAAAAGAATAAAATTATTATAGTAGCATAAAAATGGTGTATCTTTCATTTATCTTTAAAGATATCTAAATATATATAAAGTGCAATTTCTTATAAAATATAAAATAACTTTCACTATTATTCTTCAACCTATAATAGAAACATATCAGAAAGCATTAAACACCTGTTGGTTAAGTCGGGTTAAGTCCTAATTCAAACTGGCTCCTCTAGTGATCGGCCTTGGATTTCGGTTTGAATTCCTTGAAATTAATAAAGATAGCAGATTTTAAAACCTACAATAATAGAATAGTTAACTAATAAAATATTACTTTCCCAAAAAATACTGGAAAGTATCCATTATTAAGATTATATTTATAATAGCTTTTAATTAAAATGGTAGGTATTAGTAAACACATAAAATACTTTGATGATGTATATTGTTATTATTTCAGATGAAGTATTTTATCTTTCTACTGGTGGTGACCTTAGCCGTGGTGGCCTGGGCCGAAGGTGAGTTTATTTCTGTCATTCTCATTTTGTTTGAGTGTGATAATTGTGTTTATTTTAAGTGTGTTGGTGTTTCATATAGCTATATTTATAAAATAAAAGGATTTAAAAGCACGAATGTTTCTTTTATACATAATACAAACTTCTACTGTCCTTACTGCGATGAAAAAAAATATATTGGGAGGGCTTGGCTCATCAGTGGTGAACCCTCCCACTGGGAAACCGCTGGGAGGGTTCACCACTGATGAGCCAAGCCCTCCCAATATATTTTTTTCATCGCAGTAAGGACAGTAGAAGTTTGTATTATGTATAAAAGAAACATTCGTGCTTTTAAATCCTTTTATTTTATATGTATAGATGGCGCGTTATTGCTTTGTGTTAGCTATATTTATATAATTAACTAGACGGGTGTGCATATCTACCCGAGTGATATATATTTAGATAAGATTTTTTTAATAATTGTTTGTTATTAACATTATCTATTTGTTTGCATCAGCATAATTTAATCTAATTTTTGATAGAGGACGCTGTTCGTGAGCTAAGTAGAATAATTTGAATATATAGTTTTTAATAATTATTTTTTTATATTTTTTAAAATAGCCTATCGTCTTCCCCGTACTTTTCTACCTATGTATGGAAATTTTGGTTTGAATTAGTGAACTACTGCGAATTTGTATACCGGACATACAAACAAACAAACAAAGATACAAACATTCATTTATATATATATAGATATAAAACAAAAGCGTGTCATATACATATAGGAAATAAAAGCATCAAAGCACGATGTTTTTTTAAACTTTTTTGTCTAAAACAAACTTCTTTTCATATTTCGATGTAAAAAAAATATTGGTAGGGCTCCCAATGTTTTTTCCTCGCAATGAGAACAGTAGAGCCGCCAATATAATCTACAAGACCGCTTCTTAGAGCTCCAATACCGGGTTGAACGATTCTGCTTATATACACTAATAAATGGTATCTCAGAAATGGTATTCAAGTAAACTATAGACATAAACTCTCAGTTAATAGGTAATCCCATAATATTATGTTAAAATCAATAAGCTTGAGGGATAAGTCTCTTTTAAATACATTTATTTCAAGCTTTCGGGCTCAACCGCCCTTCGACAGGAAAAATTATATTAGCTACTAAAGTTTTCGGATCTAATCTATATATACATTTGTGAGAAATATATATATAGATTAGATCCGAAAACTTTAGTAGCTAATATAATTTTTCCTGTCGAAGGGCGGTTGAGCCCGAAAGCTTAAAATAAATGTATTTAAAAGAGACTTATCCCTCAAGCTTATTGATTTTAACATAAACTCTCAGTATAAAAGAATTACGTATAAATATTTTCATCGAGCAATTCTCTTCTGCACATTTATATAATATCTCTCACGTTTATATATCAATAGAAAACTAAATAACAAAATTTATAAAGTATAATGTTTTTTGAATTGAAAGTTCAGATTTGATCCAAATATCAATCAGTAACTAAAACAAATCATTAGCTTTTAAAAATACTGATTGCACAGATTATGCAAAAGAATATATTTTGCATACTGAAATTAGAATAAACTATTGTTTTGCAGTTTATAAAAAATATTATTTCAATTAATGACATTTTTTAAAAAGGTTAATTGACTAATTTTACTGAATAAAAAAAATTCGATGACACAATTCAACTGTTCTGAATTCCAATTTCCTTGTGGAATTACTCTAGGCAAAAATCACTTTTATTTTTCAAATTCCATTATTTGTTTAGCAATTCATACTTTCTTTTGATGCTTTTTTATTGAAATTTGTACCGAATAAATTTGATGGCAATGTGTTTCTTTTTAAAATAGCATCAAATATTATCTTTATAAAGATAACTTTTATCAATGAAGTAAGGTCTGTAGAGATAATATTTGAAGCTATTTTAAAAAGAAACACATTGTCAGTTAATATATATTATTTACAAATTTTATCAATAGATGGCAATTGAATTTATAAATTAATTTACTAATACACGCCGCAGTCCTTTATAATGTAATATAAATTTGTTATCAGACCATTTTTGCGGAATTCATGCAATCCCTTATATTATATGTATGTACTTCTACATACCTATAAGCGCTTGTCCATAGGTTCACTAAACACCCCTAAACTGCCTTCCATAGAAATTCCAGGGTATATAACAAAACCAATCCAATAGGTCAGGAGATTAATTTGGCGAAACCGCTGAGAGGGTTCCCCACTGATGAGCTATGTCCTCTCAATCAATAACTTTTTATATCATGGTATTAAGGTCTGTAGAGATAATATTTGATGCTATTTAAAAAATAAACACATTGCCATTAAAGGTATTTGTTGCACATTTTATCGATATAGATAACAATTAAATTTATAATTCAAAACTATTTTAAAGGCGTAAGATTCTTTTTGATATTAAACAATTTCTTTTGCCCTTACTGCAATGGAAAAATCTTACGCCCTTTAAAATAGTTTTGAATTTTGATAACAGATGGCGCGCTAGTGCATCAAATTAAATTTATGCATTTCAATTTTTCACTAATTTAAAATTAACGATTGATAAATCCATCACTCATATATCGATGGTCTATTATTGGGGCATTAAAAAAGGTCCTTCAATATTTAAATCATTTCTTGGTTCCTGCATAAGTTGAAAATATATACTGTACTTATATTCACTGTTACTGAAGTGGTCACTAGATATAATTCTATATACAGTTACGAGCGTCATTCTTCGTCGCCTCTGTCACGGTTTGCTTTTTTTTTTTTGGAATGGCGCCCTCCTATTGGTCGGCTACGATCACGCCACCTTTGCCCCCCCCCCCCCCCCACTCGCTATTGTGTTGGAGCGGGTCGCTCCTTAAATAAATCCCAGTAAGAGACGCCTACGGAAGCCAACAGTACATAGACAGATAAAGCACATAGGCTATAGTTATTAACTAACATATGCATTTATTTAAGGCGCCAAATTATAATTGTAACAAATAGTATTTGAATCAAAACATTCAATCGGGTAAAACACGGGCGTTGCCCGGGTCATTCGGCTAGTTATTATAGATCCACAACCATTTCTCAAAAATATATAACGCCAAATCTCGTCGCTCGCATTCTCATTACATCCCTTTTAGTCACTATATCTTAAATATGTTATTTTGTGATAGCATCTTCGAGGTATCGAATTTGCCAAGACGGTTAGTGATAAAACATTTCTTTATACCATTTTTTATGGTATCTCATACACTATATATCATTGTTATTATGGTTAGAAGTAGATCTGAATGTCTTCTGATATTTTCAGTTATATTTATTGAAAGGTAACTACAGTTAAACCTGTCTATTGCCCCTCTTGGGACTCACCAAAATAGGGTGCTATAGACAGGTCACTATTAATGCAAATCGCATCGTACTACGTATTTAAAATGGGACGCTATAAAAAGGAAGGCGCTATTTAGAGGGGGCGCTATAGACAGGTTTAACTGTATATGTAAGATGGAACGTACAACATCTTCTATCCAGGCTCTTATATACGTTTGTTATACAATTGTTTGCAATTGAAAATGTAGAATGGGTGAATTCTACTTGGTAAAAGTCTTAGCTTTTTTTATTTTAAAATAACCGGACTAAAATACAAATGATAACTCAATTGGTGACCCTAGATCATAGGTCTGTAGAATACTTTTGTATGGCATAAAATATTCAAATATTTGATAGAGCAATTATTTTGTCTCTAAGATATATGATAAAGAGAGAAAATTGATTACTCTATATATTTAATATTTTCTGGTCTATTATTTGTGAAAATAAATATTTATATTTAGGAATTATTTTTCCAAAAAGTAGTAAATATATTTGATGAGCCCTATTAAACTATTTAAATGTGAAATTTGACGTTTTTTTAATTTTTAAAATTCTGCACAATATATATAACATCTACATATAAATATGTCATTTTATAAGTCCATACTTATGAGATAAAAGTTTACTTTTGTAAAATGCGAAAAAACTTTACTAAAGTGAAGCACGGGTATCAAATACCTATTCATATTGAGAAATTATTTACATTCGAATATTTATTTGAGAATATTGTCTCGAAGTTAATCGAAGTGAATTCAAATTTCAATAATATCACAAGTAATTCAAAAAAATATATATATAAATGAATGTTTGTATGTTTGTTTGTTTGTATGTCCGGTATACAAATTCGCAGTAGTTCACTAATTCAAACCAAAATTTCCATACATAGGTAAAAAAATACGGGGAAGACGATAGGCTATTTTAAAAAATATATAAATCAATTATTAAAACTATATATTCAAATTATTCTACTTAGCTCACGAACAGCGCCCTCTATCAAAGATTAGATTAAATTATGCTGATGCAAACAAATAGATAATGCTAATAACAAACAATTATTTAAAAAAATCTTATCTAAATATATATCACTCAGGTAGATATGCACACGGGTCAATCCCGGGGCGAAGCCCGGGTCACCCGTCTAGTTTTCTATATAATAAAACTATATTTCCAAGAGATGCTATAAAATAAATAATTATATATAGATCAAAACCAATTTTTATATATTGTCAATAATCCAGATATATTGTAGGAAATATATTTTGTGTTACAGATATGCAGAGAGAAGAGGAAGAAGAATCTAATAAGTAATACCATTTATAATATTAATCCTTTTCTACTATATATTGTTTTTTATATATTTTAACTTTACATACTTGTTATTAGTAGTTTAGAAAAAGATTATAGTAGGATCAATATTATATTTTAAAAGATATCTGTCAATTAGTTGAATATTTCAAAGACTGTTTTTATAGTTTTCTGAAGTTGTTATGCCGATGAGAAATTGTTGTGTCAAGGCTGGTTCAATGTTTTACAGGAAACATCTACTTTGGTTTACCAGAACATTATACAGATTAAGCTAGGGCAGGGGTCGGAAAACTGCGGATCGCGAGTCCACGGACGGCTCTTTAGATGTGAAGATGCGGTCTTTATATAGTTCCATACGCAGATACTGATTTATGCGAGAATATACTATTTTTGTTTGGCAAGATAAAGTTTTGTGGCTCTTTAAAAAACTTAGAAATTTTTAAATTGTATTTTTTGACTCTTCCGACTCAAAAGTATGCCGATTCCTGAGCTAGGGCATCGTCTATAAATGTTCAACTCTGATGGATCAGGTCTTTCCAAATCTTTCTCTGGGGGTATCAAGATTCGTAGGAAATTCTTTGAAAATAAACCTGGCTTATAACTCTTCATTTGAAAAGATGTATGATTGCCTAATATATAATCACATCAATTATGGAACAAAATGTTCAAGTATCAATTTTTGTCAATATGCATTCTCTTGGCATTAAAAATACAATTCTAGCATATTCGGCTTAACTTTCCTTCATACAGGCTTGATAAAGTCAATTCCCGTATGAAGTAAATATGGGTTTAAGCTATCGCTCTTTTCTGTACAAGATGTTCAAGATGATACGAAATTTATCTCTCAAAATTTATTCTACCAACTTGTTGGGAGATCTTTTATATTTTTGTTTGTGAATAAAAATTCATCTCTAATTGATAAAATATTAATATTTTAACCATGAATTTGGTATTAAAATCACATCAGCTGAACGTATTTAATTTTTAACTTTACCCAAATTTTTAGGTTCAATTGTTATACATAGAAAAATGGAAGATAACATAGAACTATAAGTAAAAGATATGAAGCATACGAGGATACTTTTCTTTTAAACTTTAATGAAGATTCAAGCTTTCGGGCGAAAACAGCCCTTCTACAGGAAACTATAGAAAAACAATTTCAAAAAGTAACGTTTGTAAACAAAAATGATATCTCTATTTGATCTTGTAACGCGTGAATGAATCTCACATCCACGCGACCCAGACTATGATACATTGATTAAATCTGCTAAGTTGAGACTTTTCAAAGTAAATCAAACTGGCATAGGGCAACTATGGTACACAATTTATGGAAATATTGCTTTATATACGTCAGGGATCTCATATGTCGGTTGATACTATTGTATTTCAAAGAGAGCAACGCCTCGACGACTAATCTTTTGAATTTGCTGTTGATATTAGAGTAATATGCTTGTGGTTGGGATGTGTTAAAAGAATGTCCTGTTTGTCTAATATGTTGTACGATAAGGGACTTGGGTTCATTATTTCTAATGTTTCTGTGATGTTCGTCCATTCTGTCCTTGATTCGTCTGCCAGTTTCTCCTATGTATATACTATTACAGTTTGAGCATTTTAATGAATATACGGAGTTTGTGAAAAAGGTAGGGTAACGGGAAAACTATTCTTGGTTATGGGATTTCTGATTATTGTTTCTAATTTGGGGGTGTTGGTGTAAAAGTTACGAATACCATAGTTATTTTTTAGGAATCTAGAAATGTTGACACTATGAGTAGAGAATGGGATGGTGCATATGGATCTATAAATTTGGCTATTAATTTTTCTATGTATAACAATTGAACCTAAAAGTTGGGTAAAGTTAAAAATTAAATTCGTTCAGCTGATGTGTTTTTAATACCAAATTCATGGTTAAAATATTAATATTTTATCAATTAGAGATGAATTTTTATTCACAAACAAAAATATAACAGATCTCCCAACAAGTTGGTAGAATAAACTTTGAGAGATAAATTTCGTATCATCTTGAACATCTTGTACAGAAAAGAGCGATAGCTTAAACCCATATTTACTTCATACGGGAATTGACTTTATCAAGCCTGTATGAAGGAAAGTTAAGCCGAATATTAATATGCACCATCCCATTCTCTACTCATAGTGTCAACATTTCTAGATTCCTAAAAAATAACTATGGTATTCGTACCTTTTACACCAACACCCCCAAATTAGAAACAATAATCAGAAATCCCATAACCAAGAATAGTTTTCCCGTTACCCTACCTTTTTTCACAAACTCCGTATATTCATTAAAATGCTCAAACTGTAATAGTATATACATAGGAGAAACTGGCAGACGAATCAAGGACAGAATGGACGAACATCACAGAAACATTAGAAATAATGAACCCAAGTCCCTTATCGTACAACATATTAGACAAACAGGACATTCTTTTAACACATCCCAACCACAAGCATATTACTCTAATATCAACAGCAAATTCAAAAGATTAGTCGTCGAGGCGTTGCTCTCTTTGAAATACAATAGTATCAACCGACATATGAGATCCCTGACGTATATAAAGCAATATTTCCATAAATTGTGTACCATAGTTGCCCTATGCCAGTTTGATTTACTTTGAAAAGTCTCAACTTAGCAGATTTAATCAATGTATCATAGTCTGGGTCGCGTGGATGTGAGATTCATTCACGCGTTACAAGATCAAATAGAGATACCATTTTTGTTTTAAAAACGTTACTTTTTGAAATTGTTTTTCTATAGTTTCCTGTAGAAGGGCTGTTTTCGCCCGAAAGCTTAAATCTTCATTAAAGTTTAAAAGAAAAGTATCCTCGTACACTTCATATCTTTTACTTATACTTATCAGAAGATTCCAACTTTCTATATAACATAGAACTGTAGACTCAAATACGCAAAGCTTTAAAGGTAACGAATTGAATTACTCAACTATAATAAATAGCAGATAAATGTCAATGTGGTGTTTCTAATTATTCCCCAATTAGGTATTCTCAGAAAGGTTTAGTTTGAATATAATCTTAAAGTAAATGTATAAGGTTTTTTTAGAAATATATTATTTATATACACCATCAACTTATAATCATTATTTTTCAAACTGATTTGTCTAATTGTGAGTGTATTCAGCTGCAAGAAGAAATTCCACAAGTGCAACGACAACAAAGAGTGCTGCAAAGGTCTCAGATGCCTCTGCTGTGCACATGAACAATGTGATTGCACCTGTAAGCCTGAGTCTGAAGAAAGTACCCTCTCCAGATGGTTTTCTAAGATTTTTGGAAAATAAATTCCAATACATTGACTTTATTTGAGTTTTTGTGAATTTATAAAAATTACCTATACACCTATTTATTTGTTCTATATTTATTTATTAACGCTGATCATATAAACCTATTTTACATTTCTCACATTGACCCGAACATATACATATATATATAGAAGCAATGGGCGCTTCTCCCGTCAAAATAAACGTCAGAATCTGACGCCATCTATTGACCGTCGCCGCAACTAGCGGCATCAGGTCGGTGACAAAGCCACAGCACCAACTTTGGCAAACTGATAAGCGTCCACCTAGAGACCATGGTTTCGGGCTAATGGCCCTCGCCAGTTTAGGGCGGACTTTATTCCATAAATCCACACGGGATCTAATGGAATCTTCACAATCTACCAAAGAGGTGTTTTGCTGGCAATGTGGCTGGGCCAAGTCTATGGCTAGAACATAGATGGAAAATTTGCCGGGAGGAAATCAATCCATGGAAGCAATGGGCGCTTCTCCCGTCAAAATAAACGTCAGAATCTGACGCCATCTATTGACCGTCGCCGCAACTAGCGGCATCGGGTCGGTTTATTTTGACGTTTATTTAGACCTGAGAAGCGCCCATTGCTTCTATGGATTAATTTCCTCCGGCTAACCTAAAGGGTAATTTCTGGTTATGCGGTTTCAACTGGAATTTAACCAAGATATCAATATTCAAATATCTTCAACATGAGGATTGGCTTAAAAAACGAAATTTTGACATAATATTAAATGTCGGTGGTGTTGTCGTGGCGGAATTATTGCGGCTGGGAAGAGAGATGGATAAAAGTATTCTCAAAGATATGACTTTCAAACAATCTTTGTTCCTAATACTAGATTTTACTATTCATTGTTGTTAATCGGAGACATCTAAAATACCAGGTCCTCCATTTTCATATGCTAAATTTATGGTCTTATAAAGATAGCTCAGTTTTATTGAACAAGCTTTTCTTACAGGACTAACACACCTAATACAGTTATATCTTATAACAAGGAAAAATATTCAGATACAAAGGAAAATACTTCCAATATATTTTATGCAGAATAAAAAAATTGAAAACACAAAATTATACATATAAAAACCTTTTTGTTTTTCTTCATTAACCTTCGAATATACAATATAAGGGTTCTATTTTCAGATTTTTTCCTACCAAATCTCTATTTACCTCTTCCTTATTTTCTCACTATATTCTGCAATTATGACGCGTAACTGCTAAAACCTTTTCAAACATTTATTTTTTATAACTCTCAATTATATTTCATAAATTTATTCATTTATTTATTGTTACAAAAAGCACAAAGTCCAAAGGACTATTGTGCTGTGCCAGTATTATCTACTTATATAATTGCCTTATTCTGTCTGTCTGTCTGTAAGTCTGAAGCTCACGGATAGAATGCGCGCCCATTGGCTGCCAGGGAACACGTGTCCTTCCTGCCCCCTCTAGACAACCCTGTTATCAGCAGTGTGTTACATCCACCTGTCTATAGCGGCCATTCTAGACAACCCTGTTATCAGCAGTGTGTTACATCTACCTGTCTATACAGGTCACCCTGTCTATAGCGGCCACTCTAGACACTCCTGTTATCAGCTGTGTGATACATCCACCTGTCTATACAGACCATCCTGTATATAGCGGCCATTCTAGACAACCCTGTTATCAGCTGTGCGATACATCCACCTGTCTTTACAGACCACCCTGTCTATAGCGGCCACTCTAGACAACCCTGTTATCAGCTGTGTGATACATCCACCTGTCTATACAGACCACCCTGTCTATAGCGGTCACTCTAGGCAACCCTGCTATCATCAGTGTGTTACAATCACCTGTCTACACAGACCACCCTGTCTATAGCGGGCACTTCAGGCAACCCTGTTATCAGCAGTGTGATACATACACCTGTCTATACAGACCACCCTGTCTATAGCGGCCACCCTAGACAACCCTGTTATCGGCTGTTTGATACATACACCTGTCTATAGCGGCCACTCTAGACAACCCTGTTATCAGCAGTGTGTTACATCCACCTGTCTATACAGACCACCCTGTCTATAGCGACCACTCTAGACAACCCTGTTATCAGCTGTGTGATACATCCACCTGTCTATACAGACCACCCTGTTATCATCAGTATGTTACATACACCTGTCTATACAGACCACCCTGTCTATAGCGGTCACTTTAGGCAACCCTGTTATCAGCAGTGTGATACATACACCTGTCTATACAGACCACCCTGTCTATAGCGACCACTCTAGACAACCCTGTTATCAGCGATGTGATACATACACCTGTCTATACAGACCACCCTGTCTATAGCGGCCACCCTAGACAACCCTGTTATCGGCTGTGTGATACATACACCTGTCTATAGCGGCCACTCTAGACAACCCTGTTATCAGCTGTGTGATACATCCACCTGTCTATACAGACCACCCTGTCTATAGCGGTCACTTTAGGCAACCCTGTTATCATCAGTGTGTTACAATCACCTGTCTATACAGACCACCCTGTCTATAGCGGTCACCTCAGGCAACCCTGTTATCAGCAGTGTGATACATACACCTGTCTATACAGACCACCCTGTCTATAGCGGCCACCCTAGACAACCCTGTTATCGGCTGTTAGATACATACACCTGTCTATACAGACCACCCTGTCTATAGCGACCACCCAAGACAACGTGTTTAAAATATATTCGCACTCGGGTAAACCCCGGGCGTTGCCCGGGCCATTCGTCTAGTTTACATATATATGATTAATTATTTACACGATGGATTAGTAGTGTTTTGTGAATTATTGTACAAATAGTTCTAAACTTAACAAAATTCTCATAAGATAGAGTATATACACAGAGAGAATTTGGTAATGATTCAAAGTATCTACATACAATTTGATTAGTCAGAGGGCAAGTTAAAAGAAGATGCTCTGGTGATTCAACATCTAAGCGGCATTCACATGTTGGATCATTGATAGCATTCAGTTTGAATAGGAAACTTAAGAAGGGTCCTTTGCCTGTTAAAAATAAAGTGGTAAATATATCAGAAGAAATGAAATTTGGGACAGCAATTGGAAATAAATTCTTGAACAGTTCATTAGATTGAGAAAAATAAAACTTAAATTTTTGATCCAGATATAGTTTATTTAATTCTTTTTGAAGGGGTTTTATTTTATAAAAAATATTTTTAAATTAATAATATATATACTATCTTTTATTTTTCCTCTTTCTCTATACTTAAATATATCATCCTTTTAAGATTATACATGGTTATATATGAAAAATAAATATTTAAAAAAAGTTGCATAAGAGAGAAAGAAATAGAAAGATTTGGAAGTGAAAAGATATCAAAAACAAATGAAAAAATATAACTTCCAGGGCCGGCTTTGAACTTTAAAGAAAGTTAAATAAGCTTTGAAATATAATAAAGACGTGTAGAATACATATGCAATTATGTACCATCGAGGAGAAAGTTCTACCAACGATGAACAGTACATGCAATGAAGGGGTCCTCAAGGAGGCTTCTAATGTTCAGAGTCATGTAGAACCTGTAGAATCTTGATTTGCTCAATGATGTTATGGCAATTTCAACCTCGTGAAAGGCAGACCCTAATATGGAATCCTGTAGGTCCTGGAGCCACTATAAATGATTAAATATCTCCCGGATGGTAGGTCTGACAGGTTATCGGACCCACAGGCAATCCAGGAGTCTCGAGAAAAGATCGGATAGGCAGAATGGAGCAGCGCATTAAGGCCAGTCGTACAACCACATCGGCTTCATGCGCCGAGAAGCAGGATCAACAGAAGGTTTCCAAGCAGCCAAAGGTAAGGCAGTTGTCATACTGCATTTCTCAAGTATTGCAGTGTTGTCCAACGCGGCGAGTCAGCCTCATAAGACAACGAGCAGTGCGAGTAGTGAGTCGCTGAAACAGCCTGTCTTGCCATGTACCACTATTCTCTCAGCCTGGCTATCGACGTGATAGCGTTCTCAGGCGTTCTGGCAGAGCATGTATGAGCAGAAGCTTCTCAGAGCAGCGACGTCTGCAAGGATACCGCTCGTAGCTATTGCGAGGTTCGGTGTAGGTCGGGCAATTCAACCCGAAAATTCAGATCTTGCTTTAAAATTTTAGAGTACTTTGCCAATAAACATCTTTCGTTTTTATACTTATAAATTCATTCGAAATTTTTAATTTCTCGAAGAATTTGAAGAGTATTTCTAGGTCTTTATATATAAGTAGAAGTTATTGGAGCATATGTGAGTATGTCAGATGTCTCACATATGGGATTCAGAAGAATAGTCTTTTGTTTCTGTAGAGAAATGTGGATAATATTATATTTTCAAGGTTATGTAACAAATATATTTAGAGAGAGAGAGAGAGAGAGAGATATGCTATTCTTAACAAATGTTTGTTCAATATAACGATACATATATGCTTATATGATCACGACGACATCACGCGACAGGAAAACCATTGATTTCTATCCAAATAAATATTGAACGAAAATATTAATTTCCGTATAAAAATGGTTTTGACGTTTGTTTTGACGGGAGAGGCGCCCATTGCTTCTATGGATTAATTTCCTCCCGGCAAATTTTCCATCTATGTTCTAGCCATAGATTTGGCCCAGCCACATTGCCAGCAAAACACCTCTTTGGTAGATTGTGAAGATTCCATTAGATCCCGTGTGGATCTCATGGAATAAAGTCCGCCCTAGACTGACGAGGGCCATTAGCCCGAAACCATGGTCTCTAGGTGGACGCTTCTCAATTTGCCAAAGCTGGTGTTGTGGCTTTGTCACCGACCCGAGGCCGCTAGTTGCGGCGACGGTCAATAGATGGCGTCGGGTTTTGACGTTTGTTTTGACGGGAGAGGCGACCATTGCTTCTATATATATGTATATATATCATACTATTTACAAAGAACATGGCGCCTCTGCCAGCGCTGCAAAGTTTGGTGGAGAATCGCCAGCGGGTCTTCAGCGATACCACGCATTTCGCGATCTACAAAGAATACGTAGATCATGTACTTCGCCGATGAGGATATAATAGATGTAAAAAATAGTACAAATTTGAAATTGTATTGGGATGAGGTGGTGTCCAATGCGGGGTTCGATCCAGGGTCGTAGCTGTTGAAAACCGAAGATGTGTGACCCCTTGTTAATACAAATAATATAGATATAATGATAGTTGAAGCAAAAAAAGACACCCAGGCCAAATTTATGAAACAAGATGTCCGATCATTGATAAACTATTTGAACAACATGAAAATCTTAAGAAATACCAACTACTTGTAAAATTACCGTTCAATAAAAATTATTTGCTACAGGCGAATTCCCAGAACAGTAAAAATATAAAATTGTATTATTTTAATTAAAATTTGTGAAAAAAAACACCGTATTATCCAGCTGGAAATGCTCTGGCGGAAAGAATTATGAAAGAAATGAAGACCTTTGTCGCTTCTTACCCTTACTTCAGAGGAGGATGAAGGCACTGTTTATACGGAGCAATTCGGTATCATACCCTCAGCTCATCTAAATTTCTGGTCAATATTTTAATATACAAAAAGATCTCCACGTTTACCTGCTGATAAGAAGCTTGGTATAACTTCCCAACTTAAATAAAAAAGGAAAGATAAAAATAGAGACAAAACCAGTATCGACAAAAACCAAATACAAATTATTTGCAAACAAAGAAGTCCACCATATAAGCTAAATATTAGAGATCATTTGCTGGTACGTCATCAAATGAAAAGAAAATAGTGATACCAAACTGGACCACATGTGTCGTGTAACTAAATTTGAGAGTTTTGTAAAGTATATATCGAATACTATTTCCATGATCTTCTCACTAGAAGCTCTCACATATCCAATGTCCAGCCTTTCAACATCGGTATAAGGGTACCAACATTGAAATTAAAACATCTCAGTGGTGATGATAGATATATGGTGGCAATTACTGGGGGGTTCTATATGCTTTTTTAAAAGAGAAAATACTGTAAATATGTATATATTGCATTAGAGAAAAGATATATGTAAATATAGAATGATATATTTGAGGTTTTGGTGTTTGCTGATGAATTTTTGAATTTGTAAAATGGAAGCCTTTTTTATGGAATCTGAGATTTGAGGCAAAAAATAGGTTGAAACATAACATTACGATTATACCTCGTGATAATTAAGCTTTACTTGTTAAGTATCTTACAACAAGCCTACAAATTGCAGGCCATTTTTAAATCAAAAGTTTTTTAAATATTTATTTTTATAGAAGGCAGTGGCTTTCCTGTTGCGTGATGACTTTGTAATCATATATGTAATAATATTCATTTTTGTATCAATAGATTACAAATATTTGTATAAGAAGAGAATAAAAATGATTAGGATTGTTACATAACTTTAATATATTGATTGCCACATTTCTCCACAGAAACAAAAGGCTATTCTTCTAAATCTCATATGTTAGACATCTGCCCCATAGCCACGTGTTCTGATAACCTCTACCTACATTAATACCAATATAAATACGCTTTAAAATTAAGTCCTTGGGTGGATTTATAAAGAAAGTAAAGTAAAAATTGATATAAAGCACTTTAAAATTTGATTTGTCCAGCGATCTTTATAAACACACGCACATTAAGAGAATTGTCACAACATTCCAATTTTTTTATTGAAACATCATATGAATAGCAAAATGTTCTGTTTGTAAAAAGTATATGGAATAATTAAATATATAGAATCTCATAACTGAATCTTTAAAATTCCATCTCAAAAGATTTTGAGGAGCCTATTAACAATTTAAATGTATTCATAAGAAAAATATATTTATTATCTCACTAACAAGTATAATATTACCTCTGATATTTCACATGAATTATACTCTAGGTCAACTTATGGTGCCAGGGTAGTTTTAATGTAGTAGTTAGAAATAGTCTATAACTTTCACTAGTTTAGTATTACACTAGAAGAATGACCCGGCTTCGCCCGAGAAATCCCCCGAGTGAAGTATCCTTCATACTGAAAGTACATCAATAATAAATAGTAGAAGTGCCATAGAATAGCAATACAGAAGAAACACATAAACTACAGGAAAAAAAGTGTGTAATGGCAAAAATTGTATTATATTAGTGTTTAGGTATTTGATTTAATTATATTTTGCAATCCATTTAGTTGTTTCAAAATTAATATAGTTTAAATAAATGAGTTTTAAAAAATGTAAAAAAAAAATGCATCGGCCGGGAATCGAACCCGGACCGCCCGCGTGGCAGGCGAGCATTCTCGCCATTGAACTACCGATGCTTATAAGAAATCGCCATATTTGGGTATTTATTCCATTCACAAAAGCAAACGGTGACAGAATTAAGAATTGATTGATGACTCTGATACTTGTATATTTTAATGTTTATATAATATTTGTTATACCTATTTAATTTACTTTTCATCTATAAATGTAGAGCCTCTTCGAGTTTTATTACCTAGCTCATCCTTCTTATTTAAATCTTTTTATTCTGTTCAAACGAGAAAAAATTCAAAGAGTGTGTTGTTTTACCAGAGGAAAACCCACCTATTGTAGAATTAAGAAATCAATTTTAGGCTCAAACAGAGTGAAAGATGCTGGAATGATTTCCTAAATGACAAATTACAGCATAAAGGATTCAGGAGAAAACCGATTGGCTTATTTGTTTATGAACATGAATTAAAGAAAGAAGAATAATTTTCTCAATTTAATCAGAGATATTTTTGTCATTTAGAAAATGATTCAATAAGAGAAAAGTGGGCGAAGTTTATTCGAAGAAATGTTTGTCGTTAAATATCTTGTAATGATATCAATTCTGCTCGGCGTGAAACTTTCTCAATATCAAGATGTAAGCCTTGAACAACCAAGGGAACCTACTTTCCTAATCTTATTGAACGCTCTAGATATCAATATATGAGAACTATGTCAACATCGATGGATATAAATTTGATGTTGTTAAATGAATAACTTGAAGAAATCCTACCATTTTAAGATAACTGATAGGAGAAACTATCTTAGCATAAAGATCGAAATGAGATAGAGAATACGCTGATGGAAGACTCTAGTCCAATTTTGTAACATAAAAAAAACATTTAACTGATCAAAAAGAACATTGCGATACTTTGAAATAAAAGAAAATTGTGGGATTTCATACAGATCTGGTGCAATATATTTATACTGGAAGAAACACTGTTGATCTGCTCACTAAGCCTTTAACAAGATTCCGCAATGATACAGACAGGCAAGAAATGAACACTTGTCAGATATAACTTGCTGAAGGCCAACGAGTGAGGATATTTCGATTGGCTTCCGATGAATACGTGGCCTACCACTGCTCATCCCGTTCGTTTTCACAGAGGGCATCATTGGATTGTGTGCTTGCCTTAATTGGCTTGTAAATACGCTTGTATTTCTCCATTTAATAATATTTATTCTTTCATATTTACCCTCTACTGCCCCTCAATAAAAATAAATTAGTATACAAATAACGATTTAAATAAACATTTCTATAAAAAAAACTTGAAGTTTAACAACTGTTAGTGAAATAAATGTTCTCATAATTAGTTTGGCCTTAATAATTTGCAACTGATGGATTCTGCTATGATGATCCTATTATTTTATTTTCATATAAGCGCTGAATCATCTAGAATATTTAATAAATCGTGGTTAAATTAGTTCACTAAAGAAACATCTGAAAAATCAACGTTATCCCAAATCTCTTTCTTCAGGAACATTGGATGACGAATTTAATAAAATTCATTAAGAAAATATATTGAATAAATGTATATGTATTTGATAATTTTATATATATTTCAGACAATAATATTCAAAAATTGGTCTTCCATTAATAATAACATATATAAATAGTTTAAAAACTTTCTTTTATATATATTTATTCTTTCCTACCATTTGTACCATAGTCCTTATAATTCGCGCTTCATTTCTCGCCTGTTGAAGGGTTTTACCCGAAAACTTGCACCTAAGCATAAATAAAAGAAACTCGTCTTCCTTCACCATGTTTTTTCATTTAATAATATTCAAAGTAGATTGAGAATCTTGTTCATTTAAATAATTCAAAATATTTCAGAATAGCTTTAAAAGAGTTATTTTCTTAAGAAGAATGTGTATTCCATTTTTACTATCATCAGTCGAGAGAAAATTCAGACAGGAATATTTTATCCAAGGTGAGTTAAGATCATCTGTTGGAAAAGAAGCCGTCCGAAGCAGCCAATGGGAGGCCGGCGGAAGCGGCTACAGGGATGCAGCGGCAAAATGAGAAAACAATAACAGAAGAACTTGTAAACAACTTTCGAACACTAGAATTTGCCCTGATCTCCGATTCTTTTAGTGTAAATATTTAAATATATAATTAATTAAATAATACTTTACTTATTTTCTTAAATTGTAATAAATATAATTTTCCCTCCTGTTTTCGTCGTATATTTTAAAAGTGTTATAAACAGCGACGCCTTAATTTTGAACCTTCAACCCCGCCGACCAAGAATAGAGGTGAGTGACTACCTCTATAGAATTTAGATCGTCGTCACAACACAGAGTGACGGTGAAATCGCAATATCATCAATGAGATTGGCAAAGAGCAATTAGCGGTAAAGTTTATTATTTGAAAAACTATAGAATTTTAGATATCAATGTATTACAGCTGAATTTGCTACTGTAAAGGCTGCCACTGGGATGTGTATTATTTAAATTATCCATGTTGGTTCAAAGTTGCTAGAAACTATGTGCCACATTTGAACAGAAATGAAATCCTTTGCCTCTAATTCATTGCGAATGATGAATTTAAAAGCAAATAAAGAATGCACGTAATAGTTGTTATTTCAATGAATATTTAAAAGAAAACTAGCACACACACTAGTAAACCAATGAAAAAGACTACGAATTATATACATTTATTTTTACCACAACTTCTGAACACGATGCCCAGCTTTTAAAGGTATACACATATCAGTCAATTTTCAAAAATTCCCCTTATTTTATAAAGTATTTTTTTATGTTGATGTGATGTTAACAAGAACGACACCATAACATGTCTGCAGGCAAGAATTGGTGGATTCGTCTGGCTCAAGGATTTTCGTTAGCAACCTGGCACGATCTATTTCCTTGAGGGGCATGAATCTCCATGATGTCGGAAAGATGGTTGGGCTGAGAAATAGGTGATTTGACCGGCTTACACCAAACCTCGTAATAGCTATGCGCTGCACTCTTGAGGGAGTCGCTGCTCTGAGAAGCTTCTGCACATGAATGCTCGCCCAGAACCCCTGGAACCGCTATCACGTCGATAGCCAGGCTGGAGCAATAGAGGAGCAGAAGAGAAGCCGTTCTAGCAACTTACCTAGCTGACTCGCCGAGTTACCCATCAATCAGATACTGAAGAGGTAGAGTACAACAGTAGCCATGCTTGGGTCTGGTCTTCAAGACATCAACATCGCCATAATATTATCGGAAAAATAGAGAATATACAGGTACTAGAGGACTCTAAAAATCAGGAGTATCCTTGAGAACCCCTGGTTGCATGGAGTAATATACTTCATCATTGAAAGAACTTTCTTGAAGGTGAATATTTGAATATATTTTACTGTCTTTCATTAGGTCAATTTCAATTTTATAATATCAAAAGATGACTAAGTATATTTAGGATATATAATATAATATAACATATTAATTTGAGATTTATTGAATTTGGAATATGAAAATTTTGAAAAATTCTGGAAAGATCTAGCTTTATTAATAATAATAATAGTTATTTTGAAAGAAATCTGACATTAAAAAATAAATATTTTATATTCGTTCATAGTGATCTGATTTTATTCAAAATATTTAAATATTTTACTTTCAAAATTTATATATATGGGGTTGTATTAAAATTTTTATAAAAATTAACACAATTTATATATATATATATATGTGGTGAAAGTCTGGTCGCCTCTTGTAGAATTCTGTCGACTAAAAATGTGATGAGGAATCCAGTCGACTTAATCTATGGTGTGAGTCCCTGTAACTCTCACTATACTGTGTTAACTGAGAGGAACAGTCAGGATAAGGAGTTTTCCAATACCTCTCTGCACCTTGGAAGCCCTTTTACAGTTCTAACAAAGTACAGGCAGTCGTGGTCGAGGCAGAGTGGAAAGCTTGGGAATGTCCACACAAAAAACGAAGACACAGTTGCACTAAGAAAGTTCCGTGAACAGATAAAAGTTGAGCTAGGAGCGAAAGATGGAGAGATAGAAGATTTCTTACTGGTCTACATGATGGATGAGGAGGACCTGGGGTACAACCGACAAGGGCTCGCGCTTATGCTGAACTAACTGTCAAGTGACTGTATTTATAGGTTAAGACGGGGGCCTTATGCGACAGGGGCGTGGATCGTCTGGTGAAATTCTACTGGCGCCGTGGCAGTTTCCATATTTAGACCTTGTTGTTTTGTGACTTCCATCTATCTCGAATTTCGACGTTTTTGACTTCTATCTCTTTAGCTCAACTCTTAATCTATTACAGAGTTTTATTTATTATCCTCAGTTTGTACAAATAACATTACATATGATGATGTAATGACACATGTCAATCATGCGTATAATAATTTACAGATGTGATTCTATTATTAAACATGAAAATCTTGTTATAAGTTATATACAATATGGGGTTGTTGGCTTAAATTACCATATATATATATATATATATATATATATATATATAAAGTATATTTTAAACTGTATAATAATGACACTTTTAGTATAAGTCACATATCTCCCAATTGATTAGAGCTGATGCCTTAAAATATCCTACCTTCTGTATATATTCTATATCTTTATTAATACCTGTAAATCCCTATTTGTATGTAACACTAAAAATGTTGACGTCATGATAAAAATCCAAAGAGCGGTCAGCTGGAGACAGCTCGGGAGAGAGGAGGAAAATGCCAAGGCCCATGTGGGGCCGGCCCCCAGGGACTCTTTATAGACCGCCCCTGTAAACGGCACAGTTTTTTGGCAGGGGGTCAGCAGCAGATGTTCTAGAGGGTGGCCATCGACAGGCGGCTCCTGTCTCTCACACAGTCTCTCCCTCCATGTCTCGGGGATAAGCATACAAGTTTGTGTCATGGCCTCTACCTCTGTCCCGTGGGCTGTTCCCGATCACTCTCGGAGTTAACATCTAGCCCTGCCTCTGCTTCTTGTTGTCCGCGTGTGGGAAGAACATCAACACTCGCCTCACGTACACGTCTGCCAGCTTATCCATACATCGACATTTGCAACAATATTACATATATAGTATGAAACGCGAAAATGGGAGCCAGAGGCCGCTGTGCAACTTTATTTGAGCCGAAGGTGGCGCTGTTGTAGGCGTTTTGTTCTTTGACTCACGTGGCATCAGCATGCGTGCAGTTTTAGAAAAATTCAAATCGTGAAAAATTTCTGGAGCCCGTGGAAAATGGAGATTTCCGAGCCAAAAAGTGCCCATTTGCGGGAAGTTTTGTTGTTCGCCTTCAAGTGGAAGAAAAGTGCCACTGAAGCCCACCGAATGCTCGAGGAAGTTTACAGCGACCACGCTCTGAGCAAATCGCAGTGTTACAGGTGGTTTAAAAAATTCCAAAGTGGCGATTTTGAACCTGATAATGAACCACATGGAAAACCGCCCCAAAAGTTCGAGGACGCTGAACTGCAAGCTTTTTTGGATGAGGACAGTACCCAAATGCAGGAGAAACTTTCAAAACAGCTCCAGGTGTCTCAAGGTGCTGTTTCTCTACGTTTAAACAGCCTCGGAATGACCCAAAAGCTTTCCAGATGGGTCCCCCACGAGTTGAGCGAAAGGCAGCAATAACGGCGTCTGGTAACCTGCGAAGGGCTGCTCGCCAGGCATGAAAAGAAGTCATTTTTGCACCGAATCGTAAATTCTGATGAGAAATGGATCCACTTCAGCAATCCTACGCGCCAAAAGTCGTGGGGCCTGCCCAGCCAATTTCCAAAACAGGACGCCTAGGCCCAATCGCTTCGGAAAAAAGGCAATGCTTTGCATATGGTGGGACCAGACCGGCGTAGTATATTTCGAGCTCCTGAAACCTGGCAAAATGGTCAATACTAGTCGCTACGAACAACAAATGCACAGTTTGAGAGAGGCGTTGAATGAAAAAAGACCGGGATGGCGTGAAAAGCACAACAACCTGATACTGCAGCATGACAACGCTCCAGCCCACAACGCTACGGTGGTCAAAAACACCATAAAAGACTTGGGCTGGGAACTCTAACTCCACCCGCCGTACTCACCAGACTTAGCGCCGTCGAACTACCACCTCTTCACATCTTTGGGACACGCCCTAAAAAACCAGGAATTTTCGAACTCAGACATACTCCGAAAATGACTTGTTGACTGGTTTGACTCAAAAGGAATAGAAATTTCCAGACAAGGAATTCGAAAATTGCCTGAAAAGTGGTCCGAGTGAATAGCTAATCAGGGCAGTTACTTTGAATAAAAAATCTTTTGTTGTATGGAATTTGTGAACTTTTGAATTCACTGAAAATTTTCGCGTTTCATACTAATAGACCTGTTATATACCCTTTCTTCTAAATCTAAAATATAGATTTTGTGTGTACGTTTGAAAAATCTTTGTATAGTGTTAATAAAATAATTTGCGGAAAACAATGTACTATGAATCATGAGAGGGAATATCGTTAGGAAAATATTGTATTTAGCTTTATATAATTTATCATTAAAAACAATATATGTTTTTCTAAAAACTATATTTCTAAAGTGTCAGTGTTAATAAATAAATTGGAGTAATATGCAGAGTTAATAGATACTTTTATTAGAGAAACAAAAGCTGCGAGAACTTTTATGTATTGAGATTTATCCTCCGGTAAGCCATCTGGAAAGAGCACTTTCTTCAGAGGCAGGTTTACAGGTGCAATCACATTGTTCATGTGCACAGCAGAGACATCTGAGACCTTTGCAGCACTCTTTGCTATCACTGCACTTGTGGAATTGCTCCTTGCAGCTGAAAACATTCACAATTTGACAATTCAGTTTGATAAATACGAATTATAGGTAAATGGTGTACATAAATAATCTATTTCTCGGAACCTCATAAATCCAATCTATTATTATATTCAAACTTAATTAATAATATGATAGCTTTAATTAGTGAATAAGAAAAACGCCATATTGAAATTTCTCTGCTACTTATTAGAGTTAAGGAATCCAATTCGTTACTTTGAAAGTTTTGCGTATTTGAAAACTCCAGTTCTAAGTTAACAAAAAATCAACGTAAAAAAAATTGAACTAAAAGTATTTATATAAAAATTAAATGCGTTCATAAGATGTGATTCCTTCACCAAATTGATCATTAAAATATTAATATTTTATTATTAAAATATGATGTTCCTCCAATCAAGTAGCTGAATGAATTTTAAAATTCTGTAACATTCGAAATATCTTGTGCAGATAAGAGAAATAGCTTGAACTCATATTAACCTTATGAGGATATTAAATTTATCAATCCAGTAGGAAAGAAAACAGGGCCGACACATTGCTTACACATTTTTAATTTAATATTTTTAGATAATACACATTTTTATGAGTTTTAAGCCGTGTTTATTCTCAAATTATTTTCTACACATCTCGATTCACAGATAAAATATATTCGAAAAATTTGATCCATCATAGTCGAACACTCATAGCCGATGCCCTAATTTATTCTGCATGACCTTTTTTGTAATATGATAGTAAGTATATGTTTACTGTAAAACAGTGAACAGCTTTGACCCACTTATTTCTTTTCTAAAAAAAAACAAAAAAAAACCCTTGAAAATTGTAAAAAAGATCTTTAAAATATTCAAATAATTTAGTTGGAGACAGATCTCTATTAAAATAGTAAATTGACTCTACAATAAATGAGGCTTCACCAAAACCCTGATCATATGCCTGTAGAAGAAAAATACAAAAAAAAAATACAAAATAAAATAGAAAAGGTTCAATTTGAAACATGTAATTACTTAGTAGCTTCTTCTTCTTGCAAATCTATAACACACAAAAAAAATTTCATCGCAGTTAGAATAGTATAAGTTTAATTTGTGAAAAGAAACATTCGCCTATCGGTGTTTTCATTTATATTATATATATGGTACGTTATTGCTATGTAATAATATATATTTCATATGACATATCTGGAAAGACTTTGAAAAATATAAAATTATATAAATCATAGCATTAATAGAACATATTAATTTTATAGCAAATATAGATTTGATTTACGGATAGTTTTATCAAAATTCGAATCAATTGCGATTATGTTTTTTTTTTAATTTTTATTTGACACATCGGACGCGATATCCCAGCTCGGGATACTTGCGCCTAAATACATTTTAGTAGATTATATACAATTCATTTTATACAATTTAATAACCGGACTAAAAACATAATTAAAACTTAAACGATGGCACTCTAAAACAGAAGAGAAAATCCAAAATGGATTACCCTATCAACCTATATACAACTCAATAACCGACTAAAAACACAATTAAAACTGAAACGATGGTTTTCTCAAACAGAAGAGAAGATCCAAAATAAATTATTTTAGCAACCTATTTACAATTCAGTATATACAACACAATAACCGGTTAAAAACACAATTAAAACTGAAACTATGGTTTTCTTAAACAGAAGAGAAAATCTAAAATGAACCTACAAAAATTATTGAATTTTACATAAGTGTCTTTGTTATATACAAATTCGCAAACCTCTTCGATGGGATAAAAATGATTACTTCTGTAGCTGTGGAATATCGGACATTCCATCAATAAATGCATTGAGTCTTGGTTTTCTTTTCCACAGAAACAGCTATTTTCGACAGAAATTCTCCAAAATTACCATGACCCGTGACGAACTGTGAGTTATAAAAATTCGGACGAAAATAAAAAGGAATTCCAAATGGGAAAAATTTTCTGAATGTTTCATTAGTGTTAGCTATTGTTTCAGCCATTCTTGATTCTATGTAGTTATGAATTATAGTCGGGGCATGCGGTCTAAATACATTAATTTCTTCTTTTGATAAATTGGCCAAATCGTATTTTATTATCAACGATTCTATTTGATCTGTGAGAATAGGTATTTTTGCCAAACTATGAATACAATTTGATGAGGTCGTTTTATAGGCTCTCACTACCCAAAGAAGAATCTGATATTGCTGAGAGTTTAATCTTTGCTTACTTCTTTTATTAATAAATTTATACCATATTTCAGATCCATAGGTTAGTATTGGCCTGAATAGAGTTTTATATAAAATTAATCTTTTTTTAGCATCCAATCCCCACATCTTCCCACAGAGTGAAAATAAAAGATTTTTCATACGGTTGATTTTACAGAGAATATCATTAATGTGGGGTGTGAAGTTAATTTTTGACTTAATTCTGTGATTAGAAAATTTTATACCTAAAATTTTTACTTCTTCCACTGGTTTTATTATGAAATTTGGAGTTCCCATTGGAATATTTTGTTTGCCGTGCATATGTATTAAGCCGGTTTTCTCCGGGCTTAGCTTTAGCTTATTTCTTGTACACCATTGTATTACATAATTTAAAGTTCTTTCTGTTTCATTTTTTAACCCTTCTATGGTCTTGTGCCAGCAAACAATCGAAACATCATCCGCATAACAGATTATTTCAGAATTTGGGGATGCGAAGTTGATCAACAAATCATTCAGGACTATATTCCACAATAAAGGTGATAATGGTCCGCCTTGAGGACATCCCTTTGATAAATATTTCGAAATTGTTGTATTCGAGAAGGTGAGACTTGTTTTTCTTCTCCGATTTAAAAATGATTGGATAATTTTTATAAGAACTGCTGGGACGTGGTCTTCGTCCATTCTTTTTATTAAGGCAGGCCACCACGCATTATCAAATGCACCACTTATATCAATGGCAATCAATGCAACCAATTCGTTTTGTTTGTGTTTCAGTATGGTCTCGGTTATTTTGTCCAATGCCGTTATTGTAGATTTTCTTTTCGTAAATCCATGTTGTCTATGGCTCAGTAAGTTATTATGATTATAATAATTGAGTATTTTATTTTTAATGATCGTTTCAAATATTTTTGAGAAATTTGATGTTAGTGAAATTGGGCGATAGCTATTAATTGCTTCGTAGTCAGCTTTTTGCGGTTTCGTAATAATTTTTAATACCGAATGTTTCCAGCTTTCAGGATAGTAACCCAGCACCAGACACTCATTAAAGAGTTTGACTAAACTGGGTAGGATTGATAATAATGAGTGCTTAATCATATAATTACTCACGTTATCTGGACCAGGAGCCTTTCTGATATTAAGATTCGAGCACAAATCCTTTATTTCCTTTTCAGTAATAAAAATGATTTCCCTGTTGGTAAAACTTGGGATGTGATTTCTAATTAAAGTGTGTTCTTCATTGTCCAACCGCACATCATCATCAGGAAAAAATGCTGTTAGCATTTCCTTCATCTTTTGCTCTCTCATGCATTCTGCAGTTTTATTCAGTAATGGTATGCCCACTTGAATATCAGCCGATCTTAACCGTTTAAAAATCCTGTATGCATTCCCGAAAGCATTCGTAGACTCATTTTCTTCAATAAATATTTTCCACGACGTCTTTTTTGCTCTATTAATGGCTCTTAAATATTTATTTCTTGCCGCTCTGTAAATACTCGGATTCAGGTTACCCCCTCTATAATACAAATTCCTGAGATAATGTAAATGTTCTTTTAATTGTTCAAGCTCTTTATTCCACCAATTTTTGGAAGTAGTCGTGTTTATAGAGGTGTGATGCTTGACGTCGAGAGAAGAGTATGCAGCTTCAATTACTAAATTTGTCAATTTGTTTACCACATTATCAATATCTTCACAATTGACAATGTGCTTAGAAGCTGAATTTAAATCCAGCAAATCCGAAGGCGAAATACTCTCAGCAAATTTGGTCCAATTCGCCGATTTTTCTCTGAATTTCCATGTCGATGTCTGTCTATTATTGTTTGCCAAGTTTATCATATTGAAGATATCAAAAAGTATTGCCAAATGGTCTGAGGTAACAGAAAGTGCTGAGGTTCTCCAGTTATGTATAAGACCAATGGAATGTTTATTAGAAATTGTCAAGTCGATTATGCTAGCATTTCTGCAAGTTGGGATTTTAAGATTATGAACAAATAGATTCTGCTCCTCAATAATGGACTTTAGAATGTATCCGTTTTTATTTGTCGTTGAATCGAACCAGAGTGGATGTCTTGAATTGAAATCTCCACAAAGGATAATTGGGAGTTGACCAAAGGCCTCAAGTATTTCTGAGATGAATTGGATATGAAATGCAGCCATTGAGTTTGGGTGTATATAAATATTGGCAATAACTATTCTTTTCCCGTTGAAATAGAGAGAGATCGTTGTACAGAAGGAATTTGTAAACCTGTTAATTTTCTCATATATTATGTTGCGGTTCAAAATAATAGTAGCAGTATAAATTTGCCTATCTGTGCTAGAATATACTATTCGTGAATTCTTGCCAAATTTCACTGTATCATTGCACATGTATGGTTCTTGTAGAAATATGATGTCAGGAAGATCGTCTGCGATTGTCACACCTAACTCACTAGTTGCTATCATACTTTTCCTTGCATTAAATTGTATACATCTGATATTGTTATCATTCATCTGAATGGTATTGAGTTCTTTGTATTACTATTTCCATCTGGGTTTTGTACAGGGGACATTCGCTGGAGTTCGCCTTGTGATCAAGAGACCTTCCATTCTTGTACCTCGGGTGTTTAGCGCAGTTGAAACATTTTTGTTTACGCGAACACTCATGATTTCCCGCCGCGCCGCATATTAGGCAAATCTTTTCATGGGAGCATTCGCTGATTTTATGTCTTGGATTAAACTCAAAACATTTCTGGCACTGCCTAACTAATACTTTGTCGTGTATATGGCATCTCTCACAGTCGGTATAGATAAAATTACCCTTCTTCCTTAAGGTTTGATACACTCGTGGAGAAACTCGCAGCACTACATTGTGGTGAGAGGTATTGGATTTCATGGGGAACAGCACTCGGATTTCATTCTCTAGTCCACCCAAATCAGGATTCATGGTACATATGATTGGTATTAAATTATTAACTTCCGTTAATTTACTGACATTTTTTATAATAATTGTTGGGTCTCTAGGTTGCGGGGTAAAAATTTTACTATTTGCTTTCAATTCCGCCGCCATGCTCAGTTCCTTTAACAAGTGTTTAGCCTCTTCGTCGCTAGGAGTTTTTATTACTACTGCATTTTTGGTGTTAATAATTTTATTAATTCGTATCCCACTACCGTTTTCTCGTAACTTTTTTATATTAGTTGAAATTGCTTGAGCTATGTTGTTAATAGGCTCATTATTTAGAGGAACTGCGAGCAGTGTAGCTTCAGTGTTTAAGGTCCGTTGTCTTTCCTCAATAAATTTCTGTGTATGATCTCTCTGTGTAACTTGGGCATAAGATAATCCTTTCGAGGAGATCACGCTTCGAATATCACCGAGCTTCTCTTCCACTATGTTGCCGACGGTTTCCTTCATCTGTGCCAAAAGGTTCTCGTTATCCGATTCAACCATAGAAGAAATTCCATCTTTCGTTTGTTTTAACATAGTCGAAAGATATGATAAATCATTTTTAGTCAAATTTTTTTGATTTTGTTGAAATTTATTCTCAAAGTATGCAAAAATTTCATCCAGTTTCAGATTTAGTAACCTAACCATAGAATTCATATTTAATCAAAAGAAAAACAATTCGAACTATATAAAAAAAAGCAAGGTAAAATTAAATAGCAAAACAATAAACCGATTTAAAACATTTCAACATAAGCATTTAGAAAATAAATTAAGAAATTTAGGCAGTGTTTACCGAAACTTGCGGAGCGAGATGACGCACGTCCAGCCAGATCGGCCACCTTTAATATATTGCGATTATGTTAGCGAGGACAAAATTTTTCCTGGACCAAAAAAATCAAATAAATAATTTTTTTAAATGAATATTTATTTGGTACCAGTTTTCTACTTTAGGATTTTTTTTTTCGCAATACACACAAAAGTAGACTTTAATATCCTTAGGTATGTACCTGTTAAATATATATAAATATATATATATATATATATATATATATATATATATATATATATATATATATATATATATTATATTTATATAAAAAAAGTTGAGTGAGTTTCTGCTTGATATTTGATCATGTTGAGGATTATTGTAATGGTGGTGCAGTCGTGGCTAAATTTCTTGAAAGAATAATAATAAAATGGTCTTGATCAGATATTGCTTTATTGAGCTGAGAAATGAATTCATATTAAAAACATAATTTTGTACAAGTACAGCCTGGCTTAAGGCGTAAGAATAAAAAATATGAAAAACAAAAGAATATTTACATAATTACATATGGTTTGAGCCGACCAGCGGGGAAGAACAACAACAATGATTATTTATAAAGAAGGCGTGACCTCTGGCGGTCGATTAAAACAGAGTATTTATATCAATGAAATTATAACTTTAAATAAAATAACATTTTAACATATAACATTTTTAAATAAAATATTTCAATATAACATATATATATGCAATATAATTCCCACACTACTTGTAAATAGTCAACACATTTTTTATTTTTATATCCATATCCATATATTTTAATATCCATATCCATATATTTTAATATCCATATCCATATATTTTAATATCTATAATCAAAGAGTAAATAGCCAATGCTTGTATATAATTTTTTGACCAACGACCCGAGGGGTAAGAGGGAGAAAAAAGGAGGTTGATGAATATAAACAAAGAGAAAATGGCTGCGTTTCTTTTTGTCGCGTCTATTATTTCTTATATACAAATTTAGAGTTTTAAATTTATAATTATTCAAAGATATACCTTAATACGACAGTATTTAGCCGGCAGGATATAATAACCGGTACGTTTTTCTTTTTTAAAACTTTATTGGATTTAACCTTTAGCCTACAACCATTCGCCACAAAAATGCCAAAAAGGAAGTCAGATACCGACACTCATTTTTCTGACAGAAACGATAATATGGAATTTAAATTAATGAAAGAACAAATTAATTTACTAACACAAATTATACAACAACAGACGATCTCAAATAAAAATCATATAAGTAAATTCTCTGGCCTCAATCAAGATATAAATATTTTCTTTCGTAACATTGAGGATGCAACAAACGATGAACGAGACAGAAAAAATTTAGTTATTCTAAATTTAGAAGAAGAAGCTAAAAATATATTTTATCGACTGGGCTTAGAACAAGAGACTTATTTAAATATCAAACAGAAACTGTCCACAATCTATATATCAAAGAAGAAGACAACGTTGGAAGAATTGTTCACTCACCAATTGGAAAAGCCAGAAAAAATTAACGATTATTACCATTTTAAGGTTGTGGGTGCATTAGAGAACTCACTTCCAAACAAACAGATTGTTGAAGCACTTACGGCAGGTGTAACGTATGATTTGAAGAAAATGATATACACCAGGAACCCACAGACGCCTGAAGAATGGTTGGACTATGTAAACACCATCCAAAAGCGGCCAGTAACTCGAGGAAAACCGACACCACAGCGTGGTTTTGACCGCTGGCAACCCGAATCCACTCCCCCGCCTAGCCAAGGTCATTACCGGCCACAATATGGGCAATTAGCAACTTTTCGTCGACCTGGAGATGGACGTTTTGCCTTTCGCAACTACGCGGATAACACGCTGCCCAAGGAACCCAGGGAACCAGCCACATCGAGCGGACATCAACCCAGATCACAAGGATGTGATCCCTCATCAAGGAAAGGACCAGCATAATGTAAGACTATTCTTTAATTTATCTATTTTCACCTTCAATGTTAAATTTCTTGTGGATACTGGCTCTACCATTAACCTAATATCTTTTGATTATTTGCATAAAATTTTGCCATCAGATATATTTCGAAATATAACTAAATATTCAGTTAATAAGCATTCTAGAATTAATACATTGAGTGGACCAATCCAACCTATATTTTATGTTATTTTACCAGTCAGTTTTTTTAAAAGAAAAGTTAGCTTAAAATTTTATATATTTAATCTACCATATGAAATTGCACTAATAGGATTATATACTCTAAAAAAATTGAAAACTAGAATAGACTTCAGTAGAAATGTAGTGAGTCAACAAGGCACAAATATTCCTGCTACTCTTTTTTATTTTGAAACAGATTTGGCTTATGTAAATGATGCATACAATGTGATAAATCCAGATAGGAAATATAATATAAACCAACACCTTCATATTGTTAATACACAAATCTTAGATAATCACTGTGCACCTTCAGGAAGTAATCCACTCTATGTTAATCATTTACAACAGACACTTTCCACTCAATCAAGCATTCCAGGGGAAAATAAGTTAACCAGTGATTTAATTGATAAGTATCATAAGATAAACAACTTATTAGACCTTAAGTTAATTAGGTTATTGAAAGAATTTGCTGAAATATTTCCTACAGACCCATTTGAAGTTCCTACCCTACATATCCAACCTGTACAGATTAAATCAAATACAGATAGAGTAATCAGGTTGCGACCGTATAGAATTCCATTTACATATAGGAAAGAAATAGATATACAAATCAATGAGATGTTAAAAAATAATATAATAGAACCGGCCATAGGTGAATATGCTTCACCCATTACTCTAGTAAAAAAGAAAAATGGAACATTTAGAATGTGTGTGGATTTTCGAAAATTAAATGAACACATTCCAGTTGATCCCCAACCTATACCATTAATAGAATCAGTGATAGAAAAACTGTCGAAAGCTAAGTATTTTTCCAGCCTTGATTTGAGCAACGCTTATTGGACAGTTCCTATCCATCCGGATTCTCGACCTTATTTAGCCTTCACCACCCACGCAGGAGTGTACATGTTTAAAAGATTACCTTTCGGGCTACGAAGCTCACCACAGATCTTCGAGAGAGCTATTGGACAAATACTTAGAAAATATAACTTCCAATTTCTAGAACACTACTATGATGATTTTATATTTTTTTCTGATAGTTTTGAAGAACACTTAGAACATCTTCGTTTATTCTTCCAACTATGCAGGGCAGAAAATATCCGCCTCAACCTTAACAAATGTCAATTATGTAAGACCTCCATTAGCTTCCTAGGATACGAAATCACACAGGGCACTTATAAACCTCACCTAACTAACACTCAGGTAATAGGAACCATCCAACCTCCGACTAATGTTAAAACTTTACAGTCATTTTTAGGTGTCGTAAATGTATATCATAAATTCATTCCCCATTATGCACAGCTTAGATCGCCTTTAAATATACTTCTTAAAAAGAATATTCCTTTTAAGTGGACTCTTGAATGTCAGAAGGCATTTGAAGATTTGAAAAGCAGCCTAACTGCATCACCAGTTTTACATATCTTTAAAGAAGATTTACCCTGCTTCTTATATTGTGACGCGAGTACATTAGGGATATCCGGAATTCTAAAGCAAAAGGATGAAAATGGAGAAGAACATCCTGTACAATATTTCTCTCGCTCTCTACGCAAGTATGAACAGAACTACTCCATCTCGGAGCTGGAGTGTTTAGCTATCATTGAGTCTATCGAATACTTTAGGGTGTACCTGCTTGGTAGACATTTCACCATTTATTCTGATCACCAAGCTCTAGTCTATTTGAAAAATATTAAAAATCCGTCAGGTAGGTTATTTAGATGGTCCTTGAGACTCAGCCCATACACTTTTGACATACACTATCTGAAAGGTAAAAAACAACTCGAGGCAGACTTGCTATCAAGACAACCATTTTGCGGTTTTCTAGAGGCTCAACAATTGGAGGGACACCAGCATCGTGTACCTGAGAAATATCAATCACTCATCAATACTGATGGACTTGCGATTATTACTGAAAAGGGCGTACCCAGAGTAGTCGTACCTGATACACTAAGAAATAAGTTACTCCAGAAAGCACACGAATGGTATAACCATCCAGGAATCACACAACTCACTAGGTTAATCACTAGTCAGTATTATTGGGATGGTATGACCAAAGATATAAATAACTATGTCCGTAAATGCAAAATTTGCCAAATAATAAAACCTCCGAAAGGACCATCATATGGAGAAATGGGTACCTTACCACTCGCGAAGGAACCTTATGAACTTATGTCAATGGACACAGTAGCCGGATTTACTAAGTATGGTGGTAACCGAGCTTATTTACATGTAATATGTGATCACATGAGTCGATACTGTTGGACTTTTCCTAGTAAATCTACCTCTACCCTGACCTATATTCAAATCCTAAAAAGGGTATTTCAGGAAGGTATTCCTAAAAACCTACTGACAGACCGAGCTCCTGCATTTACATCCGCTCAATTTAGAAGGTTTTTAATCTCACAAGGTATAAAACCCTTGTATACCACAGCAAATCACCCACAGTCAAATGGTTTGAGCGAGAGATTGAATGCAACCATAACAGGGAAACTAAAGATACTCCATTTAGAACACCCCAAACAGACATGGACCAAACAGATAGAGAGGGTCACCAGAATCTACAATCTAACTCCACATACAGTGACGGGATTTCCTCCCATCTATTTATTAAAAGGGATAGTCCCTAACAATTTAAACAACCATGTTCAGACATTTCCCGAACTCTCAGAAGCAAGAAGAATAGCATTACAAAAGACCCAAGCAAGGCATAAGGCCGAAAAACTAATGTACGATCAAAAACATAAAAAGATTGATTTTGTACCAGGGGATCTAGTATTGGTGAAAGTTTATAGACATCCGAATACTCCAAAGTTGGAACCTAACTATACAGGCCCATATGAGATCTTGGAAATACTATCGCCTCAGGTAGTGCGCATTAATAGACCAAATAGACCTTTGCAGTTACAGACAGAAATTATAAATATAGAAAAACTTCGTAGATATGTGGAAAATATTCCCCATATCACACCTCCTACGGACCTTCCCGACTCTCCTCCTAGACAAAACTATTTTCTATTTCCTTATAGGCACTTCACTACAGATATCTTGGGTGATCCGGGTTCCTCCAGACCAAGGAAATGGTTTCAACCGTTTAACCATTTGGACAACAGTATTTTCACGGATGAAAAATTTTATAAGCCTGATTTTCCAATAACATCCAAACCAACTTTTTCATCAATAGTAAAGCCCACTAAATCCAGTACATTGGTCTTAGACCCTAAAATCAATCCATTCGATAATATGGTGGAAAGTAATTTGGGTGCTACCAAAGAAAAATTACACAGTAAACTTAATCCAAATGCTGATGTCTTTATACCAACAACCTTGGCGACCAAAGAATTTTCACATTATTTAAATAAAGACTCGTTAATAAATAATGTTATCACTCTGTGTACATTTTTGTATAAAACTGTTATATTTAGAATCAAAAAATTTCCATTGTTTTTAATTACCACAATAATATTTTGGATTCTTTATACTCATTTTGCATCTTGTATATACCTTCTTCCTTTATTGTTTTATATCTTGCCTCTACCCATACAAACAAACCTACATATTTCTTATAAAATGTTATTGATAAAATGTACCGTTAGAATAGTGGAATATATAAATTTGTATATAAATGTAATGTTGGACTATATGAGGCGATATGATAATTTTAATCAAGCATAAACTCAAATGATATATGACCTTGAATACTTGAATATATTACTTTAAAATGTGAACATAAAAACACTTAATGCGTGTGTGGGTTTAAATAGCTATAAATATCTTTAGCCACCTTACAATATGCAGAGGCTAGCGCTTATCGTTAGTCGGGTATAACAACCCCGCATACCTCCGTTCGTTTTGTCTGGTGTAGGACAGACAAGATGTAAAGGCCTACAGATATATTTAGGACAAGAGTAATAAGTTAAATTACGTATAGCAATACGATAGAACAACTATAGGATTAGTATAAGCGTTTTTATAAGATAAACTATCGAGGGTTAAAAGAAAAAAGAAAATTTTGGGGTTTTTAAACACATCATCCTCTAAGATATGGTATAACCCCATCGGTTAGTTTCGAAAATCGATGTTCGGTAAAACCTATCCTAAGATGTGCACTTCAAATGTTAGTTCGAATTAGAGATCATCCTTTTTAAAAAAGAAGTAAATTTTGGTTGTAGTGCTTTGACATATGTACTTCCATTGAGTGAGTCGTAAACTCAATGTGCGAGTATATCATAGGGAAAAGTACACAGACAACGTTATCAAGATGGCGGACCCGGCTGTCGCCGGGCGGACGCTCGCGTCGAACACAATCACCAACTGTCCAAAGTCCCGAGGTGCCAAGTGACGGCCCCCAGGAGCCCCTTTTGGAATGTCCTGCTGTCTAACGTGACACCCTCCCGTCTCTCTCTGGATCGACTGTAGACTTACTTTATTATTCCTGGAAGAGCATATATTATGACATATGGCCCGTTGAAGAAGGCTGAACATGGTTTAAGTATATTTAAAGCTGGAGAAGCCAGGAATAGGGATCGTAGGATGAAGAAAGATATGAACATATTCAAAGTGAGCAGTCGTGGCCGAGAGATCTACCATCCGTAGTCTTAGCTTTTTAACCCCGCACTGTTCGAATCCTATCGACTTATTAGATAATAAAGATGTAATAAATAACAGTTTAAAATATCTATAGTATATCATAACCTCGTTAGGATATTTTCAATTCAGAGAAAATTAAAAATTTTATCTAGACTGTGCAGCTACGAATTTCATCTTGCGCACACCCCCACGCAGGTTCACTGCAATATAATTCCCACACTACTTGTAAATAGTCAACACATTTTTTATTTTTATATCCATATATTTTAATATCCATATCCATATATTTTAATATCCATATCCATATATTTTAATATCTATAATCAAAGAGTAAATAGCCAATGCTTGTATATAATTTTTTGACCAACGACCCGAGGGGTAAGAGGGAGAAAAAAGGAGGTTGATGAATATAAACAAAGAGAAAATGGCTGCGTTTCTTTTTGTCGCGTCTATTATTTCTTATATACAAATTTAGAGTTTTAAATTTATAATTATTCAAAGATATACCTTAATACGACATATATATATATTCTGCAAAATTTCAATAATTACTAATGTATCACATTTCACCATTGACTATATGTAAAAAGAGCTTATCACTTATTTTTTCTACATTGTAAACATTCATAATTGACACTATTTATTATCAAATAGCAAATATATACCAGGTACATATTGAATAGTATTCACCTGTTTATATCATTCATCAGTGGGTAATTTAGACCATACAACACCTTTCTACAAACCTATGATTAAGAGTCCCTAAATAGGTTAATTACTCGTAAATTACTCTTGTTATTTTTGAAAAATAACAACAATTAGACTTTCACCAAGTAGGATTTTCTCATTTTACATTTCCAAAGAAAACGTTTACTAAAACGTGTTTTTCATGCAATATATATATTTTTATATTATATTATTATATATTTTTCATTATATGTAATTTTTGTACTTTATTTTAAAGCTAGTAATTGGTTACACCCGCCGAATTGATATTTATATCAAATGCGAATTTGCAATTTGAAAAACATTATATTTAATAAAATTTCATTTTATTTCGAATACTATTTATATATGTATATTAGCGATATTAGACAATGGGAATATATGAAATTCCAATACAGTTAAATTAAACACAATAATTACAATAAAACAAATTGAGAATGTCAGCAATTCACTCACCTTCGGCCCAGGCCACCACGGCTAAGGACACCACCAGTAGGACGAAAAAATACTTCATCTGAAATAATAACAATAAACATGATCAATTTATTTTGGTTTTGACTCTGAAACATATTATTTTCATTTAAAAGTTAATATAAATTATAGCTTCTAAAAGTATAATTTTCTAGAAATTTTTGAGAAGGTGAATATTTATTATTTCTTTAGATGATATAATGCACCTCAAACACATCAATATATATTACTAGCCGAATGACCCGGGCAACGCCCGGGTTTTACCCGATTAAATGTTTTTATTCAAATACTATTCGTTACAATTATAAATTGGAGCCGTGGATGTCACTTTTGTGAAACGTCCCGCTCCAAACTTTACATGTACATTAGGTCAGCTGGTATTACCCCCCATTTTCACCGCTAGAGGCGCGAGCGAAAGAGCAAATTTGCAAATAACACGACGGATATTCGGGATAGAGACCTGAAATTTTCATAAAGTGTTTTCCAGATTCTACTTTATATACTGTTAAAATTTCAGTCAGATTAGTTACGTATTGTGGACGAAAATAGTTGACAAACATACATACATACGCTGACTTTTATATATAAAGGGATAATAATATAAATGAGTTTTAAAAATTGTAAAAAGAAAATGCATCGGCCGGGAATCGAACCCAGGCCGCCCGCGTGGCAGGCGAGCATTCTACCACTGAACCACCGATGCTTATAAGAAATGGCCATATTTGGGTATTTATTCCATTCACAAAGGCAAACGATGACAGAATTGATTGTTGATGACTCTGATACTTGTATATAAAAATACTATCCGAATATAATCTCGCATAAGGATGTATTTTTCTATGAAAACCTATATTATTGAATACAACGGAATAGAACAATATGGCAATTTCTAATTACATTTTGACTGAACTTATACCAATCCATCTTCATACCAAAAGGCACTAACCGCGATTGGGCACTTATTTGATAAAAAATACCTAACTTTTGAGATGAAATATCAAAGTAAGGCAAATGACAGTAAATAATATGAATTTAATGAAATTAATATAAAATGCATAAATATAAGTAGGATTAGGTGTAATAACTCCAGTGGTTCGATCATTTAGTGAGAACGAATATGATACAAAAATGTGTGTGTGAATAAACGTAAATAATTTAACCTAGTGAAACATAGCTCTAGCTGTAGAAAACCATCAAAAAAGTTGCTATCCCTCAAAGGTAATTAAATGCTTTCAAAAAATAGCTAGGCATGTATTCACAGCTTATAAATAAATATATTATAATATATTGTTAAGTTCATCTATATATTATAATATTGTATAGATTAAATTTTAATATATTTGGCAGTGATTTAGCAGTCACATGAGAGTGTCTCAATATGCGAAAAAAGGCATATATATTATAAAATAAAAGAATTTAAAAGCACGAATGTTTCTTTTATACCTAATACAAACTTCTACTGGTGGATTAAATTGGCGAAACCGCTGAGAGGGTTCACCACTGATAAGCCAAGCCCTCCCAATATATTTTTCATCGCAGTAAGGGCAGTAGAAGTTTGTATTATGTATAAAATAAACATTCGTGCTTTTAAATTCTTTCATTTTATATGTATAGATGGCGCGTTATTGCTTTGTGTTAATTTATGCCTAACTGGCCTTGTCTTTATTGTTTGCGGAAGAGCATTGCTCTATGCAAATATTTGAATGTAATTCTACTGTCCTATAAGCTTATGTCCATAGTTTTCTTGAAAACCACATTTCTGAGATTACATCCTTCAGTGCTGCGTATATAAGCAGAATCGTCCAATACAGGATTAGAGCTCTGGGAAACGGTCTGGTGGATTAAATTGGCGAAACCGCTGGGAGGGTTCACCACTGATGAGACAAGCCCTCCCAATATATTTTTCATCGCAGTAAGGGCAGTAGAAGTTTGTATTATGTATAAAAGAAACATTCGTGCTTTTAAATTCTTTCATTTTATATGTATAGATGGCGCGTTATTGATTTATGCATATATATATTGTTGGAATATTATGCCTTGTTTATATTCATTGAACGCGAGGGCAGCTTGTTTTTAAAACTTGTCAAAATAAACTTTGATCGGTTAAAGAAACTGACAGGCAAAAATAGTTGTTCCTTTTATCTAAATTATATTGTACTTCAAACCATGCATAGATTTTTTTGTCCAATATCGCCCTCAAGTAACATTTTACTTATTTCTTTCTGTATCTAAACAAGCCCATATTGTGGTCCAATTGGAAACGACCCTGGATAAAATAGATAATTGAATGCCATTCGTTAGTACAATGCTTCCTTGCTCCTATCATATTTTATATGCTCAATGTTTAGCAGATACAAAATATTATTAATATCGATTATAATCTTATATAATTATTATATCTTCATCGTTTTGAGCATTTTGATCAAGAAAACATGTGATTGCAATATAGATTGTGAATATAGAACCATAGCTCTTTATACAAAGTTAAGCGAAAAAATTACAAAATAATATTATGATAACTGAATCTTTTTATCTATGAATATATCTAAAATATAATATGTATAAATACCAATTTTAGGTATATGAATTGGCTAGTAAGTCTTCTTCTTCTTCTTTTTTATCTCCACTCAATCATATTAGGGTGTCAAGCTTGAGACTGTTGACAACCATCATGATTGGGTGAAGTAGAATGCGTCTGCCTTTGTCATTAAGACTGGGAGCACTACTCAATGGCAGGCCGACTTAGCTCCAAAAGAATTTGCCGCCTCTGACATGAGGAACAGACGCCATGTGCAGCGGCTCCTAACATGGAGTCAAAACACTGCTCATTCTGTATCCCTGGATTAGGAGCCCTTACAGGGTACTATCAGACGGGCCAGCTGAGCCCAGGTTTTTTAGTGAGCTTGTTACTGCTCCCCTTCCTCCTTTTTCATCCGGGCTTGGGACCGGCAAAGGCGGAGCAAGTAATGTTTACCGATTACATATATATAATTTACCTTTCGAAATATCTTCGAGAAGAAAATATACTCTCAATAAGTTTTACCATCCTTTTTATAAGACGAAATGGAATGAACACCTGCTCATACCAGGTGATCCACATGTGTTCTTCACACCAAAATAGATCATTGTTCAGCATCGTTGAAATTCTCGCGTCATATACTCTGAGAATGATTTAAAATATACTGATTATTTTTATTAATTGTGTGTGCGTTATAAATCAATTTGAAAGATATTTACTTATAATCTTTTTTTTTGTGAAATCGCAAGTTGATAATGCGCCATGAATATTATCATTTCAAATTTTCTTAAACCGTTTTCATAAAAAAAATTAAATTGTAAATGATAAAGCAATTTTGATGATGCAAATGGAGGTTATTGATATATTTCGCTGAATAACACAATACATATTTAAATTACATTGATATTCATAACAAAATATCAGTTATATTCCTATTTTTGATAACCAAGATGGGAAATTATGTCCCCCCCTGCGAATGATGATTCTCGTCAGTGTGGTGAATGCTGTATATCTTAAAAAAGGTCGATATATCACACAAATAATTTCTGAATTAGAACAAATTCAGTTGTTATTTATTCCAGTTGCATAATAATTTATAAAAAGTAATTTCAATCATCCATAAGAAAATTCATTTTCTAAACTATTATACACTTTTATTGAAAATGAAGATATATTTTTTAATAATTTCTCATTATATATATGTATATTATAATTTATTTCAAAGATCATAGTCTTTTGTGAGTTAAATATTTATTTTTGACTCGTGCTTTAGATGTTGTACAAAAATTTTGAATATCGCGTGAGAACGCCCTTGGAACTTTAGAAAGATTTTTAACGCCTTGCTGAATGTTTAATTTTTGTTTGCTCCTGACGAGGACAAAAATCTTTTGTCGAAACGTCGAGGTAATAAAAAGATTTACTGGCCGAAGTATCTTTATTTTCAAGAAATACGAATACCGGCCAGGCAGCCTCAATATTTACGATATTATACACTTATATATTCAGTTATGAAATTCTATATACGGTTATTAAATATCGACTGTAAATATTGTAATATCATCATTTTGTTTGCCCTCTTATTTTCCTGAATAATACAAGTGTCACTCCAAAATATTCGCAATCAATATTAAATAATTAAAATATTAATATAAATTATACCATTAAAATCTACATTCTTTTTTATCTAACATAAACATCTTTTATTCGTTTTATCTAACATTTTTATAAAATAGTAACAACAAAGACTCATAGAGGGCGCGACTTTTTTGCAACATTGCTTCAGACACAATGGATTTAACTAGAGAAAGTTTACGCGCCATGATCTTTCATGATTATTAAAAGTAATTTAACTAATAAAGAATCCTATGAAAGATTGATAAAAGCTTTAGGAGATAAAGCTTCTTTTATTAGAACAGTTTTCAATTGGTTTAATGAATTTAAATTTGGAAAAACCAACCTTGAAGATGAACCTCATTAAGGTCGACCACTAACAGCAGTGAGCCAAGAAAAATTGAGCTGGTAAGATTTTTACTTAGAGAATAACGAATAATTACGTATCAGTAGTTAGAAAAAGGTGTGGGAATTGGACCGGAAGCAATCAATACCATCATTAATGATCATTTGAAATCAAGAAAACTTGATTGTAGATAGGTACCTCACAGCTTAACTGAAGACCACAACTTGGTCGCGTTAAATGGTGCAATTTCATGTTGAAAAAAATTGAGGAAGGCAAATCAAAGGCTATTTTTAATACTATTACAGGTGAAGAAGCTTGGATTTACAATTTTGAACCATGAACAAAATGGCAATCTACTCTTTGGTACTCTTCAAAATCACCCCCTCCTTAGAAATTTAGCAGAGCTATAAGTGTTGGAAAACAAATGGTCGCTTGGTTTTTTTAGAAAAAGTGGTTTCATTGATATTGTAAGGGTATGAGATCGAAAGACAATAATAGTAACTGGTATACAACAAAATGTCTTCCATTAGTATTTAAAAAATCAAGCAAAGCAGATCAACAGCTCAACTTAGAGGCGTCCTTCTTTACCATAACAATGCAAGGCCGGAACTTCAACCAAAACACTATACCTTTTAGCAAACTCTGGTGTCCAATTAGTCACTCATCAACCATATACACCTGACCTAGCAGCCAGTGACTTTTCTATTAATTTGCAAAGGTTAGGCCATTGTTTAAAGGGATAAAATATGACACTGATGATGAGGAATTGCAACCTTTATCAATGACCTTAATTACAACCCTAAAGATAACTGGTATAAATGCTTCGATAATTGGTTTTCACCGATGATATATAGCATAAGTGCAAATAAGGTGAGAAACTCTGAAAAATTGAAAGTTGCAGCTTAAATAAAAATAAGCGATTGCAAAACCCTTGAACATTTGGCGGCGATGATGGAATATATATACATTTTTAAATTTAATAACTTCTCCAAGATTGGCAAAAATATCTTCTATTTTAGATGGAGAGGTTAAAGCTTCATCTTTAATACAGACTTTGAGGTTTTGAAATCGTCGCAAATGCGAATTTCGCCTTTTTTTATTGGCACGATTAGTGTTGCTCTTCACCTTCTACTTTAATTACTAGAACTTGGATTACTAGCATATACAATTGCTTATCTATCAAATATATCATAAAAATGGAACGTTTCTCGATCTGAAGAATTTCGGATTAGCATCCTTTTTGAGAACCAGTTGGGGTGATTTTTTTACTGAAGTGTTTAAAACATTAGATTATTTATTAAGAAAAAAGTGAGGCACCGGATATTTTATTCATAGAAATTGTAATAATATTGTTGGTAAACATACCAAGTAATATCAGCTAATTATATTTTTTAATTAAAAAAGGTAATTTCTTATTAAATTTCCTCATAAAAATACATATATTTCCCTTCAACACTTATTTATATATTTTAGAATAATTATATACTTAGAATTTCACACAAACACACAGCAACACACAAGAGTTAATTCAATTTTCAGTATTCCTTAAATTTATTGGCATTTAAAAGTATAATAACTGCCCGTTATATCTAATTATAGAAAATCACACTTTTTTATCTAACTTAATACCATGTAGTACTTTACCCTTGTGCTATCTTAGATTTTATTAACAATATTACATCTATTTCATTCATAATGCTGCCTTGTGCTTACATAAATTTAATTTGTATACACCTATCCCCCGATTTACACGGTAGATACGTTCCTGAGAAAAACGTGTAAATCGGGGGATAGGTGTACACAGAAATAAAAATAAAATGCATTGACAGGTTAAAATATGTAGTCAGCACATAAGCTCGGGATTCCTCGTGAGATGTGTACACAACGCATGTGTTCAATCACAGTAACATTTAGTATAGTGCGATAAAAACAAAAAAAAACTTATTTGGAAAACCGTTTAAAACAAGTACCGTGTAAATCGGGGGATAGGTGTATATTTTAAAGATTTTTAATTGTAACATTCATTACTTTTTACATATTGGCTTAAAATACACATTCTTACCGCCACATTAGAATTTATATATTTTAGAGTAACTTAAATGTGAAGAATCATTACATTAATAATAATATGTGGGAAAAAAACTTTAGATTTAGACATATTTTTTAATTTCATGAACATATGTATTTTCATTTTGTCTAAAAAAATTAGATATTTTCTGCAACCTAATATGCAATTGCGATTTCATATATTTTATTGAATTGCTCTCCCTCCGGTAATTTTCGGAATAACAGATAAAACCCACCACAAATTTTCTACTTTATCTCATTAAGACTACGAATTTAAAAAAAAAATTGAAAAGTTCCTTTATTTAGCCATATACACTGCTCTGAATTCAATTTTGCATATTTTCTAAAACTTGAACCTGGCAGTATTCACTTTCGGTGTAGGTGATAGGTGTTGAAACTTGATAACAATTTATATAAATATTTTGGACCACAAATCTTCTGGTGCAAATAGTTCTTCGGTAAAATTTGATAATTTAGCACTTATAATGATTAGAAGGATTTGAGTATAATCATATAGGCTCATCATTAAAAATATTCTGAACAAGATATTATATAATAACACCGGAATTGTATCTTGGATAAAAATGTTGTGACTATATTTGTTATGTTCAAGATAATCTGTATAGAATTAACGTATTTAAAATATTTTATTGAACATTTGCAATATAATTTGATTTATAAGCGAGAAATATCGTCAAAAATGTATGCACGATGGCAGAGATAGTCCTTAAATTTGTCTGCATACAAATTAGAATTAAATGTGGAAAGACAGTAGCGAAATGTAACAGAAATGAACTTTTGAGACTTCCCCTAATGAAAAATTAAGAAATAGATTTAAATTATATACATTTTATATAATTCAGCAATGTATAGAGAACTGCCGCTTATATCCATACACATCAAGCAAGAATATTTCACAGATTATACCAAGAAAATAGTATATTACCTCTGTATGTGGTTAGAAAGAAAACCCCCTACATTTGAATTACTCCCATTTCAAATTGTGAGTAGATTTGTTAACCATCGAACAGGAATTTTATACCTAGGCACCCTAGAGAGAATGATCATTTCAAAGAAATAATGACAACATGAAAGATATCGCCCGGAATTTCATTTGATCGCCCAGAATAGATCACGAATTTGAAGAAACCTCTACGACTTATAGATAATGCAATATACATATGTCGTATTGTATATGTTGTATATAATGACATCAAGCTCGTGTGTAACTACAAAATGACACCAATAAAATGAATACCCGGGAGAGAAATGGACGGTGAGCCGAGAAGGATAGTATAAAGAAGAGAGATTTATGAACATTGGTCGTAGCGCTCCCTGATGAAAAAAAAAAGATGAGATTTTCCACCCTTTTTTGATAGTATATAGATCTTTTTCTGTCGCAATTGGTTAAATATACCCATGCTTCGTCATATGTAACAATAAATTTCCATCTATCAGCAGTCAAGAAATTTTCATAAAAATATCTGCTGATAGTGTGTCACTGACGAATATGGCTCTGGAACAATTTGTGAACCGCATGTTTTTTTGGAGCTTTTAGGCCTAAATCTTTATTTATTATTTTATTTATTGTTGACACTGATGTTCCTATTAATTTGGCTATATCTCTTTCTGGCATAGGATTTTCTTTTGTAATATATTTTTTTTTCACTTTTTTGACAGTTGCAGGGGTTCTCACAGATATAGGGTGATAATCTTGTGTCCATTTCTCCGTAGGCGCTTTGAATAAAAACTTAATATTTTTGTCGTGAATAATATTATAAATACCCTTTTTAGAGATGTTGATACCATCTTGTTTGCATATTTTAATTATGTCCAAATAGGTAAGATTAGCTCTGTAAAGTCCTAAAATATAACCTCTTATGAAATTATTGTATTTGAAGGGCATTTTTTTTTTAATTAAAAAAAAATGTATTGCGTGTTAGAATTAGCTTAAGCCTTTTCGAATTCCACGTTGTTGATTTTTAAAATAAAGTAATAGTTCCTTTTTTACACCGGGCGCTCGTTTCCTATAAGTGTGAACACCCTCTGTATCTTTCAGAGGTATTTTCTGAATCCTGATTTATATGCTTAAAAGTACAAATTCCTTAAGTTTTGTCTATGAGTGTATCTTTCAGAGTTATTGTTTGAATCCCGATATATATGCTAAAAAGTATAATTTCCTCAAGTTTTGTCAATGAGTGTATTGTGTTAGGATCTATTAGCGTCTCTCCCTTTTTTAAGGGGATCAAACCAATGCATTTTATTGATTTTTCAAACATACATTAATAGCAGGCTTAGAAAATTAAGGCAACATTTCATTCAATAATTGAACAGTATCAGTTTATCACAGAGCAGAAATAGAACTTATGCATTAATATATCATTTGTAAGATCACCAAAAAACCAGGGTAGCATTGTTTGTGGCACAAGAAAATACGAAAAATTTAAAGGAAAAAAAACAAACTTTTATAAAACTTTTAAGTAAAATTTTCCAAGTTTATAAAAAAAAATATCTGAAATATATTCACTCAACTCTTTTTAACTGTAACCTTTTAAAATACAAAAATTTGCCTTAATTAACTTGGAGAAGAACAGCTTCTGATACAGTCAGTATGATTTATCTCTATTTCAGATATACACGTATAAACATATATACACTTGTATAAAATATCCACCTTATATTTTTCAATTTTAAAAATGATCTCTTTTCAAAGTTATCTCATTTTTCAGGTTACAAAACATCATTGAAAACCTTAATAGAGGAAGGTTTTGCTGTAAATGTTGTCTAATCAAAACATCTAAAATTATATGTCAGAAATTTTTAAGAAATATATGGTATACAGGTTGGCATTTTGTCCATCTAGAGTCGACACACATCTTGCTATGGAGTTTTGAATCTTCTCTTCTTTGAAATTTGTGCTAAAACACTTCGGTGACTATGAATGCCTACCCAATATCGCATATACAACGTCCATGTTGAAAAAGAATCGCCAGAGCTTGAAGCGTTAGCTTGTGTTGAAAATTTGGCATTGAGCGAGAGGCCGCCCTCTGCAGACCTTCTCACGTACAGCCGTCTAAATTTCCAGAAACATCTCTGTAAAACCTTTCTTAAAGCATATTGAAATAAAAACTGTATAGCAAACCTGAAATTTTCATGTATAATATGCACACACAAATTAAAATTTTATGTTATTTTAATAATATATTCTAGGCATTTTCGATGAATATATACAATTCAAATAGTAAACATTATAATCTCTCTCTTTCTTTTCGGTAAAATTATGAATAAAAATCTTTTTTTGCTGTGTGAGCTAGTATAGAAGCTTTTCCCTCAGCCCAAATTGTTTTTTATTCAAAATTGAATTAATCCAAGAAATAAAATGATACATTTTATAAAATATTAATAAAAAGAGTTATACTATCAAAATTAGACAAAGACGATTTTAAAAATTCTATGGAGAATTTAAAGTGGTATATTTGGTCAATGATTTAAATTTGTGTCAATTTATATTTATATAAATACACTGCGTGACATTGAAAATGGAACACCAAGAAATAGTGGCCAGAAAATTATGCAAATTTCAGGGTAGACGCGCCTAACCGAGTTATGCAAATGATGTAAAATGCGCAGCTCTCATGCGCACATGGAGTAAGATATAAGGGAAGGAACTTGCAGAAAGGACAGTATTCGTGTCGTTATTTCTTCAAGGAAAATCATTGTAGAAATTTTGTTCTTGTGTCAAAAGACACGTGTAATAACAGAGAATGCCAGGTCATCGTAAACGGAGGCAGTTCAAGCAGACAGACGCTTTTACGAGGGGCATGGTGATCGGACTGAAAAGGGCAGGTTGGTCCATACGTCAAATCGCAGCTGATACACACCTTGGTGCGTCCACGGTGCACCGACTGTGGAGAAGATGGTTGGAACAAGGAAATGTGGCAATTTATAGGAATGCCGGTGCAACCAGAGTGACGTCAGCACGTGTGGATCGGCGTATCCTTCGACAAGCAGTGGCGGCCCCACAAGCCACTTGTACCGCCATCCTGCAACATGTGCAAGACACCCTAGATCATTCCATCTCGACCAGAACCATTTACCGTCGATTGGTTGCTAATGGCTTGCACTCATGCCGTCCGCTTAGAAGACTGCCATTGACCCCACCGAATAGGCGCCAACGTTTGGAATGGTGCCGGGCTAGATCGACGTGGATGACGGAATGGCACAGGGTCGTGTTCTCGGATGAGTAGCGTTTCTGCTTGTCCAGTGATAGTCGCCGCGTACGCGTGTGGCTTCGACGTGGAGAAAGGTCCAATCCGGCAGCAATTGTGGAACGCCCCACCGTGCAACAACGTGGAATCATGGTTTGGGGCGCAATCGCGTATGATTCCAGGTCACCTTTACTTCGTATTCAGGGCACTATGACGGCCCAACGATACGTTGATGATGTGCTGCGACCGGTGACACTCCCTTACCTTCAGGGGGTACCCAATGCCCTTTATCAGCAGGATAACGCCCGACCGCACACTGCTCGCATTAGCCAACAAGCTCTGCAAGATGTACAGATGCTTCCCTGGCCACCGTACTCTCCTGATCTCTCACCAATCGAGCACGTCTGGGACATCATTGGACGCCGTTTGCATGCCTTGCCACAGCCGCGTTCAGAAGACGAACTGTGGCAAATGGTTGAGAGGGAATGGAGAGCCATCCCTCAGGACGCCATCCGTACTCTGATTGACTCTCTACCTAGACGTGTTGCTGCGTGCATCGCCGTCCGCGGTGGTCCTACTTGCTACTAAACCGACGCCGTTCTCGCTCTGTATTATGACTATCATTTTGAAATAAAGATCACTTATTGTTCGTCCCTGTCTCTCTCTGTCTGCCGAGTTTCATCACTTTCTGGCCACTATTTCTTGGTTGTAGAAATTAAACTCTTAAAATCACGATCATCAAAACAATAATAAACAATAAGCGGACAAAGGAAGCCACACTGTCGTACTTGACCGCTCAGATTATCTTTCTAAGATGACGGACATTCTCCAGGACAACACTACCTTTTCTTCCATTTCACCCCAGGAAAATCTTGGGTTGACCAAATCGTTCAGAAAGGCGCTCTGCGAAATGAAGAAATCCAGCATCATCACACCTGATCAATTTGCTCAATTTACATCTTGCCTGGATAGGGAAGCTTATATTTATGGCTTGCCTAAGATACACAAGCCGGGGGTCCCACTCAGGCCCATAATAGCTTATCATCTTTCTCCAGCCTACTCTGTAGCCAAGTTTTTGGTAAGTTTTTTGTCCCCTCTCATGAAAGACCATCCTAACACATATAGCATCACGCATCCCCCCAGTTTCATAGAAGACCTCCTTAATTTACAACCACCACCCCTACACAGTATGGTGTCTTTTGATGTCACGTCCTTATACCTCTCACTGCCACACTCTCTCATTGCTGACAAATTGCAATCGTTCCTTATTGCCAATAACATTGACACACAAACGGCTTCCCATATCCTGCAACTGGCTTCTCTCTGCCTCTCGATTTGCACTTTCACCTTCAACAAGCAGTTTTATAAACAGACCAGAGGTACCCCTATGGGTAGTCCCCTATCATCAATCATCTCTGAAATAGTCATGGGGTCTTTGGACACATGGATCAATCAAGCCCTCCCTTCCGATATATACTATTGGAGGAGATATGTAGACGATATCTTTTGCATTATTAAAACAGACAGCCTTCAACTTACATACAGTACCTTGCACGATTTCAACCCCCACATTAAGTTTACATATGAAACAGAAATAGACTCTGTTTTACCTTTCCTAGACATCCTTATTATTCGCACCCTCAGTCTTTTCACACCTCTGTTTTCCATAAGAAGCACATCCCTCCCCAATATACGCATTTCTCCTCCAATAGTCCCATCTCCTTTAAAATTAATACAGTCAGGACCTTAACTAAAAGAATTTTTACCCATTGTTCCTTACCCATTTTTAAAACAATAGAAAGATCTAGAATCCATTCCTTATTAACAACCGCTGGTTATCCCATAGATTTTATAGAAAAACATACTTTTGATCCATGTGTCCACAGAACCACTACAATTCATAGGGCCACATGTTGGCTCCCGTTCTCCCCTGCCGCAGTATCCATTTCCAGAGTCCTACGCCCATACGGCATAAAGGTTCTCTACAATAGTCCCCCCAACTTAGCCACCATCCTTAGACATCACATCACCAAATCTGATAAACCCACCCTACCCATAAACTCTACCGGCGCAGTTTATTCCGTACAGTGCCTGAATTGCCCAACTTCCTACGTTGGGGAAACAGGCAGAACAACTGGCATCCGTTTTTCAGAGCACAGACGTAACATCCGCAATAAAGATCCTAAATCCTTAATTTTCACACATATAGCACAAACAGGCCATAGTTTTGATCTCGACCATCCTCGGGTTAAATACCGGCACATACATAACAAACATCACCGACTCTGCCTAGAATCTATTATTTCCACACAAAACAATAGTTGTAACCGTAAAATAGACCTCCCAGACATTTACCAGATACTCTATAAATAGCTTGTCTTTCACCCCCCTCTTATATCTCAAGATGGTGGTAGCGCTGGGTGGGACCCTCCCTTTTCCCTGCCATGGTCTTGTTGATTTTAACCTCCATATACTGTTTTATTCTATGTTCTGTTAGTGTAGGGATGTCGCCGTTTTAATAATAATTTTTTTTTACCTTAGTTTTTAGTCTCATTCATGTTTATTGCTTATTTTTAGCCGTCACGTTTGTATTATGCAAATTTCATTTTAAATATTTATGTTGTATTCTCTTTTTACGCTATTATCTCTTCAATATGTACATTTATTGGTGTATATATTAGTTTTTCTCCTCTAATAGCATGTTAGTTCGTTTTTACTATCCACGCCCGTTGAAGAACGTTCTGTTCGAAAGCTTGCGGTATTAAAGAAAATTTACACAAGAAGCTCCTCTTATTGTTTATTATTGTTTTGACTATTTCTTGGTGTTCCATTTTCAATGTCACGCAGTGTATATATTATATAAAAAGCGCAAAATCATAAGACGAAAGGTTTTTTCAAAGTTTTTAAAAATTATTTTACCGAACTTGCGAGCATTATTGCCCTTCAACAAAAGAAAAACTACTTTTTCTTCTCTCTCTCTTTTTAAAAGGGCAGTAATGTTCGAAATTTCGTCAAAATAATAATAACTTTGAAAAAAAAACTTTCGCTTTATGATTTCGCGCATTTTATGAATTTGCTCCTTCCGATTATATTACTCAAAATATATTATCTGAATCAATAATAATATCTTATCTAGAAACTCAATATTGTTGATTCTGAACGTTCAATATTTAGATGAGAGACAATTCCTCTATCCTGTTCTGGGATCCAAGCCTTGTATAAAGTACTAGACGAATGGCCCGGGCAACGCCCGGGGTTTACCCGAGTGCGAATATAATTTAAAAACGTTGTCTTGGGTGGTCGCTATTGACAGGGTGGTCTGTATAGACAGGTGGATGTATCACACAGCTGATAACAGGGTTGTCTAGAGTGGTCGCTATAGACAGGGTGGTCTGTATAGACAGGTGGATGTATCACACTGCTGATAACAGGGTTGCCTAAGGTGACCGCTATAGACAGGGTGGTCTGTATAGACAGGTGAATGTAACACACTGATGATAACAGGGTTGCCTAAAGTGACCGCTATAGACAGGGTGGTCTGTATAGACAGGCAGCTGATAACAGGGTTGTCTAGAGTGGTCGCTATAGTCAGGGTGGTCTGTATAGACAGGTGTATGTATCACACTGCTGATAACAGGGTTGCCTAAAGTGACCGCTATAGACAGGGTGGTCTGTATAGACAGGTGAATGAACACACTGATGATAACAGGGTTGTCTAGAGTGGCCGCTATAGACAGGTGTATGTATCACACAGCTGATAACAGGGTTGTATAGAATGACCGCTATATACAGGGTGGTCTGTATAGACAGGTGGATGTATCACACTGCTGATAACAGGGTTGCCTAAAGTGACCGCTCTAGACAGGGTGGTCTGTATAGACAGGTGGATGTATCACACTGCTGATAACAGGGTTGTCTAGAGTGGCCGCTATAGACAGAGTGGTCTGTATAGACAGGTGGATGTAGCACACTGCTGATAACAGGGGTGTCCAGAGTGGCCGCTATAGACAGGGTGGTCTGTATAGACAGGTGGATGTATCACACAGCTGATAACAGGGTTGTCTAGAGTGGCCGCTATAGACAGGTGTATGTATCGCACAGCTGATAACAGGGTTGTCTAGAGGGGGGCAGGGAGGCCACGTGTTCGCTGGCAGCCAATGGGCGCGCATTCTATCCGTGAGCTTCAGACATACAGACAGACAGAATAAGGCAATTATATAAGTAGATTAAATCATCCACGTGATAACCACCATTCAATAGGAGATTCAAAGTTTCTTTATTATTAAAAATATTATATGTGAATGCCATCTAAAACATGCTCATGTGCTGGTGGTCAGGAAATGCCTTTTTTGAATCTAATATTTTATAAACCATAAATAATATGAATAAGCGATAGAACTATTCCTGTTTAGATAATCAAATAAAGTAAAGCACTAAGGAAGATGAGTTTCTTTTAATGATTAAAAAAACTCATCTTCCTTAGTGCTTTACTTTATTTGATTATTAAATAATATAATATATTTATCTCTTTAGGTATGTTTGTGGTAAATCTATTTTCCTATTAATGCTTTTTGTCCTTTATAAATGTTCAGTTCTCCAGAAATAATCTTGTGTATTAAGCATGTATATTGCTTTTTTTAGAAAACGCATGAATTTTCAAAATAAGGTATATGTCCTTTGTTAATTGCGAGGTATACGAATAGTGATAATGAGTTATGATAGTTAAAATCTTCTTTGTGTTGATTCTTTTTTTTTAGCCTTTTTACAGTTTCGACAATGTAGAAAGTTGTGCATAATCTACATGGGTAATTATATATGAGGTTGGATTGGGTTTCTTGTCTTGGGATATGTTTAATGTTAGAATGACACAGATTATGTTTCGAAGCAGTTTGATATTTGATCTTGATATTGGTTCTTGTGAGAAGAGAAAGATTGAAACTGATTTATTACAATGTTAATATAAGATTTTAAGGTTAAATACATAAATATGAGTATATAAGATTATATAATGATAAATATATGAATATAAATAGATTTAAAAATATAAAATAATTGATAAATATACATATACATAAAAATATATACAAGACGTCATTGGTAGCGCCCACCATGGGAAAGACTCCGCCACCGATGGACTGCGAGAGTTCTTACTCACGGAGTGGGCAGGTCGATGTGATGGCTGGTGTTACCCAAATCAAGACCAAGATGGTATTTGTAGATGGTAGCCACAATTGTCATAGCCTCGGGAAGGAGGACGACAACGAAAAAGAGAGAGAGAGGGAGTTATGCTTATTATTTCGATTCTGTAACTGTAGGGAAGTGGGGCAGTAGAGTGGTTCTATCCTTTGATTAGTGTTAGTTGATGGGTTTCTACTTCTATCGATATTTCTTTTATAATTTGTCAAGTTCAAATAAATTTATTTTTCTATTTTTTATTCATTTGAGGTATATAATAGCCTATATACGTTCAAACCAAGTTTCATGGTAATTCTCTAGTTCTTTCTGAGCGCAAAACTTTCGATTATCACTTGAGTATATTGATATGAATCTGTTTTATATATCTGTATATAGATAATCCAATAGCTTCAAACTATCCATAAAAATGTAAATACATAGTTTGATCAATATTTTTCCAGGAATGCTAAATATTTAAAGATATACCAAAAGTATAATAATGTTTTATTTAAAATTTCTCAAAATAATCACCGTCACTATCTACACACTTGTTCCATCTTTTTTCCAGATATCAAAACACCTCTGAAATTCCTCATCTTTAAGGCTTTTCAAAATATTCTTCGTATTCTCCTTTATTTCAGGCATTGAGTCAAATTGACGTTCTTTTAAGGCTTTTCAATTTTAGGGTAAAGGAAAAAGTCGTTGGGAGCAAGTTCAGGAGAATAGGGTGGCTGGGTTTGAAAAGCAATTCCATGTTTAACCAAATAGAGTTGTACAGTGACGGCCGTATGTGGCCGTGCGTTGTCATGATGCGAAAGCCAATATTTCTTATGCCATTTTTCGGGTCGTTTCTGATGCACAGCCTCCCTTAAACGTCGCAATACATCAAGGTAGTAATGTTGATTAATGGTCTGACCCTCGGGCACGAAATTATAGTGTACCAATCTCTATACATCGAAGAAAGTGATAAGAAGACACTTAGGCTTCGATTTTATAATCCTTGCTTTCTTGAATTTTGGTTCTCCAGGCTCTAGCCACTGGCTTGATTGCCTCTTAGTCTCGGGATCATATCCGTACACCCATGTTTGATCTCCCGTGATAACATTTTTGAGACAATTTTTAAACATTTCGACCAAGTTTTTGCACGTTTCTTTGCAATGCTCTTTATGCTCATTCGTTAAGAGATGTGAGGCAAATTTAGTTGCAAATCGTTTAAGATGCAGATAATTCTTTATGATGGTTTGGCATGTTCGAAAAGAGATATCCAAGTCTTCTGATAGCTCTCTGATAGTTAATCTTGGGTTTTCTTTGATCGATGACTTTATTTTGAGTGCATTTTCGGAATTTCTTATCGATAAAGGTCTGCCACTGTGTAGTACATTCTTGACGCTTGCTCGACCAGCTTTAAATTGTGCAAACCATTCAAATGTCCTCGATTGTGATAGGGCATCTTCTTTAAAAGCCTGCTTCAACATTTTAAATGATACGGAAGCTGCTTTCCCTAATTTAAAGCAAAATTTTATGCAGACTCGCTGTTTTTCAATATTATTTATTTATTTAAATAACCCAGGTTCCTGGAGCGTACAGAAGTCGCCAACTACCCGGTTTTTTAATACAGTCCATACTGAAGTTAGAAAATGCTCTGATATACTCGAGCTTATAAATTCGAAAGAAAAAAAAACGTGAGCGCGTGCGTCTGTGTGATACAATTTTTTCTACGTTTTGATAAATATTTTATCCATAAGGTCCTTATAAATTATTTCATTATTTTGAATATTTTATGTGATCCAGTCTCATTCCTGGAATTTATTGATCACACATTGTATGTAAAATAATATAAAGCAATAACGCGCCTTATATATAGGGATTGAAAGCATTAAGGCACGAGTATTTCTTTTAGACATAAATCAAACTGCGATATTTATATGTATTCATACTGTTCTAAAGGTTTATGTTCATTGTTTTCATGAATACCATTTCTAAGATTCTACTCTTCAGTTTAGCATATATTAGCAGAATATTTCAATACAGTATTAGAGCTCTTAAGAAGCTTTCTGGTAGATTAAATTGGCAAAGGCTCTGGGAGGCTTCATCACTGAAGAGTCAAGCCTTTCCAATAAATATTTCATCGCAGTAAGGACTGTAGAAGTTTGAATTATGTGTAAAAGAAACACATATGTCTTAATGTTTTCATTCCCTATGTAAATATGTATTTGCATTCTATTTAAAATGTGATAAATAGAAACAATAATCGTTATAATTAAAACTTTATTGAACCATTCTTTCATAGCATGCAATGAGCTCTAAGCCCATGCAGGAGAAAGGATGCTAGTGAGGTGGCCACGATGACCATTCGGGGATTTATTGGAATCCTAGTTTTTGAAACAAGTCTCCAAGAAATCATCCATCGTCTTATAGAGGTGGACCAAGTTGCCATCCAGTTTATGGTTTGAGTCAGGGTATTCCTGGACACAACATTCTAACATGGAACATGTTAAACACAAGAGATTTGGTGTCATATGTATACAAAAAACTTTTTAGGGATCAAGCCCCATACATCATTCTCCTAGAATAGCAATGGTTTTAAATGAACATAAACCAAGTACTATAGGTCATATTAATACAAGAAACTGTTTGGCTCAAATATATTTGTTTTACGAGGTGTGACTATTAATAAATCGGACTGATGCTGCTACCAGCTAACTGTTTACGACATGTTTGAACATGACTGTGTTTGGTAGAGCTCCCCCGCCCTGAGCTTGCTCGACAAACCAACGGGACGTTTAGTTTGATTGTAGCAGTCAATCGTGTCTGTACCAGTGAACCATCGGAAAATGCCAAGTGGTCAGATGGAGAAACGGTTGAACCTCAAGTTTCTTGTTAAACTAGGGAAAACTTCCACAGAAGCTTATGCCATGTTAAAAGCAGTATACAGGAATGAATGTCTATCCCACACACAAGTTTTCGAATGGTTTAAATAGTTCAAAGAGGGGCGTGAGAAGACCGAAGTCGTATGTCGAACTGGCTTGTTGGGGAATTATTAAGAAAGAACAATGTTTGGTAGAAGTATGGATTGATATTCCTCATGTTCCCTTAAAGAATAGGTTTACAGATTCATTAAATACCTTAATAACGACCATTCCTTATTAAAGACCCACCCAGACTCTATATAGAGTCCTTAAAAATACTATGCCTTATTAAAAATCATACCCAGTAACACAACACGCTTTATATTACAAAGGTCAATGAAGTATGATGAAATATTTCGACTTACCTGGAATTTAAAAATAACTTCAGCTTTTTCCAGAACCTTCTGAATCAACACGGAATGTTGATACGGAATGCGCTCTACCACATCACCAAAATAAGGGTAAAATCAGAAGTTAATTTTGTCACAAAGATACCATCTACGAAAATGAATAATTAAAAAAATTGGGATCAATATTTGAGGAATTTTATTTTATTCATATGTATTATATTATATTTAGTGTTGTATTTTTGAATAAACAATTAACTAATATAATTACTGCAATCAGAAGAATATTGCTAAGCCTTGTGATCTCAGATAATTATAAATACAGTAGAACCTCCATCTCCAAGAGAGGGCACTCGTGCTAGAGGACACCTCTCTACAAAGGACAGCTTTAATTTGAAAAATTATCATTTTTACTATTTAGCACTTCTCTCTAAAGGACAATTTGGCTCTGCAATTAGGTGTTTTTTTACAGGGAGGTTCTATTGTATTATATAATCACCATTATCATTATCATCAATATTATTCGTAAATAAAATAAAATTCGCTGAGGGGGAAAAATCCTTCCCTCAGAGAATTTTCTTCCATTTATAATTTACCGGAAGGATTTTATTATTAACAATAATATTTGTGCTTAGAGTTTTCCTCTCATATAAACAGAATATTAATTTTTTACATTCATAAAGATTCTATAAATAATCCTTCGCATCAATATTGAGTAAAATCAATCATTCTTCCAGGGAAAAGTGTCTTTTAAAAAACATTTTTGTATGGTACCATGTTTTCTCCTGTAGAAGGGCGTCCGTGCCCGAAAGCTAGAGAACAATAAAAATGTTTTTGAAAATACACTTTTCCTGGAGGAATGATTGATTTTACTCAACATTTAAAAAGATATAATTCCATATATGATTGTAGAACGACGTTTGACAATTTTACCGCAAATGTTTCTTTTGAACGAAAAATCGTAATTTATTTTAAAGAGAAATAACGACTATTTTTAACCTTAGAGATGAAGTATGATATGATGAATTGTGAATAGTAATGATAAACGGAAAAATAAAGTGTCCAGGGATGGGAATCGAACTCACAGTGTTCCGCTTACCGGGCAAATGCCATGTCCACTAGTATATTCTATGGTAGCTGTATAGAGAGATAGATTTTCAGGCAGATAGATAAGCAAAACATACTCTAGAGAGCAACATTTTAGTAAAATTACAAGATAAATGACTTGTTCTGATATAATTCTAATACAGAAGAATGACCTTCTTAAAGACAGACAAGGACTATCCATTTTTGTGGACCTTCTTAGATTCAACTTCATTAGATAAAGTTCATAAAGCATTACAATGTTGTTTCAAAAGTTCGTAAACACTTGCAGAAAAAATGAACTACCAATATTATTCGTCGTTCTGTATAATGGCTTTGTATTACGTATAAAGTAATTGTATTATGTGTTATTATGTATTCGCCGTAATCGTATTATACGCCAAGTAAAAAGAAAAACAACGTTCTAAGAAAAACACGAACTTTTGGGATAACCTTATAGTAAAATTACATTTTAATCTGCCACGATAAAAACTGATAATTTATATTATGCTTATTAAAAATAAAGAAGGCATCTCCTGACCACGAGCACATGTGCTTTTTAGATGGCAGAGCGCTATCTAAAAAGCACATGTGCTCGTGGTCAGGAGATGCCTTCTTTATTTTTAATATCAACACCTGACCCACTTTTCTTTTATTTTTTTCTATTGTTCTTTCATTATGCTTATTGTACATATTACCAGACACTTCCTTCTTTTGTACACAGTTCTTTTTTTCTCTCTTTCTCATTTTTAATATCATATGACTATTCTATTCACGGCCTAAATTATTGTATACATATGTATAGACAAATGTAAAGGCATTCATGTATGACAGTGCAAGTGTCCCTAGAGGGACATAGCGCTTTAGGTTGGAATAAATTAATATGCCACGATAGTCCATAGTTTAGAAATGTGGATAATCCCGGTTTCTTATGGAGGTGGTTGTGTGTTAATCATAGTCTGGATTAGGTTAGGATAAGTCATTTTTGATTGAATGGTCGTGGGGATCGTATGATTGTGGGTTTGCCAATCGGATAGGCGATCTCTTATGCAAGATTTATCTGTATGTAGACTAACTATATCGATGGAAGGATAGCTTACCATCAGCTGTTCCGTGGGCCATCATAAGCTGACGGCCTTTGAACATATGGGCCTTGAGAAGCAGGTTCGTATTATTGTAAGCCGCAAAGTTTTCTTCAGGAGATCCCATGTACTGTTCAGCATAGGTAGCGCCTGCACATCGTATTTATGTTAGCTGAAATCTGAATGTCACTCTCGTTATCATCTAATGTGATTGATGAATTGACTAAATGGCGTTCAGAGACAGTTCTCGGCTGATATATACTGAAATATTGATAAACAAAATTCATTGATTAAGTCTAGAAGAGCTTGATGGTTAGAAATTTGCTGTAGAACGAAAGCACACCATCTAATATTAATTATAAAATAAAAATTAAAAGCTGGTGTTGTGGCTTTGTCACCGATCCGAGTTTGTGGAGATGGTGAACAGATGGCGTCTAGTTTTGGCGTCTATAGAATAGAAGTATCTATAATAGAAGTAAATATCTTGGAATTTTGATGAAATTAACTTATTGATAGATTAAATTTTGAAATCTAAAATTCTCTTTTAAAAATATTTGAATTATTTTTATTACATTTAATCGCTTGGTCTATCTAATAACCACTACATTCATGTCAAATTTAACGGTTTTCCACCAGTTCTTTCTGGATGTAACATTTCTTTTTGCACTAGTGTACACTACTAATTCATAAGAGGTATTTTTAATTTTAAACTTTTGATTCATTGTTTTTAAATCTATTATATTCATTCTTTTCGATATTTAGACAATTTATCAAGATTTCTCTTCTGTCAAATTAAATCCAAAATGAACTTCATGTAGATTTGGGGGAAACTTGTCAAGAGAGAGGTTTCTTGTTTGCATCTTTTTATTTTAGGATCAAACTTTGATGCTCTTCAACATGAGGATTGATAGCTAGCTATAACACACCGCCTTTAGTGTTTATTACGCGGCGTTGTGGTTTGTCATTTTTCCTCTTGTAGAAGAGCGACAAAGGCTGAGATACGGTAATAAAAAAATTTATACAAGAAAGCTCTCCATGTAGATGATTTTCCCTAAATGATTTAACACAGAAGATTATAATTATTGAATATTGATATTTTTTGGCGAATCTCTCATATTTTTATTTTAACAATATTTTTCCAGCCCTAACTTCCTGACAAGGACAAAAGATTTTTGTTGAAAGGTCGATAAAATAATAAGATTTACTGGCCGGAATGCCTTTAATTCTAAAACTATGAATGCCGGCCAGGTGACTTCTATCTTCATGATCCATTCAAATCGTTTTAATAAAAATTCGAAATCCTTCATTTGTTTGTTGTCAGTTATAGGAAATAAAACAATACAAGGTTCATATAGAGTTTCTAGTAAGTATGAGGTATACCTACTGTAATAAAACCAGTTGCAGAGCGGTGCCACGGCAATGCCACAGTGCAGGATTTGGGAGGGATGTATGGCCATCTCAGCAAGGGCTTCTAGAGCCACGTACCCACCGTAGCCCCAGCCCCAGATGGCCACTTTGAAGGGATTGATGAACTTGAAGTTGGAGGTCAGATACCTACGTCATACATGATCTCACTGGCTGGGGTTGAGGAGTTAGTGATCATGGGATTTATGCAAAATTTTGGATAAATATAGTCTCTGAAAATTTGAAACTATTATAGACGCGTACGATTCTTTAAAAAAATAAAAAAAACTACTGCCCTTACTGTAATGGAATAATTAATGGGAGGGCATGGCTTTTGCATTGCAGTAAGGACAGTAGAAATTGTTTAATTTTTAAAAGAATCATACACGTCTATAATAGTTTCGAATTTTCATAACAGCGCGCTAATGCATCATGAAATATAGTCTCTACTGAAGGCTACTTGCATCTCGCTCATGGCAATGACTGTCCACATCCTAAGAAAATGTTATGAATATTAATTATTTTGGACAAATAGAGGCAGTATCATCAGTGTTTATCCCACTACATGCCACAGTATGTCACATCTACATGTAATGTAACCTAAAATTTGAAGTAAACAGTGGTGGAATGTAAATTCTGTAGTCTAACATTACTACGCCATGTGCAGTGACTGACCTCGATCTGAACGAAGACCTCAAAGCACATATAAGTTTAAAGGGAGTGATGCCTCTTGTGGTATATGAATATTTTCCTCCCTTTATGTTGTATCTTGGCCTGAAAACCCTCCATACCAATTCACGAGCTTGTTGCTCATTCGATCGATTTTACAACTTCACTCGCAGGATGTTATGAAATCGATGCCAATCCTGTACTGATGAGTAATGCATACATTTGTCAAATCTGTTGTAGTGGCCCATTCTTTGTCACCACCATAACGTTCTGTATAGTAATATCATTTTATTCGCGATCGAACGTTGTGGCCCACTGTACTATTACATCCCAAACACAATGCGATACCAGCCATCTCTGTCTTGAGCTCGATGTACCATCTCGGCGACCATACACGCCATCCCCACACCCTCCTTGCGGCGCACTGCTCGGCCTGCCGAATGCGCCAGGTATGAGCTCGACGCTGAAGCGCCATCCTTTTTCAGCGCTGGAATGGTTGTGCCATGAGTATTAGCTCCGAAGATCATTCCATCCTTGTCAAGGTAGACCTAACCGTCTCTCCTTTTTTCTACATTGTTTTCAGAGAAGGAATGTAGAGAATGTGTATGGTGAGACTCACTCGATAACTTCAAGTTGGTCAGCGACTTCCACAGTCCCCAATCTACGGTAGACCTGGTGACGTAGAAGATCGCCCCTGTAGGCACTGCCACGGACGTCAGCCGTCACGTAGATGTAGCCACGTAATGCTGCCATGTGGACGGGCCAGCGGAAATTCCACCTCTGGTTGACCACCTGTTGGCTTGGGCCGGAGGGCCTGCACCATCCTCGACCTTTCACTTTACATGTCTTATGGATATAGCTTCCTACAATTGACCGTTGGATCGAAACTTAGGCTGGACATATTGTACATCAGTAAGAATAATTTTCAACACTTTGCCAAATGTTAGAATAATTTTAACGCTTTGCCGATTGTTAGAATAAATTTTAACGATTTGCCAAATGTTAGAATAATTTTTAACGCTTTGCCAAATGTTAGAATAATATTTAACGCTTTTCCAAATGTTAGAATGAATTTTAACGCTTTGCCAAATGTTAGAATGAATTTTAACGCTTTTCCAAATGTAGAATGAATTTTAACGCTTTGCCAAATGTTAGAATAAATTTTAACGCTTTGCCAAATGTTAGAATAATTTTTAACGCTTTGCCAAATGTTAGAATAAATTTTAACGCTTTGCCAAATGTTAGAATAAATTTTAACGCTTTGCCAAATGTTAGAATAATTTTTAACTCTTTGCCAAATGTTAGAATAATTTTTAACTCTTTGCCAAGTGTTAGAATAATTTTAAACACTTTGCCAAATGTTAGAATAATTTTTGAAACTTTGCCAAATGTAAGAATATTTTTAACGCTTTGCCAAATGTTAGATTAATTTTAACACTTTGTCAAATTTTAGAATAATTAACACTTTGCCAAATGTTAGAATAATTTTTAACACTTTGCCAAATGTTAGAATAATTTTTAACACTTTGCCAAATGTTAGAATAATTTTTAACGCTTTGCCAAATGTTAGAATAATTTTTAACGCTTTGCCAAATGTAAAAGTAAATTTTAACGCTTTGCCAAATATTTTAATTTTTGCTCGCTCCTGACGAGGACAAAAGATTTTTGTCGAAACGTCAAGGTAATAAAAATAATTACTGGCCGAAGAATCTTCAATTTGAAGAACAATGAAGAGTAAGTAAGTATATGCTCAATGTTGCACGCACGTTATAGCATCGCATTCAGAACGATACCCAAGATATACTCTAATTACCCGAAGGACCCGCAGGTGAGAAACTATAGAAAAAAAAATTTAACAAATCAGAAAATGAAATTGCAAACAACAGAACTACACTTCTTTAAGGACATGAGAGCACATGCACTGTATCACCATACGTGTACCATTTTAAAAGACCCTGCTTAGGATTAAAACTTCTCAGAAGCATAACAATAGTACCAACCTAGAGGTTAACTGGTGTGGATGCATTCCTCTGGGAGTAAGACTTGAGAAATTCAGTAGGGAGTTATTTTGCTTCTCCGCATTCTAACACTCCAACTGTTAACACTGTGGAAACACTGACTCATGTTTGGTAAGCAATTTCAGGGAAGAAACTATAGACATTGGATTAAATAAATTATTAATTAAATTGCATTAAATAAAAAAAATATTAGATTTAAATAAATATTATTAGAGTGAAAAAAAAAAGAAAAAATTAACAAATTAGAAAATAAAATTTCGAAAAATACAACTATATTGCAGATAAGATAAGAGGACCTTATTAAAAAATAAATAAACAAACTGTAATTCGACACTATCGATAATTCGACACTTTCGATAATTCGACACTTTCGATAATTCGACCATTTTAAAAATCAAATTTACAAGGTTGATTGTTGTTTAAATACAACTTTGATTTTGCATGCATAAACACAGGCTCTTGTAGCAAGAACCCAAATATTATTTATAGTCATAGCAAAAGCCAACTTTAGTGAAAACTGATGCCTCTTCAGAATGAATGGAAGACTGAAATCTGAAGGAGCAGAAGATATGGGTCATCTTTACATGTATGCTATCCAATGTTCGCACACTTGAAAAAGCCACATATAAAGTTGTCCGTGCGTAAACACAGGCTCTTGTAGCCAAGGTTTGGCCTTGAGCCTTATTTATAGTCATAGCAAAAGCCAACCTTAGTGAAAACTAACGCCTCTCTAGAATGAAGCGAAGGTTGGTATCCGAAGGGGCCAAAGATATTTCAGACACTATACAGTGTGTTCAACTTTGGGCACTGTCAGTATATGTGCTTCAAGGACATGAGAGCACATGCGCTGAAACACCACACGTGTTCCATCGCAAAGATCCTAAAGGCATTGGTGAAAGTATAAATAAATATTTTGGAAATGAAAAAAAAATACATATATATATAAGAAAATAAATTGGAATAAAAATTTACAAACTATATTTCAGAGTGGATACATATTTGAAAGGAAAAAAAAAAGAAAATTGCAAACAACAAAACTATATTACAGATATGACATGAAAACTAACGCCTCTCTAGAATGAAGCGAAGGTTGGTATCCGAAGGGGCCAAAGATATTTCAGACACTATACAGTGTGTTCAACTTTGGGCACTGTCAGTATATGTGCTTCAAGGACATGAGAGAACATGCGCTGAAACACCATACGCGTTCCATCGCAAAGATCCTAAAGGCATTGGTGAAAGTATAAATGACCCATATCTTCTGCTCCTTCAGATTTCAGTCTTCCATTCATTCTGAAGAGGCATCAGTTTTCACTAAAGTTGGCTTTTGCTATGACTATAAATAATATTTGGGTTCTTGCTACAAGAGCCTGTGTTTATGCATGCAAAAGCAAAGTTGTATTTAAACAACAATCAACCTTGTAAATTTGATTTTTAAAATGGTCGAATTATCGAAAGTGTCGAATTATCGAAAGTGTCGAATTATCGAGTGTCGAATTACAGTTTGTTTATGTATTTTTTAATAAGGTCCTCTTATCTTATCTGCAATATAGTTGTATTTTTCGAAATTTTATTTTCTAATTTGTTAATTTCTTTCTTTTTTTTTTCACTCTAATAATATTTATTTAAATCTAATATTTTTTTTATTTAATGCAATTTAATTAATAATTTATTTAATCCAATGTCTATAGTTTCTTCCCTGAAATTGCTTACCAAACATGAGTCAGTGTTTCCACAGTGTTAACAGTTGGAGTGTTAGAATGCGGAGAAGCAAAATAACTCCCTACTGAATTTCTCAATAGTCTCACTCCCAGAGGAATGCATCCACACCAGTTAACCTCTAGGTTGGTACTATTGTTATGCTTCTGAGAAGTTTTAATCTTAAGCTGGGTCTTTGAAAATGGTACACGTATGGTGATACAGTGCATGTGCTCTCATGTCCTTAAAGTAGTGTAGTTCTGTTGTTTGCAATTTCATTTTCTGATTTGTTAAAATTTTTCTTCTATAGTTTCTCACCTGCGGGTCCTTCGGGTAAACCCGGGGCGTTGCCCAGATCACTCGGCTAGTATGTATATAAAAAAGCAAAGCCCAATTCTAAACCCAAATATTTTTTTTATGAGAAGAACATCAACATATTGCATGATTACGGCAGTCCATAGCTTCCCTGACAAAAATTCACCAAGAAAGTAAAATATTCCAAAATTTTTCTGTGTGTAAATTGCTAAATATGTAAAAAACATGTATACAAAAAAGCAAAGCCCAATTCCAAACCCAAATATTTTTTTTATGAGAAGAACATCAACATAATGCATGATTACGGCAGTCCATAGCTTCCCTGACAAAAATTCACCAAAAAAGTTAAATATTCCAAAATTATTTCTGTGTATATATTGCTAAATGTGTAAATAACATGTATATAAAAAAGCAAAGCTTAATTTTAAATTTCATTATCCTTTTCACAGGAAAAGCATCAAAATACTGCATAAGTACGGCAATTTTGCAGCCGCATGATTACGGCAGTCCATAGCTTCCCTGACAAAAATTCACCAAGAAAGTTAAATATTCCAAAATTTTTCTGTGTGTAAATTGCTAAATATGTAAAAAACATGTATACAAAAAGCAAAGCCCAATTCCAAACCCAAATATTTTTTTTTATGAGAAGAACATCAACATAATGCATGATTACGGCAGTCCATAGCTTCCCTGACAAAAATTCACCAAAAAAGTTAAATATTCCAAAATTATTTCTGTGTATATATTGCTAAATGTGTAAATAACATGTATATAAAAAAGCAAAGCTTAATTTTAAATTTCATTATCCTTTTCACAGGAAAAGCATCAAAATACTGCATAAGTACAGCACTTTTGCAGCCCCCCTGACAAAAATTCACTAAAAGAGGTAAGTATTCAAAAAAATATTTTGGTATATATATTGCTAAATGTGTAACAAACATGTATATAAAAAAGCAAAGCTTAATTCTAAGTTCTAATATTTTTTTTATAAGAAAAGCTACAAAAGCAAATAGGGAGAAGTGAAGCCCATTTAGCCATTTTCAAAATCTGATTGTGAAAGAGTAAAAAAATGAGTAAATAAGAACAAATATAAAGAAAAAGTATTGCTAAATGTGTAATAAACATGTATATAAAAAAGCAAAGCTTAATTCTAAGTTTTAATATAAAGAAGAAATAAGACACAAAAATGGAGCTAAATTCAAATGAAAAACTATAACAAATTAATAAAAAAAAAAGACCTAATCCAAATGCCACCATCATCAGACAAAAGAAAAAATGAGATTTTATTCTTTAGTTCATTTATTCTTCTGTCTGATGCTGTTGCTGAAACGTCACACACTATTAAATTATTTGGATTAGGTCTTATTAATGAGAAAAAAAAAAGATGCCAAAGAGAGATGAAAAGATGCCAAAAAAGATAACCAGATACAAAAATTGTGCTAAATTCAAATGAAAAACTATAACAAACACTTATAAAAGATAATTATTATAGAATAAAAGTAATAATTCAATCTACAATTCGAAAAATTTATATATTTAAATGAAAAACTATAACAAAGTACTTACATAATCAAATGAATCAGAAATATATATTATTTCAAAACACATTTTTACGCATTTCAAAACAAATGAATTGATGATGATAAATGCAAAAAATCTACGATTGTAAAATAGATTAAATTAAAAAATAAAAATAACTGTTAACATTAGGAAAATAAAAACAGGCCTATCATACGAAGAAAAAAATAACGAAAATTTTGGTATATAGATTGTTATGTGTAGTTCAGAATCTTCGGAGGAGATAGCTCAGGACTTTACAATGGAAAACTCTGTTACGGTATTATACTCTAATGATGATTAATCTATTAATCTTTAATTTCGCACATTACACACACCGCGCGCGTTAAAAGACCACGTTGATATTATAAAGAATCCTTTAAATTCATTCAATAACTTTTATCTTTGCAGTATGGTCTGTAGAGATAAAAGAAACATATTGCCAAAAATTGATTATCGTGAAGATAGAGGCTGCCTGGCCGGCATTCATATTTCTTGAAAAAAGACACCTCGGCCAGTATAAATCTTTTTATTACCTCGACGTTACGACAAAAAGCTTTTGTCCTCTTCAGGAGCAAATAAAAATTAAAACATGTAGCAGGGCGATAAAAATTGGTCTAAAGCTCTAAGGGCGTTCTCACGCGATATTCGAAATTTTGTACAACATCCAAAGCACGAGTCAAAAATAAATATTTAACTCACAAAAGACTACGATCTTTGAAATAAAATTATCATATACATATTTATATATATTAAGAAATTGTAAACAAAAATAAATATAAAAAATTGATTGTTGCAGATTTTATCAATAGATGGCAATTAACTTTATGAATATAAAGAATCCTTAAAGAGAAATTGACAATATGGTATCTCTATTTGAGTGGTCTACTACAGTATTTATAGAAACAATCTCAGCTCGTGAAACTCGTCCAGTTTGTAGAAAGAATTGCTCACGTTATTAGAAGTTAGGTTTAGAAGCTTATAGGGTCATATCATTGAAAAGTTCGTGTTTTATATATTTATCGGTAATCTTGTTCTTTTTTAATTATGTACATGACATAATAAAAATATGATTTTTATTATTCAGAATATAATTAAAATTCTATAATCATAACCATAATATTTATTAAAATTGTTTTCATAATATAACTAAAATTATAATTTAAATAATCAAAGTAAAAATAAGAACTAAACACAGAGTTAATTTTTAAAATGTAAAGGAATCCTAAACAAAAATAATATAACCTAATTTGATTTTTTTAATAATAATAATAATAACGTAGTTAGTTGTCTATGTAGGCAAAAACTGATTGCTTTAAAAACATAATCAAAAAATAAATATAGTTTAGGACACAAAAGTTATTATTCATTTTTATCCACGACTGCATGAATTGGTAACGTAACTAGAATATACGTCTTTTTTATGACATTCATTTATGTATATACATTATGTATTTTGAATATTTACAGTTGATAGTTTTAATTCAAATGTTTTTTTGTATTTATTTGAAATATCGGACGCGATATCCCAGCTTGGGATACTTGCACCAAAATACATTTTAGCAGCTTATATATATATATATATATATATATATGTCGTAAAAAAAGATGTATTTTAGGTACGTTACCAATTCATTCATGCAGTCGTGGATTGAATTGAAACGATAACTTTATATCCAAAATTAAATTTATTTTAATGATTATATTTTTAAGAACAAACAGTTTTGCATACATACAATTCTATATGATATTCTAAGTATAAACAAAAAACAATATTGCGTTGTACTCCTTTTGTTAAGGATTTTAAAAAATTAACTCTGTGTTAATTCTATGATTATTTAAATTATAATTATATAAATGAATAATAAAAATTATATTTTATTATATATATATAATACCTACTATATACAAATCAATAAACAAGACTAAAAACAAAATTAAAACTGAAAGATTGGTTTTCCCAAATTGAAATAAAGTCTGAAATGAATTTACAAAAATTTACAAGTTTGATGGGTTGTGTGTGTGTGTGTGTGTGAAATTCAATTCGTAAACTATTTATTAGAGTGGTTCATCCCGAGGATATTAATGTAATGATTAAAGATGCTAATTCACCTAATCAATATCCCCCAGGGGCAAAATCATCATCTATTTTATATAAGATTTGACAAATCTTCCCTATAAGAAACCGCATATAATCATTACCAATCCTGGTGTCTAATAGAAAGGTTTCTTCATTGTAGGTTGATTTAGATCAGCAAAAGTTATATTTTTGAGTTCACAAAATTAGTCTCTAAAGATGGCGACCGCTCTTAACAGACCTTGTATAAATACACGTACACATACATAAACATAAATTAATAAAAACAAATCTCTTGATTGAGAAACTAAAAGTTGCTAATGGTTTACGCCATATGGCGGAATAAATATCAATTATTCGTTGATTATCAATTATTCCAGAACTAGCCAAATAGCCTTTCTTGATTAATCAAGAAAAGCCATTCATTTTCAGGTCCCGGTGCAATTTATCTTTTGTTCTCTCATACATATACATATTTAATTAAAAAGGCATATATTAAAGTGTGTCAACAACAAACTCAAGTTTGTTGACAGAGTTTGTTGTTGACACACTTTAAAATGTTATAACACCTTGATAAAGGTTGGCGTTCAGCCAACTGAAATATTGGTAAAATGAATGATATTTTGATCCAATATATGCCTTTTTAATTAAAGAATTATCTATGGATTGCTCTATTTTCAAAACATATACATATATGAAATATAGGCAATATACATCATATATTTGTACGTCTTATTCAAATTTTCGCTATCCACTCATTTTGTTGAGGATTATTTGAAGAAGACGAAATCTCTTAATAAAATCCTATGTAAATATACGTATTTTTATTGCTGTATTTATAAAATCTACAACAAATATTCTTTTTTGGCAATGTGTATCTTTTTATTTATACAGACCTTACTGCAATAATAAAAGTTATTGAATTAGAGGCCTTGGCTCATCAGTGGTGAACGCTCTCAGCGGTTTCCCCAAATTAATATCCATTGCTATCTATTGATAAAATCTGCAATAATTAATTTTTTGTTAATATGTGCATTTTTATCTATACAGATCTCACTGCAATGATAAAGCCCTATCATTCAAAAACTCTTATCAATGCAGTAAGATCTTTAGATATAAAAAGATACACATTACCAAAAAATTAACAATTTCAGTAAAACCTGATAGATGTCAATTAAATTTTTACAGTTAAAACTTGAATAATTCGAAGCCCAAGGGACCAAAAAAATTCGAATTTTCCAAAAAATCGATTTAAAAACGTAAAATCTATTTATAGGAAATTCTAGGGACGAAGATAAATATTTGAATTAAAGATGTTAGAATAATTCAAATTATACTGTATTTGTAAATTGCTGCATTTCCTTTATTGTTTGTTTTACTTGAACCTCTATAAATCCATGTATGAGAATGTCTAGATATGCTATTTGTTTTATATATGAAAAAACAATAGAAAAAAGATGGCGCTCTGCCTTCTATAAAGCACAAGTGGACTGGTCAGGATATGCTTTCTTTATTTTTAATATATACATATGTCATAATATATGCTCTTCCAGGAATAATAAAGTAAATCTACAGTCGACCAGAGAGAGAGAGAGAGAACGCAGCTAAAGTACGGTCATTTGGGACACCAACGACCACATTCCAGGGGGCGACCGCAGGGCCTTTTCTTGGAACCTCAGGTCTATTTTTGGACAGTTGGGGGGTGGTGTGCGACACAAACGGTCGTTCAGCGGTGACAGCCCCTCGCGCTACCTCTCTCTCGCTGGTTGCCTGGGATCCCTTTTCTAAACTTGTGGTTTCTTTATTTCTCTCTCCCCACATTATTATCATATTGCCACATATACGTATATATATAATAGTTGAATTAATATTAAATGAAAATTGCCATCAATTTTTACTCTTTTACAGACTTTTATCCATGTATCCTTCTTCCAAAATTACTTTATTAGGTACCGCTAAAAAATGGCAACCTAGTTTATAATAATTGTAACAATGAATAATATGTGAAGGTTATTCACATATTAAAAAAATATTGAGTAAAATTTATATCAGGACTCCAGGAAAAGTTTCTTTACCCTGGAGGCCTGATTAATTTTACTTAATAATGATACAAGGGGTTATTTTTATAGAATTAAACAAAATGTTAACGCGGGATTCGATCCCGATTCATGGCTGTCGGGAATCAAGGGTGTTACCCACTCGTCCACTGACCTTTTAACCCAGGTTCCTGGAGCGCTTATCCATTTATATGACTATAGCCATATAACCATATAGACTTTATAACCAGATAAAACTGGTGGAAAAATGGCCCTTAACTGTTAAAATCTATGATGGGTTAACATTCATTGCGGGTCAGTTGAGCATTGGAATTGTATGGTAAATTTCATACCCTCCATGATTATCATAGCCTGTACCACGTGTATTAGGGATAAGCAAAAAAAAATGCACACGATCTAAATATACGGTAAAAAATGTAAATTTACAGCAACTAATGTTATTCTTAATAAGGGAATTGATCAAAAAAAAAGTTTTTTTTTTAATACGACTATATGTCTTACTAAAGGCCTTTGTACCTAACGGTCATTCCTCAAATGTGCCATTCAAGACAGATTTCAATACATATTAATCATCAATTATAAAATATAAAGAAATTGAATACATAAAGTAAAGTAGAAGAGAAGTTATACTCACGCCTCAATGATCATAGGATGTTTTTTATTTGCTCTTTGGTCAGCATGAGGGGGTAAGAACATACGGATCCGGGCAACTGGACAAAATTAATTACTGTATTACTTGTATTCATACATAATATAAACACGATACGTTAAGTGAGAAACTGAATTTTAAAATTATTTATTATAACATAACAAAACACTTCAAGAAAATATCCATGTTTAACCTCACCAGGACAAATTTTGTTGAATAAATGTACGGAAAAAAAAATAGTATAAATGTGATATTGCACTAGGATATGGTTCATAAATTAAAAAAAGGAAAAAGGCATCTCCTTATCGGGCAACAGCCCGAAACGCATACGTAATTAGCTTTTCTTGATTAATTAAGAATGGATATTTGGCCAATTCTGGAATAATTAAAAATTAACGAATAGTTATTTATTCTGATAGATGGCGTAAGTTATCAGCAACTTTTAGTTGCCCGATAAGAATAAATGTATGTTTACTAAGAGAACAACTTTACACCTGTCGATGGGCGGTTATGCCCGAAAGCTTGTGATTTGATTATATTAAAGATACTCTTCCCTCATCAAGTTGTTCTCTTAGTAAATATTAGTGAAGGGATTATTGTTTCAACAAAATGTATGTTTGCTCCTGCAATTACTCAATGGATTTGATCAGAATAGTGTTATAACATTATTATTATAAGGCCTTGTTCTTTTCGTTACACAAGTTTTTGGTTGATACATTTCAGAAGGTCATTGTGAAAAAGAATTTAAGTTCCGATTACTTTTCTAATCCAAATAATTAGAAATCATGAAGATGATTGTATCCTATTTTCAATTCCTAATGTATCTTTGAAGTACAGACGTAAGAAAGGAGTTGTCAAGAAGTCCACCTACTGTAACCGCTGCTGAGTTTCATCCTAAGGTTGCTGAAAGTCGACATCTTCACTTTAGTCAGATTTGCCTTGAGGTCATCGTTCAGATCGAGGTCTTTCACTGCACATGGCACAGTAGAGTTAGATTACAGGATTTGCATTTTACCACAGTTTACCTCAAATATGATGCTACATTACATGTAGATGTGACATTGTGTGACGTGTAATAAGGTAGACTGGGTAATACTGTCTCTATTTATCGAGAATAAGAGAAATTCATATCATTTTCTATAGATATGGACAATCATTGCCATGAGCGTGATTAAATGAGAGACTTTCTGACAAATGACTATCCTAACTTTTCCTAAATATGCACTTTTAATTATGACATAATATGGAATGTTCTATATTATACTTGGTTCATCAGTGGTGAACCCTTCCAGTGGATTCGCCAATTTAATCTACAAGACCGCTTCTTTAGAGCTCCAATACTGTTATACTTTCTCCTAGGTTTTCCCCTCTTTCTTTTCCACTTTAACGGCAGTTACATTGAAACATAAAGGATAACCAGAGGTGTATTAGAGTGTTATATTAATATATGACATATATAAAATTGAAACATTAAGAAACGAATATTTTTTTCACATATAAATCAAATTTTTCTACTGTCCTTACTGCGATGAAAAAATATTGGAAGGGCATGACTCATCAGTGGTGAACCCTACCAGCGGTTTCGTCAATTTAATCCACCAATTTATACGCAACTGGCCTTGTCCTTATTGTTTGCGGAAGAGCATTGCTCGATGCGAATATTATATGTAATTTTACTGTCCTAAAAGCTTATGTACATAGTTTTCTTAAATGCCATTTCTGAGATTCACCTTTTAATGTAGCATATATGGACAGAATGATACAATACTGTATTGAAACTCTAAAGAAGCGGTCTGGTGGATTAAAAATTGGTGAAACTGCTGGGAGGGTTCACCACTGATGAGCCAAGCCTTTCCAATATTTTTTAAACGCAGTAAGGACAGTATAAATATGATGTGTGAGAGAAGCATTCGCATATTAATGTTTTAATTTGCTATATATAGATGGCGCGTTATTGCTTTATATGACATATGTACAGATATGCACCAAAATAGGAATCTCTCTACCTTTGAAAATTCATTAACAAATTTGCACACAGGAGTGGTTTTGATTTCATGACAACCTACGAGAGAAGTTTTGAAATCGGTCAAATTTTACCAAATAGGTGTTTAAACTGGTATAATGGCTGGACACGTTTTGTACTGAGGTGTTAAACAAAATTCATTGTTTTTAAAGCATTTTTAAGGGGAGAGGTTGCCTTTTTCTGGTATTATAATATCATTCTCGCGCAACTTAATGCTATATATATGTGTGTGTGTGCTTGTAAAATAATAAAAAATAAAATAATAAAAATGGCCAGGTGTTTGGCATTTAAATAAAATATATATATCTTATATAAAAAAAAAAATTCTGGTTGAATTTTAGATCATGTTGAGGACCATGGTAATGCAGTTATTTGCTGGTTCTTTTTAGTACAATATGGTATTGGTGATTATTTTGAGGATTATGGTAATGGTGGTGCAGTCGTGGTTGAATAATAATCTTGAAAAATAAAAGGCTCGATCAGAGATTTCTTTATTTGAGCTAAAGTAATATATAAGAACATAATTTGATTAAATTACTGCCTGGCTTAAGGCGTAAGAATAAAAAAAATGAAAAGCTTATTTACATAATGTACAAATGTTTTGAGCTGACCAACGGGGAACTGACTGACTATGGTTACAGCTAATTGACCAAATGGGATGGCCTTCTAGATTAACGGGGAAGAACAACAACGAGTTTTTATAGGGGAAGCATGACCTCTGGCGGTCAATTTAACAGTATTTGTATCTATGAAATATATTTCTTAAATAAAATAATATTTTAATATAACATTTTAAATAATAACCTTCATATAATATATATATCCTGACCACGTTCACATGAACTTTTCTTGATTTCTCAAGAAACCACCAAAATATATTTGGTTGTAGAGGTACAGTCTGAACCACACTGACGAGTGCCAACATTCCGAAAGGCGTTTGTGGTTGGCTTTTCTTTATTTATCAGGAATCAAGCTCTCTTAACATTTTTGAACGAAGTAAGGTGAGTAAAAGTTTTTTTTATTTTAAAAGAAAATAAATTGCGCTCATCAGTGTTATTTTTTGTATATAGATGGCGCTTTATATCAAAGAAGAGATTCAACAGACCTTTGGTGTCGTTGACAGACGTCCAAATAGAGATCTCCGGCACATGAGGTCCAAGACATTCAAGAACATAATATTCGGCCTCCGGGCTGAAATAAGCACGAGCGTATAAACAATCCCGTTTTCCAATCTTGCAGGTCACACAAATGGGATCCAGGTCTCTCAGCTGCTGATCATAGAGGTAGAGAAGATGCTGTTCACCAGGGGCTCCCTCCAGAGTTGACAGGTAGTACCTGAAAACACGCCATCTTACATCTCACACAAACTTTTTAGCATCATTTGTAAAACACAAGGTAATGCAGTAGAACCTCCATGAGAGGTCACTCGCGCTAGAAGACACCCGAAAACATGCAATCTTTAATTTAGCACAAACTCTTCAGAATGTATTCAAATCTCCCAAGAGATCTAGTAGAATATTCTTGGATATATATAGCTCAGTTTACACCACACAATGTTTCAGTTTTAATATTGAATAGAAAACATAAGTCTAAGTATATATAAACACAAATATAAAAAAAATTAACAACAATATAAATATATCTTCAAGATAACAATATAAAGAGAAAACATTCTCATTTTACTAAAAATACTAAATTAGTTTTGGTGGTAGTGTCAAATTTCGAAAGAAATTAATGTGCTGGAGAGACAAAACTTCAACTTTAGTATAATAAAAGTCTTATAGAGGTAAATAACATTCTCTTATAACTTATGATTTATCTCATGTTATTCGATATGAATTAATTTCCAAGTTATCAGTCTTTCAGTTAGAGATATTATTATTATTGTAACATATTTTGGATGAATTAAGAAAAAAGGCATTTCCAGATCGTGAAACTGATTTATCTCCAAGTTATTAGTCTTTCAGTTAGAGATTTTAATATTATTGTAACATATTTTGGATGAATTAAGAAAAAAGGCATTTCCAGATCGTGAAACTGATTTATCTCCAAGTTATTAGTCTTTCAGTTAGAGATTTTAATATTATTGTAACATATTTTGGATGAATCAAGAAAAAAGGCATTTCCTGATCGTGAAACTGAAAGTTGCTGATGACGCAAGCCATCAGCAACTTTCAATTTCACGATCAGGAAATGCCTTTTTTCTTGATTCATCCAAAATATGTTACAAATATCAACTAATCGTCGATTTTTAATTATTCCAGAAATTGCCAAATACCGTTTCTTGATTAATCAAGAAAAGCTAACCACGTTTGCGTTTCGGGCTGTTGGCCCTCGTCAGCGTGGTGCAAGTTGTACCTCAACGACCAAAAAAATTGGTCTTTGGGGCATCCCGAAAACCATGAAACAGGTATTTAGGCCGGAAGGGCGTGAGAACGAAATTTTTTTCAAATATTTTGGATGATCGAAGAGTATTGTTAGATCACTTACACTTTGTTGCTTGGACGGAAATAAGCCAGTACCCGAACGATGTCATAGGATCCCTTGGTGAAATAATAGTTTTCTCTGGTCTGAAACACGTACACCAGTTGTTAGGACTGATAGATTAGGTGTAGATTAATGATGATGAATATGTGTGTCAAGCTTACAATGCAAGGAGCCGAGTCTATAGCCAATGTTAGAATGTTGATGGCATCAAAATAAGTAGGATTCGGCGAACTATTGGTATATATTGCTTAATTTTGACCAGTATAACAGACGCTAAAACCAGCATTGAACACATTCTTCTAAAATTGCTTCGATGGTCTGAATATCTTTCACAAATCTTTATCAGTGAATGCAGACAACTCAACGGGACATTTTGGCATTCATGGCGTGAAGTGACAAATCGAAATACTTTCTACATTTGAAGATACAGTAGAACCTCCCATTATCGGACACCCCGCTAGCGGGCACCTCTCTACAAAGGACAGTTTTCATTTGCAAAATTACCATTTTTACTATTTAGTAACTCTCCGGTAAGAGGACATCTCTCCCTAAAGGAAACTTTAGCTCTGCAATTAGGTGTTGTCCTTTACTGGAAGGTTTTATTGTATATGGTACAATTACAGTAAAAAGGAATCTTTAAATACCCACCATGATTACTATGGATTATCCCACATACTCAGGAATGTAAAAAAAGGATGTGGATATAATATATTTCGATTTATCGACTTGTCTTTTATGAAACGCCTAATAACAAATTAATCAAGTTGATAATCTCATAACTTTTCAAATATTTTTTATCCTTCACTCAAATACCAGTAGACACACCTAATATCTTATGTTAAATGGAATCAGAAGAATAAATGTTCTGATTTAGTTGTTCACGTATATGCAAATAGCTCCGAGGTGATGCATTATGCGCTGAAGCATTATCAGCAGCGAATCTGTTAATAGAGATTTCTCTTGCTATCGGGGTAATTATTGGCTGCATCTTTTTCATGTCTTGCGAATGTAAACTGCCTAGTTGAGGTGTTTCTTTTATACTTTACTAGCGGAGGTAACCCGGCTTCGCCCTGGTTTTACCCGAGTAAAGGTTTGTCTAACGAACATTTGTTAAAACAATTCTCTATAAATTTATAAAAAATAATAATAGATATATTTTGATAATTTGAAACTCGTAAATTTTAATCTCTCGATAAATTGAACCTTTTTTCCCGGTCCCTGTGTGCCGTGTCATCCTGAATTTTGTCTTTCCTAATTTTCTACATTACAAAATCATCGTTTTATCTAGTGAACATTTTTTCCCGGTCCCTTGAAAAATACTCGATAAGTTGAATAAAATCAATATTAATTGGTTCCCTCGGTAATTGGAATTTGAAGGAATAGTATCTTTGCCTTGGAATTGTATCTTTAATCTTGTCTCAAATAAATTGCCGTGTCATCCTGAGATAATCTTACTTTTGATAAATAATCTTTAAGATAATAAACTTAGTAATGAAAAAACTTATAGATAAAAACCTTGTTATCATCGTCACAATGGTGGCGCTGCTTGCGAGTTAAATATACAAATCTGCAAATAACTCTAAGGATATTCAAGATATTCAAGAAATTATTTTTCAGAAACCTTCCCATATACTATACTAAATAACTTCCCAAAGTTTCATGGTGTTCCAAAGAGTGGTTTGGTTAGGCATAAAGGACACACACACACATACATTCATTTTTATATATATATAGATTTACTAAAAATAAAGAAGGCATATCCTGACCAGGATAACATGTGCTTTTTAGATGACAGAGCGCCATCTGGCAGAACAGAAATCAACTAAACATTGATTTAGCCTGCTCCCTGATATTTGACAAACCCTTGATAAATCAAGAAAAGCCATTCACGAACTTTATTTACTATAACCAAATTTTTAATAACTTAAAATTTTACAAGGATTGTTAAATGATGCATGTCATGACGCTTTTATATTCTCATGTAATGGAAAAATAATGTTTTATTATTGGATAAAGGTGAAGAAAATAGCTTGATTCTGCTAGTTGCTGTTGATAATGTCCTTCAAGTCGACTTTTTCTAGTGACTCTATGGTGACAAATACTATCCAATTGGATCTGCTAGTGAACATCTTCACAACTAATCTAGTGCCCTTCAGGTAGCATCCTTGATCCCTTCAGGCCAGCTCATTGCATGTATTCTCTTTCTTATTCCTTCAATTTTTCACAGATCATCTTTTCTAGTCCATTTTCTTTCACTGTATGCCTGAAGTACAGACCAGCCTTTATTTTAAAATAATTCCTGCTATATATATTATCTCATTATGATAGGTTTATTTCTTTAAAATAACGTTTTAAGCAATGATTTTTAAAAGATTTCAACCTTCCTACTACAATGACATTACTACAATACCTTCACATATTATTCATTGTTTCAATTATCATGAACTAGGTTGCTCTTGCTGAGCGGTACCTATTAATGTGATTTGAACCAGATACTACAATGATTAAATGTTAGAAAAGAGCCTAGATTATTCTAAACACTCATGTATGAAGTCTTCCAGCACTTTCGTCAACAAATCTCTAGAGGCCTACAATTAACTCTAGCTCTTCGATCTAAATAGTAATTGATTAAAATATATTTATAGTCATTTCGAGTAATTTTGGATACCTAGATATCTATAATTATAGAGTAATTATACACATATTTTCATAAATAAGTTAATTTAGCAATGTATATAAGGAAATAATTGATATAGCAATGTTATTTAGCAAATAATTCAATTTGAAAACCTTTTAGGTGTGATAAACCTATTTGTTTTTTATATTCATATCCCAAATATATTTATTTTTGAGAATATACGATATAATTCACCATAGTTGGACAATTAGAACTAAATAAATATTAATATTTTCTAACAAGTTTATGATAATTATGCAAAAATAATGCAAAAACAATAGATATGGTTATGTAAAAATGTCTGTACCACATTGGACACGGCTACCAGATGTTGAAAGCTGCCCAAGGCGCCAGTGACGGGGAGTTTTAAGAACCAACGGGTTCCTCCACGGCCGAAGACGGGAGGCTGGGTGATATCTACCCATCCGCCAGGTTCCGCTCTCTGCTCGTGGATCTACATGAGGTAGGTTAGTAAAACAGTAGAATTCTTTAAGTTTACATTTCAATCTGGAGAGCTAAATTCTTTCGTAGCATTTATCTATCTACACTAGTGGAAATAGAAAGTGTTACACCTAGTAGTAACTGAAGGAATGTCATAACAATAATTTACAAGCTATTTCATAAAGAAAATGATTCATAATTGCAAATTATTTGAATTATACTAATTTTAGACATTTATTTTGTATTCAGAATCTAACTCTTATAGTCAAAAGAAGTACATTTAATCCAAAAATACCATGTTTTAAAAACTCTTTTCAGCTGTAGCAATCTCTTACACTTAGACGGAACTAATGGAATTTCATAACAAGAATTTACAAGCTATTTCATGGAGAAAATGATTCATAATTGTAAATTATTTAAATATTAATAATTTTACACGTTTTCTGCCATAAAAAAATCTAACTACTATAGTAAAAAAAGTTAATTTAAAAACAAAAATCAATGTTTTTAAAGCTCTTTTTAGCTGTAGCACTCTTTATTTCCACTAATGAAGAAGAATGTTTTACACTTTAAGTCGCAATAAGGTCTGATAAAATCTCAAAACAACTCCACAAGTTATTGATGACCAAATATCCAGTTTGATGGCTAAGATTACAATCAAGATGATGTTGTACACTGACAATAGTCGTTTTGGTGCATGTTGAAAATGTAGCCAGTAAAGAACACTTGGTTTTTTTACAGTATTTAATATAGAAAATGCTGGTTCACTTTCTTCTTTTCAGAATTTACAAAAGAGCAATAATTATTGAAAACACAACTTCTTTTACCTTTTTAGGCAAAACTACTACGATATTTCAGACATGTTTTTATAGAACAGATTTTGATCTTAAAAACTGTAAAAATTGACCTGCTGAACTACTTTATCCCGAGAGCAGTTCAAATAGAGAAAAATGGACAAAATTTATAAACGCGCGATTCTTTAGAATAATCATTTTCCATTTTTCATTCGATACGAGATTAGCGTATTTGTTTGTTTTTTTTTTTTTGAGCAGAAAAAAAAAAGAAATTTGTTGAAACCTTCTCGCTGTATAAATGTAAATTCAAAATGAATCGCGTTAAATATATTCTTCATTACAAATAAAAAAATGCGTTTGTATATATAGAGATACATTCATATTGAGAACCGAACTGCACACACCCAATGTATGTGAATAGTACATATATTATTATAAAACATCGATTAAAAAACACAAACAAAAATAACTTCTTATAAACGATTAATTTGGTTATCTGTGTGTGAATTTACTGTTGAAGTTTAAATATATATTTTATCAATATTTATTCAAAACTTTATAAATAATTGTCAATATAGTAGAAATAAAGTGTAAAATCTACAGAAGGAGGTGAATAAATGCAGGTAATTTGGTTTTAAGTTAACTCTTTGTGACATGTATTGGAGTACCGAGTCAATTAACCGCCTTCTACTGTATTAGGTACTTTAGTCTTTAATAGGACAAAAGTCTAGAAGAGTAGATTTGACAAACGAGTCGCAAAGAAGATTCAGAAATCATTCATCTATTTAAAAAAAATAACATACAGTATAACAATCTAATGATTATATTTGTGCAATTAAGCGATTGAAAATTTGTAAATATAACCATATATATATATGTAGTAATTCGCTTATTGGTTCATAGAAACATGACGTAAAAAGTGGGATTGGTGTAAATGTTGTATAAATCGTATATTTTCGACAACCACGACTTGGTACGATTCCTACATTGGGATATTTTCTGAAAAAAAAAATTGCTTCAATGGCCCTCCAATTCTTACAGAAATCCATTCCCATTAGTAAATGCAAGTAACAAAAACGAACTCAAGCACACTTGAAAGTGAAAATATCGAATATCTTTCTTCCTATGTAGACATATGGCGCACTTACAGTAAAGGCAATCGCTAACTACCGATTATAATGATTATCTTGGCCACGTGTACTAGGGATAGGTTAAAAAACGAGAAGACATACATACCGCACGGCAGTTCCAGCCCTCTTGTCCGCAGCAAAGAGAGACTATAGAGTAGTTGTGGTAACGTAGAGTCCAGGTGATGCTCAGACAAAGGCTGTTGATCCAGGAGACTGCCGTGTAGTAATACTCGCTAGCAATACAGAACAATTAGCTCTTGAAGCCTTTCTTTCATTATTCGAACTGATTTCGAACATGCATCTTTATAAATACTATATATATATAGAGATACAACATTGACAAGACGGATATATGCAAGACATTATATAACATTTGCTTATCGATTCGATTGTTGATTATAACTTCTAGTATTGATATCGTACAAGTTTACAATGAAATAAAGGCATATAGATGTGGTGTAATTCGGTAGTCTGTTCTGTTGTTTTGAATCGTGGGGAAAGATGATGATTGCGCAGTCGTGATGGTGGTGAGTGGTAAGGCACACATAGACGAATCACAGGGGAAAATGTATATATGTAATATATACACAGTAGAACCTCCATGAGAGGACACTCCTGTGTGTTTGTGTGTGTTCTCTCTAGAGGACACCTCTCTATAAATATACTATAAATAGAGATACAACACTAGCAAGACGGATGACATGACTACATGACATATCATATCATATTTGCATATAGAGTCGATGTTGAGTATAAATTTGAATATTTCTATTGTGCAAGTTTACATTGGAATATAGGTTAGTTGGATATATATGAAGTAGAACCTCCATGAGAGAACACTACCACTAGAGAACACCTCTAAAAAAGAGTTTTTTTGAAAAAATAAGGATTTCTTCTATTTATATTCTCTTTAGTAAGAAGATACCTTTGCCTAAAGAACACTTTGGCTCTGCAACTAAGTGTTGTCCTTCACAGTATGGTTATATTGTATATAGAATTGCATAGAGAATTTGTAAAATACTTTGTTCATATAGAAGAATAAGCAACTAGTATTTTTCATGAAATAAAGACAGTATGTTTTGATCGAAGCACGCGGCTATTATTAGTGGGGAATAGGATGCGAGCAGGATACCTTTCTACTGACTATAGTGATAGAACAATAACAAAAGTGAAATTTATAAGCTATATAGATTTGTAAATATCACTTTTGTCAATGTTATTACTCTAGCCTGTAGAAGAGCAGCTTCTTCAATGCTTGCCTCCAATCCAAAAAAAAGAGAGAAAAAAAAGATGCGCGCGCGCTCCCCTCCAAATATACTGTCTTTACAAGACTATACTTGTCTTTACTTGTATTTCAAATATACTTTTATCTTATAAGCAATCTTAGTATTAGATATTTCTTATTATTGAAAAATTACTTTGTATATATTCGCGATCATCATATTTCTATGCTATAAACAGATTTGTAAGTAGAATTTCTAGAAATGATATTTAGTAATCGAATAACTAGAGCTCAACAATAATGTATATTTATAAAAATTCAATTACCATCTATATACCGTATATTACATAAATATACACTTTATATCTATGAAATTGGTAACGATTATTCATTTGGAAATGTGTATCGCTTTTTAACAAAATAATCAAATATCTCTACAGACCTTACTGCAATGATAGAAATTATCATTGTAGTAACTTTTATCATTGTGGTAAGGTCGGTAAAGATGATATTTGATTATATTAGAAAGAAACACATTGCCAAAATGATAATAATAGTTATAAATTTTATAGTAATGTACACGTTCATTAAAGCCTTCATAACTATCTCCATGCTATAAACAAATTTGTAAATAGATTTGATAGAGATGACTATAGATGACCTTTAGTAATGGTCACTAAGCACAACAGTAATGTATATCTGCAACAATTAATTTTTAGATATGTTTCTTTTTATCTCTACAAGCCTTACTGCAATGATAGAAATTATCTTTGTAGTCACTTTTATCATTGTAATGAGGTCTGTAAAGATATTTGATTATATTAAAAAGAAACGAATTGCTAAAAAAATTGAGAGCTATAAATTTTATAGTAATCTAAAAATTCATTAAAGCCTTCATCACTATCTCCATGCTATAAATAAATTTGTAAATAGATTTTCTAGAGATGATTTTTACAACAACAACAAAAAAAGCCTTTATTGAGGACCTCTCGTCCTATATAGGATTCGCCAGTTTACAGAGTAAGAGAAGAGAACTAAGAATACAGAGAGAAACCTATAAGTAGTAGGTATAGTATAGTATTTTCTACACTGTGACGATATACAACAGCAGCAACAAGCCTTTTACTGGAATCAAAGTCCAATACGATGATTTTTAGTAATGGTCACTATAACACAACAGTAATGTATATCTGCAATTAATTTTTGGAAAAGTTTATTTTTATCTCTACAGACCTTACTGCAATGATAAAAAGTTATTGAATAAAAGGACTTGGCTCAATAGATGACAATGTAGATTAAATAGGCGAAACTGCAGAGAAGGTTCACCAATGATGAGCCAAGTACTCTCATTCAATAATTTATTACTGCAGTAAGGTCGGTAGAGATAAAAATGAACATATTGATAAATATTTATTTGCATATTTTATCGATAGATGGCAATTATCCTAAAGATAGAGGTTGTTTGGCCAGCATTCATATTTCTATGAAAAATACACTTCGGCCAGTTAAGAGTTTTTTTTTTTTCTCAGCGTTTCGACAAAAATCTTTTGTCTTCCTCTTTGTCGAAACGTTGAGAAAAATTTAAAAAAACTCTAACTGGCCGAAATGTCTATTTTTCATAGAAAGATGGCAATTAAATTTATAAAAAGTAATGTATATGCTTATTAAAATCTTCATAACCACTTAATTCCGCTATGTTATAAACAAATTCTGATTGTGAAATTAATGGATTGCTCCATATTTCGGAATATTTTTAGTCTAATATAAATTCTAATTTACAGAATAATATCCGAATATACATTTTATTAATAAATCATAAAAAGTCAACATACCTCCACTAAATAAAATCAGCGATTAGTTTATATTTGTTTCCGACAGATGGCGCAAGCCTTCCGAAAACTTTTTTTTTTCACAATTATAAGAGTCACTTTATTGCTTAATTTAACCGCCTGATCATAGTGAAATTTCAATTTTTTACTATTTTCTTTTATAAATAGATATTTCTGATCTGTTTACTAATTTGTAGAGAAATATTGGAGGTACAATTAAGAATCTATATTTAGAATATCTAAGCTAAGGAGTTGATGAATTTAATAAATTTAATTAATTTGATCACAACCTTCTTCTAATATTTATTATAACCCCATATCTATATAAAATATGTATCGACCTTGTATAACAATGGAAATGACAAATAAAACAAAGAGGTAAAGGTAGACCAGACGACGCCATAACCCAGACGAACAGGTGTTTATGATAATGATTTCAATCACCCCGTCAACAGGTGGCCAGACGTGATAAACAACCCGGCGCCTGACAGGTGGCGTGATTTTACAGGAACCAATCAGGACTCTCCGCCATATGCGGGCGTCCAATATAAAAGAGCCCAGAAATGGGACAAGGTAGTTGTTTAGTTGTTTTCAGAGTGACGTTTATACGGCCGGTCGGTTCTCTCACCCCTATCCGCGATGTAGGCATCCGCGGCGCCCGTGGTTCGACTGCCTTCGTCCATGGTCTACCTCTACCTCTTGGAGTTACCATCTAGACCTGCCTCTGTCTCTTGCTGTCCCCGTGCGGGAATCCCATCACGCACCCACTACCACGACTGCCCAGCACATTCCACATCGGGATTACTACATATATATGTCATAATATATACTTTTCCAGGAATAATAAAGCAAACCTAGAGCCAGCCCAGAGAAAGACGGGATGTAAAGTCCGGTCACTTGAGACAGCAGCGACATTCCAAGGGGCGGCAAAAAGGGCCGTCCGTTAACACCTTGGGACTTTTAAGACAGTTGGGGATTGCCGCCCGGCTTTGCCGGGCCCGTCTCTCTCTCTGGTTTTCTGGAATTCCTCTTCCAAACTTGTGGTGTCCTTATTTCTTTTTCCCCACCTTACTATATTGCCACATAAATATATATATATATGTTATTGAATGAGAGGACTTGGCTCAATAGATGGCAAAAGAGATTAAATCGGCCAAACCGCAGAGAAGGTTCACCACTGATGAGCCAAGTACTCTCATTCAATAATTTATTACTGCAGTAAGGTCTGTAGAGATAAACATAAATATATTGATAAAGATTTATTGTTTGCAGATTTTTTCGATAGATAAAATAATATATATATCAGATCCTTCTATTTTTGGTCGCAGTGGTACAGCCTACTCTACGCTGACGAGCGCCAACAGCGCAAAACGCGTTCGTGGATGGCTTTTCTTGATTTATCAAGAAAATGAGTTGGCCAAATATCAGGGAACAGGTTAAATCAATGAATAGTTGATTTCTGTTTCACTATATGGCGCTCTGCCATCTAAAAAGCACATGTGCTTTTGGTCAGGATATGACTTCTTTATTTTTAATAAATATATTTGATTCGCCACGCCTATGGTTATCAAATTGCTGGAATACGATAGTGTCCCTATTGAATATTTTGAGGACAATAAGTTCTAAGAACTTTATCTGAGCAGCGTATGCAAACATTGTTGGGAATTTCAGGAAAGATATCGTTTTAGCCTCTTTTCTTAGTCTCTTTAATACTGATTTCTTCTGTCTTTTATGCCCCCTAGCGTGCGCGGAAAAAGAGTTTATATAGTATAAAGTTACGGGAAGAGGGAGGGTATTGATTTGCTAAAATAAACACACTTTCATTATTGTGAAAATAAGTAAAAATGTGACATTGTACTGGGATAAGGTTCATAAATTAAGGCATCTCCTTATTACCCGAAACGCGAACGTGGTTAGATTTTCTTAATTAATCAAGAATGTGTATTTGGTCAATTCTGGAATAATTAAAAATCAATAAATAGTTGATATTTATTCCAATAGATGGCGCAAGCTATCAACAACTTTCATTTGCACGATAAGAAGATGCTTTTTTCTTTCTTTCATTAATGTCATAGAATTTGGTTTTAGACTGCATTATCTAAATCTGGGGTGTTGTGGTACATTCCATATCACTACCATTACGTTTTTTACTGGAATCATAAACAAAATGCATTACTTAGTGAATATTTAGAAAGATAGGGGCCTTTTTTTGGTACCTACATATATAATCGCATTAGAAAATGTAGGAATTTATGTATCAAAGAAAGGCTAAATGTATTAATATTTTTAAAAGGTCTATAACTATTCACCTTTTATATATTTTTTAAAAATTAGATATCAATTTGAAGCGCTATGTCCCCCTAGGGACACTTGCGCTGTCATACATGTATGCCTTTACATTTGTCTATATATATATATATATATATATACAATAATGTTAGGCCGTGAATAGAATAGTCGTATGATGATATAAATGAGAAAGAGAAAAAAAAATGAGAAACGAATTATTAACAGAATAAAGAAGTGTCTGGCAATATGTATAATAAGCATATTATAAATTCTAAGTTTCTGAAAAGATATTTGTTGCTATATAATTTAAAATATATCTATAAAAGGTATTGCATTTAATATATCTTTCTTTACTGGAAATAAAAATACTTGGATCTGTTACTATTAAATTATTTTCGATTCTGTAGGCTTGAAAAACAGGACAATCGAGTTAAAGATGTATTGAGGTATTCACCTTTTATATTCCCCTCTTGACCTGGTGATCTCTTCGGGAGGAAAGACTTGCTCTCTATTGATGGTGGAATCACCTAGGGAGGAGACCCAGAGTGTGACATTGGGTAGGATCTGACCGGCCTGTACATTTCACATGATTAACTGAGGATGGAATTCAGTTTATAAGCTTCAATATTTAGAATGAAAAATACGAGGTATCTGAAATTACTCTCTGGTGACTTAAATTTGTTTATAAAAATTAGAGACGCCTCTCTTGGTAAAATAGATGTCAAAACTAGACTGGAATAAAGATCGTTCTGGTCTGACGAGGACCATAGTCCGAAAACATAGTCTCCAGATAGACGCCTCTCTTGGTAAAATAGATGTCAAAACTAGACTGGAATAAAGATCGTTCTAGACTGACGAGGGCCATAGTCCGAAAACATAGTCTCCAGATAGATGCCTCTCTTGGTAAAATAGATGTCAAAACTAGACTGGAATAAAGATCGTTCTAGACTGACGAGGGCCATAGTCCGAAAACATAGTCTCCAGATAGACGCCTCTCTTGGTAAAATAGATGTCAAAACTAGACTGGAATAAAGATCGTTCTAGACTGACGAGGGCCATGGTCCGAAAACATAGTCTCCAGATAGACGCCTCTCTTGGTAAAATAGATGTCAAAACTAGACTGGAATAAAGATCGTTCTAGACTGACGAGGGCCATAGTCCGAAAACATAGTCTCCAGATAGACGCCTCTCTTGGTAAAATAGATGTCAAAACTAGACTGGAATAAAGATCGTTCTAGACTGACGAGGGCCATAGTCCGAAAACATAGTCTCCAGATAGACGCCTCTCTTGGTAAAATAGATGTCAAAACTAGACTGGAATAAAGATCGTTCTAGACTGACGAGGGCCATGGTCCGAAAAAATAGTCTCCAGGTGGGCGCTTCTCAGTACGCCAAAGCTGGTGCTGTGGTTTTGTCACTGACTTGAGACCGCTAGTTTGCGGCGACAGTGAATAAATTGTTGTCTAGTTTTGATGTCTATTTTAAAGTAAGGGGTGAACTTTATTTCTATAGATCAATATCCTCCCGGCAAATATAGAGAGATTTGAATCGTTAATAGTGTGCAGATATCACTTAACTTATATTTTTTATTCGAATTTTTAAGTATTAAAAGTCATGGGGAAATGAGAAATATACCCTGAAAGATTTAAAGAAAAAAAAACATGGAATTTGGATAAAAATAAATTAATGTAATATAATGAAATTATTTGATTATGCATGCTAAACGTTTTAAAACATTTATATATTTTCATTTTTAAAAACAATCTATGTAATTATCTGTACATGCAAGTCATGTTTCATGATTCAACCTCTTCTTTCTGAAGGTAATATTTTCAATTTTCTCTGGTGTATATAAAAATCGTGTATTGGAGAATTCATACCAAATCTCTAAACCGTAGGAAAGTACAGGTCTGATTAAAGTTTTACACTACGCCATTCTTTTATGCATGTTTAATCCCATTTATGAATCGATATTAAATAGTTTCTTTATTTTAAAATATTGCGGTATTAACTGTTATATATGTAAATATTTCCTCCTTTATCTCGTTTCTTTTATTTTTGTTTTTATTCAAACAGGCTGTTTTGCATACTTGTTGTTTGTACTCAGCTATTTATTCGATCATCTCGGCTGAGTGGATTGAGACTCTCTTATTAAGAATAAAACTTTACTTAACATCAACTGCTTCTATTTAAGTTATTTTTCACGTGACATCTTTAAGATAAGAGTCAAATTTTCAATCCTTCTGTCTTGTAAAATATACCATTGATAGAAGTAAAATTAATTATATCTATGATCAGAAATTTTGATTCCCAAAATTCCGAACTTGTTCATTATGATATTGTAGACTTCAATCGTGATCTTATGTTTATTATAAAAGTATAATAGCGTAGTTTTTCTAGACTGTGATCTCTATAATATGTTCTGATTAGACCATTGTATAAAGTAATTTCACTCGCAGACTTTAGTCTCCCCACAGTCTTGTGATAGCAGATAATGGAATTAGCAGCAGAATGAAATATTTATTAAAAAAAATATTCAGAATTTATCAGCAAATCATTCAGTAATATATTTTATTAAAATAATAAAATTAGGCCTCCAGGTAAAAGTTTATTTCAAAATATTTTTATTTTAAAAACTTTCTTGCTTTCAAGCAAGAAATTAATATTGTAATACAATATAATGTGGCTTATGATTGTATAACGACATTTGAAAATTATCCCGCATGTGTTTCTTTTGAACGAAAAATCGAAATTTATTTTAAGGAGAAATAACGATTATTTCTAGCCTTAGGGATGAAGTATGAAAGGATGAATTGTGAAGAGTAATGATAAACGGAAAAATAAAAGAAAATAATAAGTGTCCAGGAATGGGAATCGCCATTCCCATCCCTGGACACTTTTATTTTTCCGTTTACCATTACTCTTCATAATTCATCCTTTCTTACTTCATCCCTAAGATTAGAAATAATCGTTATTTCTCCTTGAAATAAATTTCGATTTTTCGTTCAAAAGAAACACATGCGGAATAATTTTCAAATGTCGTTCTACGAATTAATATTAATTCAAGGAATTATTTTATCGAATAATATAATTTTATAGTAATAGGAATAATGGTATTTGCCCTGTGTGTGGATATCCTTTTTATTTCTATTTTTTGAAAGTGATATCTTCGTATGTAAATTTTACTTTTCTGTCTTTATTCAAATAAGATTGGATATTCTGTAATTGGTGGGGACGCTATCATCAACTATTATCCTTACAGTTGCAACATGCTTGTCGAATGCACCTTCGATATCCATAATTTTTTCGATATTTTCGAATAATTCGATATGTAATTATTGAGGTCAATTCTTTTTGTTTATATTCCTGTATAACCTCCGTTATTTTTCGATTCTGCTTAAAGTTGATTTCTATTTTGTATAAATCCATGTTTACTTGGATTCAAATCGATGAATTTCTCTTTTATAAATTCAATTGCCAACCATCGTTAAAATTTGTAGCAAATAAATTTACTGGCAATGATTTTCTTTTCAATACATTCTGTAGATATAATATTTGATGATATTATTGAAAAGAAGCACATTGCCTGGAAATTTATTTTTTTTACAAATTTTGACTTTCTCTCTCTGTCATTAATTGAATTTTAGGTTATGTTTTCACAACTTTTGAAATCTTGGATATTTGTTTTTCACGGTTTTGGTATGATATTAATGATTAAAATTAACCATTTATTTGGATAGTATCCCATTTAAATAATTTATTGTTTAATACATACAAATTTACTATTTATCAACCTGTGAGAGAAATACATTATTTGAAATGAAAATAAATGCTACGCACAGAAACTGGTAGAATTTAAAAAAACTTGGCATGAATGTACAGGCTATTACATTGACCAAAAGATAAAAATATGAAAAGGTAATTATAATTGTCTATCTTTAGACGTTTTAGTCAAATTTTAATCATGGATAAAACTTAAGGAAGTTGTACCTTTTAACATGAATATATTGGGATTCAGACAATTACTCTGAAATATATTTGATACACAGTGACCTTTATTGAAGATGAACAAGATAACCAAGTGTAAACAAATTAACCTTCGCCTCCTTAAAAAAACATAACCTTCGATTTCAAAGACTTTCCACATAAGATTTGTCCATTACTGTAAATGTTCATTACACACCACAAAGAGTTACCTTGAAGCAAATTTAATGTTCTATCAGAGCATAGCGTGTCTCTCCTGTCAAAATAAACGGCAAAACTAAATGCCATCAAATTTCATGTTGTTTCTATAACTTCCTCAAAGTTTAATATTCTCTTTCCACTATTGTAGAAAAAGATATTGAGTTGGTTGCCATATGAACTGACCTTGGGATATTTGATGCTCTGAACTTTAGGATAGAGAAGCTTATCGTAGTAGATATAGGGGTGAACGGAGACTTTAGTGAGGTCGGAGAGGGAGTAGCAAACCATCCTGCCTTCAGGAGCCCACCACACCGCACGGCCACTGCGCAGGATGTCCACTGGACAGACCACGTCTTGGTTGGCTCTCATCCATATCGTTGAATTATACTAAAGCATATAGGGAATTTTACAAGGAATCTAATATGGAAATCTCTGAATTGGATGAAATTTGTAGTAAAACTATGATAACTTCTTCAAATTAAAGATACTTCGTCCAGTAAATCTTTTTATTATCTCGATGGTTCAAAAAAAATATATTTTCTTCTCGTCAGGAGCAAACAAAATAATTTTGTCGAAACGTCAAGATAAATAAATGATTTACTGGACGTAGTAACTTCAATTTGAAGAACTATGAATGCTGGCCAGGCAGCCTCTATCTTTACGATGATAAATCCTATCTAAACGAACATCCAATTGAAAATAGAGAAAACTTTTAAAAATATATGATAATAAAAATGTTCTTCTGTATAATCAATTATACATTAGTTGGAATATCCAGAAAGAGTTGAAGAAAAAAACTCTGAAATTTGTTTAAAATTAATTTCTTCTGGCGAGTAAGATCTAAATACATATTTGTTGAAAACGTGTTCAGAAAAAAAAATAGTTGAATGGAAATTCCATTTGTTTTTAATCCTTAGTATAAGTAATTAATTGTTTTTTTATATTTTAATACCACACTTTCCATTTCCACCCCTATAGGAAAGACTACAAATTAGACGAATTTAAAAGAAAAAGAATGATCTTATGCCTAGATAATCACCCAAATTAGAAAACCTCTTTCTAATAATTAAAATGCTTTTCTACCAATTTAATATTGATTCCTAATAGACAAAACAAAGTAGTATCTTTAACTTACTTTGTCAGGTATATTTATCTTTATGATTAACGAAGCTGGGGAAGTCATCAAATTAAAAAAAATTACACATATACTTTCATTTAGTTTTTTAAAAAATCTGTAATATGCTTGATGCAAGTAAGTGTAATACAATAAAGTTAGATTCCATATAAAATATAAGTAAACTTTTAAAAATATTTTAAAACCTCTTCTCAACTAAAAATCTTTCAGGAATATTTGCATACCCCTATTAACAGACTAAAAAAAAATAAAGTTTTCAATATAGATATTAAATCGTGAATGTCTAAGAATATATTCATCATGTTATGGTGTTTATATTTCTAGCAATGAAGCTCTCACATTTCAGCCTATTCGACGTAAATTTGGAGTTGCCAAGTAGCATTATATACTTTGAAATAAAAGTTGGATGGAGACGGGATAGAAAGAGTTTATCAGTGAGTTTAGGCACCTCCATTTTAATGGAAGAACAAATAAACTACTTACGTCAACTGAAAGTATCAGTCGCCAAATACCGCCGTACAGGAATGGTGACAATGTAAGACACAGACTTCTTACTTCCTGGACATCTCTACTACTCCAAAAGCTGAGACTATATTATCAAAAACATAGAAAATATAGACATCAATATAATAATCTTTGTGATTATTATTATTATATTACTTTATTCATTTAATTTTACTTAATTTATTATAAATTTATTATTATATATTTTTATTTCCAAGATCATAGTCTTTGACGAGTTTAATATTTGTTCTTGACTCACGCTTTAGATGTTGTACTAAATTCGAAAAATCACGTGAGAACGCCCTTGCAAACCTCAGAACAATTTTTAACGCCTTGCCAAATGCTTTATTTTTATTTACTTCTCCTGACGAAGACAAAAGAATTTTGTCGAAATGTTGAGAAAATAAAAAAACTCTAACTGACCGAAGTGTCTATTTTTCACATAAAAAGAAAATAGACAGTTCAATATATTTTATTGACACTATTGGTCAATTTTACGAAAATCAAAAACATAGAACCATGAAGCGGAGAGATTCTTGGTAAATATTTTATTTAGAACGCTTTTGAGCTTTTCTACTTTTCTACAGGAGTAAAACCATTATAATATCACGATAGATGAAAATGAATAAAATCATTAAAGGTTTCTTATTCCAAATGTAAAACCTGGTTGAAATGAATTTGAAATGATCTGAATATATCCAAGTTGGATCCAAAAAGATAGTTTCTTCATAATATTGAATAAACATTTACGAAATAATACCATATAATAATATAATAATTATTATTATCTCTGTACACGTGAAAGTATCTAAAGGCAAAATAAGAAATTATTATTGATAGATAGAGAAGCTATGTAGAAGGAATGAAATGATATCTTTCGAAGAATTCCCAATCATATTTACATTAAGCAAGTTTATGGAACTTGTTTCTCTCACAATAAGACCATTATCTGTCAGGTTTATGGTCCGGTAGCGTCTTTTGATGAATTCCTTCAACCAGGAGAAAGCTGCAACATTCTATTTTCCGCGTCGTTATACTCCTATAGTTTCTTAAAACGAAATTAGTCCCATATCTCCAAAGTATTTCAATCAAATTAATTTTTATCTTAAGAGAAAAAAAGGTAAAAGAGGTTTCTATATTTTGTTGTTTTTGATTAAGAAACTGATAATAACATGACTTCCTTTGATTCTTGCACGGGGAAATTTCGTTGGGTATTAAGAAAGGGTTGCTAACATGATACTTGATGCGTCAAAGTTATTTAATTCGAGAGAGATTGAGATTGAAACTACTTTATTTCAAAGTCTATTTAAGATTATATAAGGTCAAATACAGAATAAATATAAATATGAATAAATATAATTATATAATTATAAATATAGGAAAATAGATATAAATAGATAAAAATAATTGATAAATATACATATATATATAAATATATACAAGGTCTTCATTGGTGGTGCTCACCGCGGGAAAGACTCCGTCACCGATGGACTGCGAGAGTTCTTTCCCACAGAGTGGGCAGGTCGATGAAGTAGCTGGTGTTACCCACCTCAAGACCAAGATGGTACTTGTAGATGGTAGCCTTCGCCACACTTGTAGCGAGAGAGAGAGAGAGAATACAAGGATTTCAGCCTATAATAAACTTCTCGCCATCGTATTTTCTTAGAAATATATCTTCTCGTCGGTTATTGCTTTTTACAATTATCTTAGATCGTTCTATTTCCTTATTTAATGTTATACGAAGGTAAGACTCACTTTCGTACAGCCAATCCGGGGCGCCGTAGAAATACAGTCCATCAATACCATCAGTGGTGATAGCCTGATAGACCTCACTGACATTCGGCTTGTAGTACAGATTCCCTTCGAACTCGTAGATCTGGGAACACAACATGCGGCTTGAAAACACTAATATAATATATATAACCTTTATATTATTACATAATATATATACACTCAAATACAGCTTTATTAAGACCACCTGTCTTATACACCACAGAAAGAAAGGAATCATAGATGGAGCTTCTACACTCCAGGCAGCCAGCACCCAACAACAGCCTCCAGGTCCGAAGCATGTCCAGTGGCCACACGTTCCATAGGATATATATATATATTTTTTTTTTCTTATTTGACAAAAAAAGCTTTTTTAAAAATTATTATTTTGTTTTGTTGTATATAGATTTGTTTTTTTCTATTGGGTTGGTTAAATTTGTTTTTTTAATAAACTCATTTGCCAAAAATATAATATTTTATAGTTAAATTTGTTCAAAATAAGCATATTTACTAAAAATTGATATTTCATTTTCTTTTTTTTTTTTCTTGTAAGTAAAATTTACATTCGACAATCTTAACATTACTTAATAATTAATTACTTTTTTATTCCCTCCCCTCGAATATAAGATATATATATGTTAAAAATTGAGCAAACTATTTTAATAACATTGAAATAATGGCATATTTTGGATCAATATATTTATTAAATATTTCCGATATTTCGATGAGGCTGTTCGCTAATCTTTCTCTAGGAATTCAAACTCCTTCTAAGCCCATCATCCGCGTGATTCACGAGAAGTGTTTTTTGCTTATCCCTAGTACACGTGGTACAGGCCATGATAATAATGGTGGGTAGAAGTAGGCGACTGCTTTTACTGTAAGTGCACCACATGTCTACACATGTGAAAAGCAGTTCGACTTGGCACTTACAAATGTGTCAGAGCCTCGTTTGGTTACTACGAGAAGTATTGTTTATATAAGTTGGAGTGACCGAACCATTTTAAATGAATCAATTATATATTTAGAAATAAAATGCTATATATATTATATTTAACTAGTTTATTTTAGCTGTAGGTAAGATTGCGGTATGTCAATTTTCCTATTAATACTGTTTTGATTATTTATAGATGCCCAGCTCTCCAGAAATAATCTTGAATGTTTGTCCTGTATGTTGCTGTATAAAACTATGGCATTTTAAAAATCTGGAATATGTCCTTGCTTGATTGCATGATCTACAAGTAATGACAAAGAACTATGTTTTCTGAAGGCTGTTTTGTGTTGATTAAGTCTTTCTCTCTCTATTAGGGGTTTTCCAGTTTCGCCAATGAAAGATGATGTACAGGATTTGCATGATATGCGGTATATAAGATTTGATTGGGTTTCTTGTTTTGAGGTTCGTTTAGTTGTAGGATGACGGAGAAGATTTCTTAAGTTTGGAGCGGAATGGTATCTAATATTTATATTGAATCTTTTGAGAGATCTGGCTATTCTTTCGATTCCATAACTGTAGGGAAGTATGCAGGATGGGTTCTGGCCTTGACTATTGTTTGTTGATGGGTTTCTATTTCTATAAATATACTTGTTTATGATTTGTTTAGGATATTCATTGCATTGAAATTCCCTCTATAAAGAAAAATTTTATATTATTGATATCAGTAGATATATTTTTTATAAATAAAAAGGTATGCCGATAGAAAATTGTATCTACGAAGATGTGCACTTATTTATTCAAGAAGTTAAAACTTACCAAGGAGTGCCCTCTTGGAGCCCATATAGCAAAGCGAATGTTTTTCAGATCCTTCCCAGGCTCATGCTGTATGCTGTTCCTAACACAAGATGGATTAAGATTGAGAAATTGGTTATATGTTTTGAATGTATTATTATAATGCATATTTAAATGGGATCTATTCTTATATATATTCTGATGGACAAAACTTAAAGGGTTTGTTGTCGCAGGTCATGTTTATTTGAAAGAGACAGAGGCAATTTTGTTCACACTTGGTTATCTCGTGTTTCTTTAATAAAGATCACTGTGTATCAAATATCTTTGAGATATTGTCTGAATCCCGATATACGAGCTCGTACATGCTAAAAGGTACAACTACCTTAAGTTTTGTCCAAGAGCGTAAATTTCAATATGTACTTAGACATCACACACTTTATAAATGTTTTAAAACGATACATTCGGTTTATTACTCCTGTGCAAAACGCAAAGGATGCGATAAAAAATTAACTCAACACCAGCTTCGAAAAAATTATACAAAATTCAACAACCTGTATATCATTGTTTAGCAGTATGGTCTTAATCAGTATATGGGGCAGCTTCAATTTAATAACATCCTTGGAGAGAGGAAATGAAATTGTTCGAATATTCCAGAACGTGCTTTAGCTGGTGAAATGGTAAGGCCGATTTTCAGGCCTGATTACGATACAAGAGAATGATAATTAGCGTATCAAAAGTGGCCTATCTCTCTTTAAAATGCATTAGAACAATGCATATCAAAGGAAGAGATGTCATGTTTGTTACATTAATACCATCCATCCGCAGTATAAATATATAATCCCTCAGCAGAGCTGACTGCTACAGGGCGCGTCCCCAGGTGGCGGATAAGGGAAAGACCTTTAGATATGAAGACCAGCTGCAAAATAAGCAGAATATATCTAACGAATAAGCAGTCGCGTACAAACAGCAACATTGTTAGAAGAGAAAAAAGATATCTTTAAAAATCCTGAGTTCAACTGACCCGGTTGATAGACCTTAGTAAGGGTCCTCTCCATAAATACCAAGGAGCTGCGTCTGTACTCGTGTTAGAGTTGGCAGCAAAGGCTTCCATGTTAGGAACGGCCTCAAATTACAGGCAAAGTCAGACTTTCACCAAAGTGTGCCTGGATCAACGAAAGTTACTCCTCTATACCCCATACCAACAGCTTGAGGAGCATGAACTCATGGAATTTGTGTAATCGTACACGGGGGGATAAGAAAAAAATAACATAAATATTTAATTCCCATATTTCATCCTTCAGTAGACTATCCTAACTAAAATAATAGAATGTAGATATTTCGTTGGACTTCTTTATCTAAAGATAATTTAAAAGAATGTATAAAGGTATATAGCAAATGATGTTTAAATATAATTACCTGTTTGCTTGAGAACCTCTGGAAATACACAGAGAGGGTTATATAGAGGTATAGTAAATTAAGTGGCACTGACAATACCTATCTCCCATATCTGTCGACAGGATCTTGTAGGCAGAATGGGCGGAGTATGTGAACAACTGCAACATATTGGTTTAATCGGGGAATGTAATGTATAGTGATGACACAGAAGAATATAAACAAAATATGCAATAGACGTTTCATGTGGCGGCTACAGTGTGCATATTTAGGCTGTGTATGTGTAGTTTTTTTGCTTATCACCAGTACACGTGGTACAGGCCAGAATAATCATGGTGGCTAGAAGAAGGCGACTGCTTTTACTGTAAGTGCGCCACATGTCTACACATGTGAAAAGCAGTTCGACTTTGTACTTACAAATGTGCCAGAGCCCCGTTTGATTATTTGCACTCGCTGGTGGGGTTGGACTTTTGCAAGAATCGGGGGCTATAGGTACATTTTTTTTTTAATTCAGAAAAAAGTTCCCAATGCGGGAATCGAACCCGGGTCGTAGCGGTCGAAAACCAACGGTTAAGACCATCCTTCGACCCACCCCCAGTATGTGTAGTGATTATGGAGTGTGGTTTGTGTATTTATGCTGTGGGATCTGGAGTGTTCGTGATGTGAGATGCGCGTATTTGTTCTGTGTACCATGTCATACTGTCTTTCATAAATTGTCTAGGTGGTAATATTAAAAAATAGCGTTGTCTAATTTTCTATATTAAACTAACTCGGGCATCATGGATATAATATGGGAATGGATTTATCTACCTTCTTGGTATCGTAAGCGAGCAGAACGTAGTTCTGATCGGCAGATACAGCGTAGGAGCTTAGGTTGAATCCTTTCTGTAGACACACAATATATGTGTAAATGTGTGGAATAATTATAGAATAGAAACCTGTAGATATAATTGGGGATTTGCATGGTAATTGGGAGGGAACTTCTTTCGCTGGCAGGCAGTCGCATGAAAAGGCATCGCGTGTGTTCCTTCAAAAATATTCTGTAAAAATAAACAAACTGTAAACAACAAAAGAGGTTGTTTTTAATCTTAGCTTCGAGGCGTAAAGGGAAGTGACCCTACGCTCGCAAATCTACAATATGGTTAATGAGTAAGTTTATAATTAGAGCACGAATTCTTCTTTTACACGTAAAACCAAACTTCTACTGTGATGAAAAATATTTAGGACTTGGTTCATCAGGGTTAAACCCTCCCCGCGGTTTCACTAATTGAATCAACCAGACCCCTTCTTAGAGCGCTAATAGTGTATTAGACGATTCTGCTTCTATATGCTAGACTGAGGGTGGAATCTTATAAATAGTATTAAAGAAACCTATGGAAATAGACTTTTAGGACCATAAAATTATATAAGGTTTATAATATTGTCACTGAATAATTATTTTAAATATTCTGTGGTATATCATCATTAATATTTGCATAGTCATCGCTTTTACCATTCTTATATATTTGCTTGTAAATAGATTTTTAGATATCGTTTGGCATTTTATAAATAAACTATTTTTACTTAAACTTTTGTTATACTCGTTATCACTACCGTGACAACTGGTGGAGAAGCTGGAATATTCCCTCGACGCCCAAGCCGTTAGAAGAAGCAGAAGACTAAAAGGACTAGAACCTGAAGAAAACATCGCTATGGTCAAGCAAGAGACACAGACAAAAATGGGTCAGTACCACTTTCAACCTTTTAGAAATCCTTCTATTTTTACTAGAGAACGCAACCAGAATCCAGAAAAATGGTTGAAAGAATTCCATCGCGTCGCTTGCTACAACTGCTGGGATGATTCAATGTGCCTCGCAAATGTTTATTTTTTCCTCCAAGGAACAGCGCACAGATGGTACGAAAATGTTGAAGAGAAAATTAATTCATGGGATATTTTTGTGAAAATGTTTTCTCAGAATTTCGGACATCATGTCACCCAAAAAGATCAGCTCGCAGAGAACCTCAAAACTCGAGCTCAAGGGAAGGAGGAGACCAGTGATTCCTACATTCAAGATGTTCTCCATCTGTGCAGAGAAGTGAATCCGGCTATGATGGAAAATGAAATAGTCGCACACTTGACGAAAGGGATATCGGAGGAGATATATCAGTCAATAATAATTTTAGACATCGCAACTATCGATGAGTTCATCAAATGGTGCCGTAAAATCGAGGCTTCAAATAAAAAACGTGTAAATAAACGTGTAGTATTCGACAGACTACCGAATGTTGCCGCCATCGATTCAGCAGACTCTGAATCAATGGAAGACTTAATCCGACGCATCGTGCGTGAAGAAGTTCATCGCGCACTAAATCCCGAGTCAAATACCCCTGAACCATCTTCTCTGAAAGAAATTATCCGAGAAGAGATTGAAAAAAACGTAGCTTCAATTTCGAAGCCTATTCAAAGGCCTCCGCCACGACAGTCGTACCCCAACCAAACACGTACATTCAGCCAGGTTCCACGAGGTCAGTACCCTACCCATACACCCATATATAACCAGACGCCACCACAACGAAGAACGGATGAATGGAGGACGCATGACAACATCCCAATATGTTTTAATTGCGGCCGCCCAGGCCATGTTAAGCGATATTGTAGAGAACGACGACAATGGACGCAGAGACCCGAAGTACATGCACCAATCACCCAAGAACCTCGAATGGGTAACCACCAAGCCATAAGAAGCCAAATCTACCGCAGACAATCGCCGTATCCAAACAGAGGAAGATCCCCAAAACGCCAGTCCATTTCCCCAGGCCGCCATACAAGCCAATCCCCACGCCGCTACAATCTAGAAAAAAACTAAACGTCGCGGTTTCTTTCGAGGGGGAAGCCGCGGGTGTGAAAAACCCTCCATCGTCGACAGCCGCTAAATTACAACAAAATTATGTCGAAATCATCATTGATGACATTGCATTTTCTGCTCTGGTCGATTCAGGTTCCTCTTTTCAGTTATCTCTGATGGATTAAGACGACAATTAAAAAAGACCATGTTCAAGGATAGCGGAATGACTCTGAAAGTTGCTGATGGCAAGAATGTTACATCGATCGGCCGATGCACAATCAGCTTGAGCATCAATGGATTGGAACAGCCGCTTGAGTTTATCGTCCTCCCTAATAGTAACCCAAGTATTATCCTCGGATGGGATTTCCTAGAGGCATCAAATGCCGTGATTGATTGTGGACGCGCCGAAATCAGATTGGAAGAGGCCAAAGATGTACTAAATTCACCAGCTTCCATGGGAAAGGTTGTGGCTAGCAGAAGCGTCGTAATCCCAGCCGAATCTACCAAACTAATAAATGTTATGAGTGAAGAGCTTAATGGGCAAAATCAGGTACTTTTTGAACCTTCGAAAAAGGTATTAATAGGAAAAGGGTTAACACTTCCCTGTGCATTATTCAGGCTTTCCCATAATAAAGGAAAACTTTGGATCGTAAATTCTAGCACCACAGCTCAAATAGTCCGTAAGGGAATGTGCCTGGGAAAAATTCAAAGGGTTGAAGAAAATCACTTGACGGCTATTTCAGAATGTTCTGAATTTAATAAGGAGATGAAAAATGCGAATCATGCCAGTCATGCTGATAAAAGTGACTTTAGATTTTTGCAAAATCTAATTAGTGATGATTTATCAGAAGAGCAGCAGTCTCAAATCTTATCAATTTTAAAACGATATGAAAAAATATTTGATAAGAATAATGAACCAGTAAAGCAAACTTCAGTAACCAAACATAAAATTGAAACTGGAAACCATCAGCCTATTAAGCATAGCCCATATCGAGTCTCCCCTACAGAACGCCAAGCAATCCAAACGGAAGTGGACAAAATGCTAGACGCCGGGATTATACGTCATTCAGAAAGTCCATGGTCATCGCCGGTTATTTTAGTGAAGAAGAAGGATGGTAACTGGCGTTTCTGTGTGGATTACAGACGACTAAACAAAGTTACTAAAAAAGACGTTTACCCACTACCCCGAATCGATGATACACTTGACTCCCTGAAAGGAGCCAAATTTTATTCATCAATGGACCTTCGTTCAGGATATTGGCAAATAGAAGTCGACGAAGCAGATAGAGAAAAAACTGCCTTTATTACCCCTAACGGACTCTACGAATTCCTAGTCATGCCCTTTGGCCTGTGCAATGCCCCTGCAAAATTCGAGCGCATGATGGACAAGATATTGAAAGGCCTGAAATGGACGATGGCCCTCTGTTATTTAGACGACATCGTGGTGTATTCCAAATCGTTCAACGAACATTTACACCGGCTTGAAATCATACTACAATGTCTCGACAAAGCCGAGCTACGCCTCAACCCCAAAAAGTGCCTTTTCGGAACCAAACGAATAAGAGTGTTTGGACACCTTGTCGATAGTAAAGGTATTTATCCCGATCCAGAAAAGATTGAAGCTATCGCCAAGTTTCTGACCCCAAAATCTATAACAGATGTGAGAAGCTTCATTGGCCTATGTTCCTATTATCGTAGATTTATCGAAAATTTTGCTGAGAAAGCTGCTCCTCTACACGAAGTCCTCAAAAAAGATAATAAATTCACGTGGAAATCTGACCAACAGGATGCATTTGATTCCTTGAAAAAAGTATTGATGTCTGAACCTGTTCTTGCCTATTTCGAAGAACAACTGCCAACCGAGCTTCATACTGACGCCAGCGGTTATGGAATTGGAGCTGTCCTCGTACAGATCAACGATGGGAAAGAGCGGCCAGTTGGGTATGCTTCAAGAACTTTATCTAAGGCGGAGAAGAATTACTCAACAACGGAAAGAGAATGCTTGGCCGCAATATGGGCCATCAACAAATTTCGACCGTACCTTTTTGGTCGTGAGTTTTTCATCGTCACTGACCACCACGCTCTTTGCTGGTTATCTAACCTGAAGGACCCGACAGGAAGACTAGCAAGATGGGCTTTAAAACTCCAAGAATACAATGTAACGGTTGTTTATAAAAGTGGACGCAAACACCAAGATGCCGACTGTCTTTCTCGAAATCCTCTCCAACTTGAATCGGAAAAAGCATACAATGATGAGGATGATGATATTCCCTCAATAACTGCTCTGACGTGCTTCGAGGCTGAACAAAGAAAAGACCCTAAAATTAATAAATTGATAGATGAAACAGAAAGATTTGGTGCCGAATCGAAAGGATATGAAATGTTAAAAGGAACCTTATACAAAAAGAATTTCGACCCCCTGGGAAACCAACACCTTTTAGTTATTCCTAAGCACTTACGCTTAGAACTACTGAAAAGTTTACACGACGCTCCCACAGCAGGTCATCTTGGATTTTCGAAGACATATGAGAGAGTTAAAAACAAATATTTCTGGCCAGGACTTCTCCGGGACATACGGAAGTATGTCGCTCATTGTAAAGAGTGCCAAAGAAATAAACAATCAACTCAAAAGCCACCCGGACTACTTAAGGCCATACCTCCTGCAACCTCCCCTTTTCAGAGAGTTGGAATGGACCTCCTTGGAAGATTTCCCAAGTCTGATACTGGTAATAAATGGATCATAGTCTGTACTGACTATCTTACTCGATTTGCCGTTACTAAAGCCTTACCCACAGGGGAAGCAAAAGAAGCAGCCAAGTTCTTGATGGAAGATGTTGTTCTCAAGCACGGAGCCCCCAGAGAAATCATCACGGACCGAGGACGAGTATTCCAATCCAAGTTGATTGCGGAACTCACCAATCAATGCTCGTCGATACATCGGTTCACGACAGCGTATCATCCCCAGACGAATGGACTGACGGAGAGGTTAAACAAAACCTTAGCCAACATGATCGCTATGTATGTAAGTGTTGAACAGAAGGACTGGGACGTAATCCTGCCCTACGTCACGTTCGCCTACAACACGGCAAAACAAGATACGACAGGTTTTACCCCTTTTAAACTGATTCATGGACGCGAAGCTGAAACAACTGTAGACACTCTTTTCCCAAATCCGCATGAAGATCTCCAAGAGGATTACAGTCAGAAGATTGCCTCGCGAGTCGAAGAGACTAGGCAGCTAGCAAGATTAGAAACCTTGAAAGCCCAAGAAAAGGACAAGGCCAGATATGACTCAAAGCACGAGGCAATGGATTACAACGTTGGCGACCTGGTATGGATTTTCATCCCGATAAGAAAGGTGGGACTCTCAGAAAAACTGATGAAAAGGTACTTCGGGCCATACAGGGTTACTCAGAAACTCTCTGACGTGACCTTCGAAGTTGAACCTGTGGACCAACCAACCAGGAGACGCCAAACAAGAGACCTTGTCCATGTACTGAGAATGAAACCCTACCATGACCCTGAGGACCAAGCTGATCTGTTCAAGTGATAATTACAGCGGGACACTGTTCATCTAGGAAGGGGGCAATGTCACTGAATAATTATTTTAAATATTCTGTGGTATATCATCATTAATATTTGCATAGTCATCGCTTTTACCATTCTTATATATTTGCTTGTAAATAGATTTTTAGATATCGTTTGGCATTTTATAAATAAACTATTTTTACTTAAACTTTTGTTATACTCGTTATCACTACCGTGACAATATCATGGATTTACATTGTCAAATAGGTACTAGAAATCTCTCGAAGCGTAGTTTTTTATATAAAATATATTCACCATATATGCCAAAACAAGCTTTTTTTATATAGTCCATTTTAACTATTATTTATATAAAAATTATTATATATACGAGGGGCATCCAATAAATAAGTTTCCCTATTTTGTAACAAATAAACAACTTTATTTACAATTATGCAGTTATTTTATTTTCATTATATAACTCATAGACTACTTCTCTACATAATCACCATTTCTGTCCAAACATTTTTGGTACCGTTGTAGCGATTTTTTGATACCACTGTTGTACCAAGCCTTGTCCTGTCTTCGTAGCCAGTGGTTCGCCTCCGCCTGTTTTCAATTCAAATTCAAAACATCTGACATGATTGTTCCAATCGAAGAGCATCCAATTTCGATTCCAGGAGGCAGTCGAATCATTATTTCGTCAATGGTGACGCGGCGATTTGCTTCCACCACATTCCGAACAGCAGCCACGGCTGCATTGTCCGAAGCAGTAACGGGCCTGTCGCTTCGCTCGTCATCATGCACGTTTTGCCGTCCTTCCAAGAACCATGAACGCCATCGGCGAACCATTTGGATGCTCATACATCCTTCACCATACACTGACACTAAATTGCGATGAATATTGACCGCAGTTTCATTTTTCGCTGTGAAAAAACGAATTACAGAACGGAGTTCGCAAGTGGACACGTTCACCAGTGGTAGCTCCATGGAAACTGAAGCGCTACGGACTTGCGCGTACGAGTAGAGTGATTTTGAAAGGTCACCAGCTTCCAACGCATCCTAGTGACCATTTCTTACCTACTAACTAATTTTAACAACGTTTCGTTCGCCGAAAAAAAATAGGGAAACTTATTTATTGGATGCCCCTCGTATATATGTAATATTGTTGCAAATGTCGACGTATGGATAAGCTGGCAGTCGTGTACGTGAGGCGAGTGTTGATGTTCTTCCCACACGCGGACAACAAGAAGCAGAGGCAGGGCTAGATGTTAGCACAGAGAGTGATCGGGGACAGCCCACGGGACAGAGGTAGAGGCCATGACACAAACTTGGATGCTTATCACCGAGACATGGAGAGCGAGCGTCTGTGAGAGACAGAAGCCGCCTGCCGATGGCCACACCCTAGAACATCTGCTGACCCCCCCTGCCAAAACCTGTCCTAAACAGGGGACCCCACATGGGCTGGGCGTTGCCTTTTTTCTCCCCTCTGTCACTGCCACCAGCTGACCGAACACTCTTTGGATCTTTATTTTGACGTCAACATTTTTAGTTTTACATACAAATAGGGGGTTTAAATACAAATAGTTTATATACAAAATATGGGGTGGTAGTAAATAGAAATAGTGTACATTTTTATAGAAGGGGAGGATTTTATAAGGTATCGGCTTTAACTAATTGGAAGATATGTTAAATATACTAGAAGTGTCATGCAGTTCAAAATATACTATATATATATAAAGAGACAAAGGTCGCCTCTCCCGTCAAATTAGACGTCTAAACTATGGCTTTGTCACCGACCCGAGACCGCTAGTTTGCGGTGACGGTCAATAGATGGCGTCTTGTTTTGACGTCTATTTTGACGGGAGAGGCGACCTTGTCTCTTTAGATCAATATCCTCCAGGCAAAATTTCCATCTATATATATATAACAGATAAGAAAAATAGATATGTAAATATTATACAGTGACAATATATATAAAAGAAAGGTTACCTAAAATGAGATTCTTCGCCCAAAATAAATCTTTTGGTCATTCTCACGGTAGTTAATGAGGCTGGGCTAACTCTAAACTATTTAATAAGTAATTAGAAACGCATTCAAAAGAAAAATGGTTCCTCATCATGTGAGTCGCATAGAGGCGCTTTGCTTTTTATAAAGGTATCCAATAAAACCCATTTGAGCATTTTTTTTTTCATTTTATAACAATAAAGGTGAGAATATTCATTACAATGAAAACAGTAGTAAAATTTTAATTGCAAGTGAAAAAATCGTACTTGTAAATAACTTACATTTCTTTAATATACGTAGACGGTACGCTATTGACTTGCGTTTATATTATACTAGCCGAATGACCCGGGCAACGCCCGTGTTTTACCCGATTGAATGTTTTGATTCAAATACTATTTGTTACAATTATAAATTGGCGCCTTAAATAAATGCATATGTTAGTTAATAACTATAGCCTATGTGCTTTATCTGTCTATGTACTGTTGGCTTCCGTAGGTGTCTCTTACTGGGAAAAAGAAAGAGAGGATTCCATTTGGTTATTAACTAATATATGCATTTATTTAAGGAGCGACCCGCTCCAACACAATAGTTACAAAAACGAAAAAGCGAGTGGGGGTTATGATGGGGGGGGGGGGGGGGGGGGGGCAAAGGTGGCGTGATCGTAGCCAACCAATAGGAGAGCGCCATTCCAAAAAAAAAAAAAAAGCAAATGGTGACAGAGATGAAAACTGAAGAATTGATGACGCTCGTAACTGTATATTGAATAACATGATTATATTTTGAAAATAAAATTTTTAAATTAATTTTCTATAAAACTCTTTTAAATATTAAATTGAAAATAATTTGATTCAATTGAAAAAAAAAAGTTTTAAAATTGCAGTTTGGAAAGTTTCTCTTGTAGAATGAATTTCCCCACACATCAAATAATTTTACCTTATTTTTTGGCTACTTATCAGTCTCTCTTTTACCTATCAAATGGATTCTATTACTAAAGGTGGTAGCGTTTTTCCAAAACATTTGGTCAACAATAAGTTGAATTTGGTTGATATAGGGTAACACATTCTTTCAACAATACTTTTCTTTATTGTACCAAAAAGCGTAAAACGAGACGGTCTTCTTTTAAAAATCGCAAAATAACAATGAGGATATACAAACTAAGTATTTAAATTGAGAGAAATTTGCATAAATAATATTCAACAAACTATTGATGAAAATATTGTCGCGGGTTTCCCTTTGGTCCTTTATTACAATGCCGCTTTTTCCGCTGTAGATCACCAATGGTCGCCGTTAATAGCCTCTGCAGCTCCTAGAACACGTTCTATCGCTTATAATTTTCAAAACAAAGACAGTTACTTGAACGCAGCGGTCGTGTGACTCGTGCCGCGCTTCGTTCGACCCGAAGAAATCTGCTAAAGTCTTGAAAAGCGTCATCTGTTAGCGGAGGCTGTAAGTGTTTTCTGTTCTAGGCCTTTACCCGTAACAATATCTATATAATGCAGAAATTTTAAACTCTCAGAAAATACCTCAATATGTAAATAGGTTAAATATTCAATATGCAAATCGATACGATAGACACTTGGCTTGTATCGTTATTGTTGCTATAAAGAAAAGTCGGCAGACGAGTGGTGAAAACCCTCAATTCCCGACAGCCATGAACCGGGATCGAATCCCGGATTAGACACTTTGTTTTAATGTGTGAATAAGCTCCATTTATTATGCATTGGTGCAAATATCATAAGCTAGGTTTCTCTTTTTGAGCGGTAGCTAATAAAGTTATTTGGAACAAGGAACCAGGATTGTTACTATAGGTTCCAAGAAAAATAGTAAAGTTACGTAAATTTCCATACAAATTTTCACGTATACATAATATTATTGTGGAAGCATTTTTAAAGAATATACGATGAAGAGGATACATATCAGGTTTTAACATATGATTTGTAAGAGGGAATTATTCCATAAACATAGAAAAAAAGGTAAATGATGTGGAACGCTTCACGATTTTTCGTGTCATCCTTGCGCAGGGGCCATGCTAATCTTCTCTGTATCGTTCCAATTTTAGTATATGTTCCGCCGAACAAGCGTGTACATGGTAAATGATGTGGATTATCTGATACATACAGACATGTCCTCTTCTGTCGTGTCGGAAATTTAATTTCTCAACTGGAATGATTATAATGTTTATCGTCAGCTGCTGACTTTGTGATGTTTGTCTCACGAAAATAAAGTGTATAAATGCAGTAGAACCTCCCTTTAACGGACACCCCACTAGCGGAAACCTCTCTACAAAGGACAGATTTCATTTGCATACTTACAATTTTTACTATTTAGCAACTCTCCGGTAAGAGAACACCTTACCCTAAAGAACACTTTGGCTCTGTAATTAGGTGTCTTTAAATGGAGGTTTTACTGTATATTTTAAATACTTAATTAACTACTCTGAAAATGGTTTCTAATTGGCAATTAAGAATTATTCTACAAGCATTCATTCTACATGTATATTTGGAAGAAATGCCTGTAGAGAAGAATTCTTAAACCCGAAAGTTTACCAATTATAATAAATTAGAAAAGAAACCTTTTGCAAAGTAGTTAATCAAGAATTTAATATATTGTTTTGAAATTTCAGACACTATAAAATGAATATGTATATATAAGTAGAATATACCTCATGCCTATTCATTTTAAGAGCATATAGGTATTCAAAATGATGTATATAAAGTTTGGTGAAATAATTGTATGTAAACCCGGAGGCCTGATATTATAAACTTTTTATTTCCGACTTTTATGACTTTAAGTTTCATGACCGCATTCAAGAAATTTTACATTTATTGAAAGAATATTGTTGAATGGCTACTGAACTCGGCACAAATTAATTATTAATAGGTAATCCCATAATATTATGTTCGACTAAATAAGCTTGAGGGATGAGTCTCTTTTAATTACCTTTATTTCAAGCTTTCGGGCTCAACCGCCCTTCGACAGGACAAATTATACGCTACTAAAGTTTTCAAATCTAATCTATATAAACATTTGAGAGACGACTGTGTCTCGAGTGTAATACGAGGCTTGCCGCGGGAGGGGATGAGATCTTTGAAAAAGATGGCCGTTTAGCCCATTGAATTATCGGAAATAAAAGATTATTTGTTGACTCGCAGAGTTCATGATACCGAGGGGGGTTTGGTGGCTGCAGGGAATATTACATTGTATATTTCAGGTAAATCAATTTTTCTATTGAGGCTATGGAATTTGCTTGATAGGATAGATTCTATGATTAGTCTTTGGTGTTTGTTGGCAATATTAGAATAGTGGATTTTCGGTGATGTAATGTTGAAGGAATGGCCAGTTTCATTTATGTGCTGTACTATTAAGGATCTATGGTCTAAGTTATCAATATTTCTTTTGTGTTCATGAATTCTGATATTGACATGTCTCCCGGTTTCGCCTACGTAGACTTTTGGGCAGTTCATACATTCTATGGAGTAAATAGCGTTTCGTGGTGTGCTGTTAGGTTCATTGAATTTCATGATCTGGTTTCGGAGAAGGGATCCAGAGGTAGGTGCGCAGGTGAAGTAGGTTTTGATTCCAAATTTCAATAAGAATCTCGCTATTGTGGAGGATAATGGTGAATATGGCATATTGCAAATAGATCTGTATATTGGAGACTGTGTCTTTCCAAGTGTGTCCATCCAAACCCCCCTCGGTATCATGAACTCTGCGATTCAACAAATAATCTTTTATTTCCGATAATTCAATGGGCTAAACGGCCATCTTTTTCAAAGATCTCATCCCCTCCCGCGGCAAGCCTCGTAATACACTCGAGACACAGGCGTCTCTCAAATGTTTATATAGATTAGATTTGAAAACTTTAGTAGCGTATAATTTGTCCTGTCGAAGGGCGGTTGAGCCCGAAAGCTTGAAATAAAGGTAATTAAAAGAGACTCATCCCTCAAGCTTATTTAGTCGAACAAAACAAATTAATTATTATCAATAATTACAAAGTAAAAAATAGGGCAAGGACAACTTGAAAATACAATATACATGAAAAATAATAGAAACAATAAAAAGGTCAGGTGTTGATAACAAAAATAATGAAGGCAAATCCCCTTTAAAAGCACATGTGCTTTTTAGATGGTAGAGCGCCATCTGTTGTAACAGAAATCAAATAAACATTGATTTAACCTGTTATCTGATATTTGGCTAACCCATTTTCTTGATAAATCAAATCAGAATAGCTTTTCTTAATTTATAAAGAAAATGGGTTAACCAAATATCAGGGAACAGGTTAAATCAATGTTTAGTTGATATATGTTCCACTAGATGGCGCTCTACCATCTAAAAAGCACATGTGCTTTTGGTCAGGATATGCTTTCTTTATTTTTGTTTTCTATATGTGTAGCTGTTAAAAGTTTCTCTCATTACCAAGAGCCAAGCAAACTATTCTTTGCCACGCGAAATTCCGTTTATAATATCAACAAGGTATGAAAGACAAGTGATAAATTCAAAGTATTTACTACACACGAGACTCTTTACTCTGTCAATACCTATCTAACATAATTCACTTAACTTACTTGCCTCCTAGCTGATATCATGAAACATCATATATAGATATATATTAAAATGAGGGCATATTTTGTAAATCAAATATATTTATTAAAAAATTCGATATTTCGACAAAGCTGTTCGCCTATCTTCTTCTAGGAAATCAAATCCTTGCAAGCTAATTATCTGCGTAATACACGAGAATATATAAAATAGGATTTATATAAATCGATACTTCTCGTATTATATATCCGCATCACGCGGATAACATGCTTACAAGGATTTTGATTTTCTAGAAGATAGGCAAACAGCCTCGTCGAAATAACGAATTTTAAATAAATATATTTGATGCAAAATATGTCATCATTTAATGTATCAAAAATGAATTGCTCGATTTTCATATTATATATACAGTTACGAGCGTCTTTCCTCATCAGTCGTCTCTGTCACCGTTTGCTTTTTTTTTTTGGAATGGCGCCCTCCTATTGGTTGGCTACGGTCACGCCACCTTTGCCCCCCCCCCCCCCCCCCATCATGTCTCCCCCACTCGCTCTTTCGTTTTTGTAACTATTGTTTTGGAGCGGGTCGCTCTTTAAATAAATGCATATATTAGTTAATAACTAAATGGAATCCTCTCTTTCCTTTTCCCAGTATGAGACGCCTACGGAAGCCAACAGTACATAGACAGATAAAGCACATAGGCTATAGTTATTAACTAATATATGCATTTATTTAAGGCGCCAATTTATAATTGTAACAAATAGTATTTGAATTAAAACATTCAATCGGGTAAAACACGGGCGTTGTCCGGGCCATTCGGCTAGTATATATATATAATCAAGGAGAGATTGACACGTAGCCACTCCTGATTCTAAAAAAAAAAAAAAATTAGCCAGACAGAGATATCAAATGCAACAATTTCATAGATACTAAGTTTTGTTGGTAGAGGCATGTGGCACACTTAGTCAAGACCGTCTCAAATCTTTGCTCACCATGGCAACAATAGTCTGAAACAACCTACAGATAGTACAACCCCTGGAAGTATTCTATGTCTATTACATAGGCCACTCTATGGCTATGAATAAAAGCTGGACTCACCAGAGTGGCGCCTTTTAGAAGAGTAATCTTAGAGTTGGGGACGGTGAAGAGAACTAGATCGCCATCTTGGTTGCGGTAGACCAGCTTGCTATCTGAACCAACGTGCTGATTAGCAGGCTTTTTGATGCTAGAATCTACAAGGTTGTCCTAAAAGTTCGTAAACACTTGCAAAAATTGAAATACCAATATTATTCGCCGTTATGTATAAAGTCTGTATTATGTATTATACGTAATAATATTATTCGCCAAGTAATAAGAAAAACTTTTAAGAAAAACCGAAATTTTGGGATAACCTTATCCTTATATCTATAAAAATGAAATGCGAAATCGATGTTTGTTATTGCATCACGCAAAATCTACTGACTCAATCATTATGGAATTTCGCATGTAGGTAGCTGAAGATTTCGTTTAACATATAGGCTATTCAAAAAACTACAAAGGTTAATGTACTTTTTTAAAAATTATTTAACTGAAATGGATTAGTTCCCGCCTTTTGCCGCTTGGCGGCGCACTGGTCGCGACGATAAATGAATTTGATTGGTTAATAATTTTACACGTTGTTTGTTTTTAATTTGTAATTTTGTTGTTTTGTAATTTTACACGATGAATGTCTTTAGAAGGTAAGATTATTTATATATTTTTAAACTCTTTGGAGATAATATTAATCGATCGTTATCAAATTTATACGTCCCCGGAACCTGGGTTAATTAAAACTGTATTGTGAAATATCGCGCGTAGTTAGCTGAGGTTTTAGTTTAGCATTTAGGCTAAAAGTGCAAAAATTGTATTTCGAATAACCTTTTTTTTTCCTTTTTAGAAGTTAAGATTTTATTTATTTATTTAGTAATATTTTTTCAAATTAAATTAATTGGAAATATTATTTATTTCGCAGCTTATTCATATCTTTTTTGCCTCGTTTAATTTTAGTTAGTGTAAATATAACGATCTACATTTTAAAAGATAAGGTTTACTATTTGATTCTCATAAGGAATATTCCTATTTTAAGACAAATTGAGACAGTATTCTATTTTTTTTTCTTATATTTAGAGTAAGTATAAATTTTATTGAAGTTGTAAAAAGTATATTTCTTGAAAAAAAGTATGTTTTTCTATATAACTTGCTACGTATATTTTACTATATGTTTGTTCCATGTAATATGTTTATGCTCTAATAGCATTTATATTGTAAGCAGCAGCTATGCATTTTCAGTAACTGCTTTTTTAAGGGTAGGCTCAAATTATTTTTGCTGTCATTTGTTTAGTTAGGGTTTATATTTATCTGCTTCACAATAAATAACTGCTCATATATATCTATAGGGTAATACCATATTTTTGAATAAATGTATTTAGATATATAGATGTAAATATGCTCATATTTAAATAAAGAAATATACAATCAGCAATCGATTGGTGCATAATTTTACATGATGTTTGTTTCTAGACTAAATTTATTCAAATCAAGATAGCTTTTTTCATGCTTTTAAAAGTAAAGATAATATATTTAACGTTTCATAATACTTTCAAATTAAAGCCGGAAATAATATTGCTTTTTCCCATCCTGCAGGTCTACATTACACTGCAACATGCTATCATAACTCTGGATTTTGGCTTTGTTATTTATATAATGTGAAAGTACTGTTTGCTACCTTAAGCTCTGGAGAGATTATAATGTGTCTACAGATCCATCATGTGGAAATCACACCATAGTGAAAATGCATTTAGCTGGTAGCAATGTATCACATTTGTAGACATGTGGTGCGCTTACAGTAAAAGCAGTCGCTACCTACCCACCATGGTTATCATGGCCTGTACCACGCGTACTAGGGATAATTAAAAAAAAAAAGGAAGCAAGACCGAATACAAATAATTACATTATGTGTGGTTTCAGTTACATTTTGGCTATCTTCAGACAAAGGTACTGAATACATTCAGTAATTTTGTCTTTATATGGCAACAATGCTGTTACTGAAACATCACACATATATATATATTTTTTTTATTTGGTCTTGCTTTTTTGGTATTTTTACAATTGCCCTTGACTATTAGAAAATTATGCAAATTTCCTTTTTATTTTATATACCATTTTAAAAATTATATTCTTTTGTTAAAATATACAATTTCCCACACTTTTCTAAAACTGCAACAATAACTAATACAAAATTCTTCCAAGTCCAGGTATTTCAATATTGCAGAAATATATTACATTTATAAAAGTTGCTCAACTATTTAGATATGTAAATGCCGGATTTGGTGCCCTTTAAAATGTTTGCTCTGGCTGTTTCTTCTTGGACAGCCGAGAGTGAAGTGGACAAAGTGAAATTTTCAGGTTGTGCCGACCATTTTCCTTTATTCACACTAATCATTAGATTTTTTTTTATTTTTAAGAATAAAAGCCCAGTTTGGTTACTTGCACTCACTGGAGGGGTTGGACTTTTTCAAGAAACAGGAGCCATTGGGGCAATTTTTTTTTTCAGAACAAAGTGTCTGAATCTGCATTCGATGACCCCGGGTCATGGTTTTTAAAAATTAACAGTTTAGACCACTCCTCCAAACAGCACTCTATTCATTAGATGTGTTTGTGAAATGGATCCTATATTACAGATTTTTTTACACGCATTTTCGATATTGCTGTTTGCAATTTATCTCCATTTTGCTGAAAGAAAATTCATTACATTGAGTTTACAAACAGTTGGGGCCTCTATTCATTCATGAGTAAACCTCGCTCGAACACTACCCAGGCGAAGCCGGGTCCAGTCGGGTAAAACCCGGGCGTTGCCCGGGCCACTCGGCTAGTATATATATATGGTAATTTAAAACAACAACCTCATATTGTGTAGATAACTTATAACAAGATTGTCATGTTGTATATAGAGACACATCTATAAATAATTATGCGCATGATTAATCTGTGTCATTGCATCACCTATGTAATGTAATTTGTACAAAGTGGATAAATAAATAAAATCTGTAATAGATTTAAGAGTTGAGCTAAAGCAGAGATCGAGCATAGTATTGGCAAAACAACAGTCTAAAGATGGAACTCATAAATCAGGTAGATTTACAATTCCCACAAACAAGGCCACCCACACTGTCACATGTGGTGGAATGCAGAGACCCCTCTCACACCTGGACATGCCAAGGCCCCCCTTTTCTCAGAAACGCCCATGTCACATAAGGTCACCCCGTCTTTAACCTATAAATCATCACCTTACAGTGGCTTGACAGCTCAGTACAGTTCAGTCAGTTTAGTTGAGTTCACCCTTAGTGCAAGCCGCGTCGGTCGTATGTTATGTCGATCTCATCCAACATGTAATTAGGAAGAATTCGTCTATCTCCATCTTGCGCTTCTAGCTCAGCTTTTATCTGTTAACGGAACTTTCTTATTGCAACTGTGTCTTCGTTTTTTGTGTATGGATATCCCCAAGTTTTTCCACTCTGCCTCGACCACGACTGCCTGTATTTTGTGAGAACTTTTAAAGGTCTTCCAAGGTGCAGAGAGGTACTGGAAAACTCTACATCCTGACTGTTCCTCTTGGTCAACACAGTACAACAAGAGCTACCAGGACTTCAATATTATTTTAGTAGTCGACAGGATCTCTACAAAAGCTACTGGAATTCTCATCATCTCATTACATGAGTCGACAGGATCTCATCACAGATAAGTCGACAGCAACTCATCATCACATTTGAGCCGACAGGATAACCAAAACGAAGGATACCAAACGAAGAAAGCTAGATAGTCCAGATAGAAGCGAGAAAGTGCAAAGATGGAAGAGCAAACCGAACAATCCAACGATGCGACCGGGCTATCTGTCCCCCAACAAGAGACGATATTTACGGAAGAAACGCCGTCCCAACGGACTTCCGCATACCCGCTAACCGATCGCCAACGTCGGGAGCAAGCTGACCGCGCCAACGACAGCCCCGATATTCCCGCAAGTCATGGAAACCGAGCAGCGATGTGGCCCAAACCCTGTGACAAGTTCCACACCTTCGACGTGACATCGTCGAGACAATGATCAAGGCAACAAGCGACAAACAACTTTCCAGAATCTACAAGCTTCTACAAGTCCAACATGGAGCGACTTCCACGTCAGCAGGAAAACAACCAAAGAACACGTCTCCTGACTGAAATTTCATCCAAATTGTAAGTTTTTAAAAAAACCTACCTTAACTTTATCCTCAAGTTCAAAACTTGATTCCCTATAAATTTTGTATTTATATTTTCACTTTAAGCATTTTAAATCCAATTTTTACCTTTTTTATACCATTTTTAATTCAAATTTTAATTATTTTTACATTCTTAATTCAAACTTTAGCTTTTTATATCATTTTTTATTCAATTTTTAAAACTTTCACACTATCATTTATCAAATTTACTTTAATTTTTAATCAGATTATAAATTTCAAGTTATTACTCTCAATTTTACTTAAAAAAAATAAATAAAAAATTCGCGCATCACGCTTTTTTACCATTTTTACTAATCTTACATGTCGTTCTTAAATTTATCTAAAATGGTACTATCCAAATATACAACTTGAAAAAAAAAATCATTATTATTATTTAAAAAAAAAAAATCTCATTCATCATAATTCTCAACTTATTTTTGTTTTACTTATTAGTTATCTTTATACCAAAAGACCAATATCTTTATCAATTCTTAAAATTTGGTAATGTTCACCATTTTAAGTAAGCGTCCAATTCAAATTATTTGTAACTCTCACGACATTGCCCTTTTATAAGAATCATTTTAATTATCATAATGAACAATTTAAAAAGTATATTCAAATTTTAAATATAAATTAACATAGGTGAAACGCATTTTTTTTAATTGCAAAAATCGGAAGATACAATATCTTCAAAAACACCACTAGGGAAAACAACTATCTTTCCCAAAACAAGTTAGGAATAAAGATTCACTCCACTTCACCGCCAGTAGCTAATTTAAGTCACAGCCTTCCAAAACTATTACAATCGTTAATATTCGAGGATAAATACACTCCCTCATCTTTCCTTTTACATGCATATTCAATCAACAACAAATCTCTCTCTCTCAAAGATGCTCCTTCGTAAAACTTTTGATTCGTTATACAAATCTCTCTCAACAAACGTTACAACACTCACACATCACTTTATCCAATTGGCAACAATTTTTAGTGCGCGACTTAACACACAAATCCAAATCTCGAGCCACACAAGCCTCCACTTAGCTCTATATCGTCGCCACAATAAAATAATTTCACATTAAGCATGCAAAAATCCACTAACAGTCAAATATTCTCTCGATGTGTTTCATACAACAACCACCCATGACTTTATTAAATTTGTTATTCATGGTGAAACAGGTTAGATTTGTACCAAACTAAGACTTCACGTGACACCTTTATATTAACATTTCTCACTTCGTGTCACAGTGCCACACCACAAAACTTTTAACTTTTCAGGCCAAAGACGCCCTTCACGCCTGTGACACCACAATTCACCCCAAAACGTGTCCACGTCGAAAGTCGCACTTTCACCACACATCTAAACCTGACATCACCTAATAACATTTTTTCTAAGTCTAAACTAAATGCGAAACACAACAACTACAAACACCGAGAAAATCATATCTTTCAATTATAGCAGAAAATTGCCAACTCGACAAAAGGAGAATATCCTCTCTTCCCCCTCAAGGCAGATCTTCTTGACCGCTAGCTTCATGACGCCATTTTGAACACATGTGTCACACTACTCATTTAGATTTCCTCGAGAATCTCACAAATCTCACCAACGAGATATCACAACACAACATACTTTAAACATTTTACATGTTAATTGATAACACCAATTAAAACAATTTGGTTAAGTCTTATATAGACTTTTTAACGCGAAAGAGAAATCATTCTCTACATACCAGCATTGATACAAACGAAAAGATCATTTCACATATTCCCAGTTTCAGAGTCATAGAAACACCGATGTTACCAAAGGGATATAATCTAGTCACACACCACAACTGTAACTTTTCGTCAAAAGAGACAATTTTTGTTCAATTTTACACTACTTAAAATTTATCCAATCATTAATAACCTTCAATTATATTATAAATTTTGTATAAAATCTTGAATAATTATTCTTATTCTTACCTTTCAATTATATAAACAAATTTTTTAATCCAACATTTAAAAAAAAAAAAAACCTTTAATCAAATTTACTTTTATTTTTCATGATATTATTTTAGTATTGTAAAACATCTAATTGTTTCAAAAATTATTTTTATTTTATTATTTATTATATATTTTATATATTACAGGTTTAATTTTGTCCACTTACACTTTTTGTACCCGCAATCATATTTCTATATTTCTATTCACTATATTTTAGTTGTTTAAATACCTTTATTATCTGACAAAGTTTATCATCCACTATCGGGCATCTACAACAATCGTTTTCAACAATCATATTCTTTAACCAATTCCCTATATTTTTCATCACTATCTTTTCAGTCATTGCGTCACATCAATGTAGAAAAACGACAGCACTGCTTGACAATTTATTTTTTGATTTCGTAATTCAACAAACGCCTTGAACACAGTTCCCCAGACTTACCAATCCAAACTTCTGGTCTGAACAAGCTTCAAGAGTTTATTTCATTTCATCCGCAGAGCAAATCACCAACGCATACACAAAGCGTTCACTTTTTTCAACTTTCAAATATTTTTTTCAGCTCTAGCGGACCACATTAAACCTTTGATTTCGAGTCAAGTCAGATCACCTACTGTCGCTACAATTCTACTTATCGCATGGCTCTATTTCACTCCTTTCTCAATCATATTAATAAGCAACTTTTCTTCAACAACTTTTAACCCAATAGTCCTAAAATTGTGACAAAACACTGTAACCCTTATATAGGATCGCAAGTGAAACATTGCCAAGGAAGACAGCTCAAGTCTATATCCTCGCTTTGCACCTGGATCTGAGTATTTGGTTTACATGAGCACTTCTAACAATTACATATTCTTCAACAACTTTTCAACCCAATAACACTACAATTGTGACAAAGCACTGTTACCCTATACAGGATCACAGGTGAAACATTGCCTAGGAAGACGCTCAAGTCCATATCCTCGCTTTGCACCTGGACCTAAGTATGTGATTGCATGTGTAAATCTCACAATTGCTTATTCTTTAACTACTAACCCTGTCCAACGCTCACCAATATTCTCTTAGAATGTGAATTTTTATGTCATCATTTTATTTTAATCATCTTTTTTGTTAATCAAACAAAATGTCATTTTTATTTCACTTTTATATATCCAACAAATATCATCTTGTTATAACCTTTTTAACCCTCACAGTTTAAATTAATTAAAAGAAATTTTAATTACTTACCTGTGTTAGAGAGGCTTTACCCGCCTAAACCCGGATAAACCCTTTCACTCCCGGGGCCCATCTATGGTAATTTAAAACAACAACCTCATATTGTGTAGATAACTTATAACAAGATTGTCATGTTGTATATAGAGACACATCTATAAATAATTATGCGCATGATTAATCTGTGTCATTGCATCACCTATGTAATGTAATTTGTACAAAGTGGATAAATAAATAAAATCTGTAATAGATTTAAGAGTTGAGCTAAAGCAGAGATCGAGCATAGTATTGCCAAAACAACAGTCTAAAGATGGAACTCATAAATCAGGTAGATTTACAATTCCCACAAACAAGGCCACCCACACTGTCACATGTGGTGGAATGCAGAGACCCCTCTCACACCTGGACATGCCAAGGCCCCCCTTTTCTCAGAAACGCCCATGTCACATAAGGTCACCCCGTCTTTAACCTATAAATCATCACCTTACAGTGGCTTGACAGCTCAGTACAGTTCAGTCAGTTTAGTTGAGTTCACCCTTAGTGCAAGCCGCGTCGGTCGTATGTTATGTCGATCTCATCCAACATGTAATTAGGAAGAATTCGTCTATCTCCATCTTGCGCTTCTAGCTCAGCTTTTATCTGTTAACGGAACTTTCTTATTGCAACTGTGTCTTCGTTTTTTGTGTATGGATATCCCCAAGTTTTTCCACTCTGCCTCGACCACGACTGCCTGTATTTTGTGAGAACTTTTAAAGGTCTTCCAAGGTGCAGAGAGGTACTGGAAAACTCTACATCCTGACTGTTTCTCTTGGTCAACACAGTACAACAAGAGCTACCAGGACTTCAATATTATTTCAGTAGTCGACAGGATCTCTACAAAAGCTACTGGAATTCTCATCATCTCATTACATGAGTCGACAGGATCTCATCACAGATAAGTCGACAGCAACTCATCATCACATATATATATATATATATATATATATATATATATATATGATAGTGGGGTAGATTGATAATATTTCAGGTAATGACGATAATGTTCTGATACGACAATGTCGCGAGTACGTAGGAGCAAGGTATAGAAATGAGAAGACAATATTGATTGATTTGAGGAAAGAAACTAAGGCCAGCAAGGTTAAGTCGACTCTATATTTCCCACGAAGTTAGCAAATTTGTTCCAAGTTTCAATTCAATGTCTATCCTGTCTCTGACCAACTTCTGTCTTAATCAATATCCAACAACTGAATTACTAGCTACCTAAGCAATCCGAAGATGGTTTACTTATGGATGGATGGATTAGCCTCACTTGGACAAAAAGGGGATTTCTTCCCCTAAGGCAACATCGATATCTTTCTATGTCAAAATATGTTTTTTCTTTTAAAAAGGAAGTATCATATGGCCATCTTATTTTAAAACGCCAGTATCTCTGAATTTGACTATCGGCTCCAAAGAAATATACAATCTGTTACCGTTCGTTTTTTAGTTTGAATATAAGTATAAAAAAATTAATAAAAATAAAATAATAAGGTCAGGCATGGGCATCAAAAAAGGCATATCCTGACCACGAATACATGAGCTTTTTATATGGCAGAGCGTCATCTAGTGGATTCGTGGTTGGCTTCTCTTGATTTATCAAAAAAATGGGTTGGCTAAATATCAGGGGAAAGGTTGAATCAACGTCTGTTTGATTTCTGTTCCATTAGATGGCGCTCTGCCATCTAAAACGCTCATTTGCTCGTGTTCAGGATGTCTTTAAAAAATTAATATTGGTATATGGTATGAATCAAGAAGATTAGAGATTTGATGTCACGTCGAATAGGTAATGCTAATAATCATAGCGCGTCGGAATATGAAGATGCACAAGAAATCAGTAGACTATATTGATGAAAATGTAAAGAAAGAAAGGAGCTTCAGGAGGAAGATGCTTTAAAAGCTCGTAGAATGTCATCTACGTTATTATTGTGCTGTCAGGGAGTCAGGAATGACCATCAATGGGGTCATGTTATCAATTTAAATGGCACCTCAGACCATAACGCCCTGTTGTGGACCTGTGTGGTGTTCGCAAGTAAGGCCTGGATCCACACGCTGCCCAGCACGTCTCCAGACATGTTTGCGACGGTCGTCAGAACACAGTAAGAAACAAACTCGTTACTAAAGACTATACGTTCCCAGTCAGCGCAGTTTTAAGTTGATCGCTCCCAACACGCTGTAGTTGGAATTGTCGGTGTACGGGGATAAGGGATAGGTATCGTAACGGTCGGCGAACTCAGATTCCGCTCTCTCTGTCATCTGTTGGTCATTTTGACACTTGTGTGCCGGTTACACGTATGGTAGATAACATCGAATCCGGTGCTGCGACTGCCCTTCTGGCAATCGCTCTGTTCTCCCGTTCTGTTGTGTTCCTTGGTCGACCGCTGCCGTTCTAACATTGAATTCTTCCGTTGTTGACCCACTGCTGCCAAAATCGTCTAATAGCCGTCGTGCGATTAGTCGATTTGACCAACCATTCTCTTTAAATACAATGGCACGACCTCTTTTAAACTCGGACATATTTTTGTAATGAGCATGAATCTTTAGTAGAGGCATTCATACAGTAGAATTATGCTTACTGTAAAAGAAATAGCAATTTTGAAAAACGGCTCTCGTTCCGCGCCGAATATTGTCTAGAATACTCGTTCTGAATGCGCTGGGGCTCTTACTTTGCATAAATCGGTCACCAAATTTCAATTTTTTGCAAGTTTTTCTAAACTTATCTATATACGTTTTTTCGTATAAATCTGACAACTCCTTGGTCGATAGATTTTTTCTGTTATAGACTATATTTTTAGGTAACTATCTTTACGAAAAAGCTACATTGCAGATATTTAGGTTGTTTTATTTTCCTAGGTATGTAAATACGATTCTATCCAATCCAATATATGAATGTTATATGTAAACAATCGTAACAATATAAATATTGTTGTGTGTCTACAAGTATCCGACCAATGGTACACGGGAACAGTAAAAATTATTTAATTTTTATTTTAATTAATTATTTAATCAGAGAAACGGCACCTATACGGCCTATAATTATTGTTTATATAAGAATAGACAAATGTAAAGGCATACACGTATGACAGCGCAAGTGTCCCTAGGGGGACATAGCGCTTTAAATTGATATAAAAGAAAACAAAATAAATGTGAAATGAAGATTTAGGAATAAATTATAAACCTACTTGATATCCAGGTTCCATTAAACCTCCGAGGACTATAATCTCCTTTGATGATTGACCGGATCTTAACGGAGAAAGTGGATTTTTTAGGGGCCGCAGGACCTGACACACGTAAATTATATAAGCACCAATCTTGAAGATAGAGGTTGCATGGCCGGCATTCAAGCACGACTTTTTTCCCTCTCTTTTATAGCTTTTAACTGCGATGAAACATATATTGACCAGGGCCTGGCTCATCATTGAGGAACTAATTCAGCGGTTTCTCTAGTTTAATCTACAATACCACACTTTTAAAGGCTCTACTATTGTATTGGGTGATTCTGTTGATATGTCCGACAATGTATGGTTTAATCTTGCAATAACAGTGTTCGATATAATAGCATAATCGTTCAATACAATAGTAAAACTCTAAAAAAGCGGTAAAAAGTAGAATGAACTAGAGAAACCACTGGAAGTTTCCCCTAGTGATGAGCCAGGCCCTACCAATATTTTTCAATGCAGTTAAGGTCAGTAGGAGGTCTGTTTTATTTGTAGATCAATATTCGTACTTTAATGGTTTCATTTCTTGAAAGTAGATAAATATTCGTACTTTAATGGTTTAATTTCTTGAAAGTAGATAAATATTCGTACTTTAATGGTTTAATTTCTTGAAAGTAGATAAATATTCGTACTTTAATGGTTTCATTTCTCGAAAGTAGCTAAATATTCGTACTTTAATGGTTTCATTTCTCGAAAGTAGATAAATTTTCGTACTTTAATGGTTTAATTTCTTGAAAGTAGATAAATATTCGTACTTTAATGGTTTAATTTCTTGAAAGTAGATAAATATTCGTACTTTAATGGTTTAATTTCTTGAAAGTAGATAAATATTCGTACTTTAATGGTTCAATTTCTTGAAAGTAGCTAAATATTCGTACTTTAATGGTTTCATTTCTTGAAAGTAGATGAAGCCTTACTGCCTTATGTAAATATAGTTTTTCTCTACAAGTGTTGGGCATAAAATTTCCTCTTTATTGTCTCATGTTTGTGGTTAGACCAGTTTGAGTCATCCCCTCGGCCATATAAAACATAGTAAAATACACATTGCAAAGTATTTTAAAATACACTTTGAGTTGTTTTATGATAGTGTTTTCTGGATACTATCGTTAATAAGAAATGCATCCCTATATAACCTGCACATTTGTTAATTGAAGGAAGAAACTAAAAAGCAAACCCAAGGCATCAGCTTTTCACAAATTATTGAAATTAGCATAGAAAATAGGCGCAAAAAGATGATGGATCCAACATAAAGAAAGGTCGATCATATTTTCCTTTTCTGTAGATAATTGTTATTTTACACTGTTTACCCCCATCTGGGAGAATGCTGTATGGGTCGATTGTCCTTATTACAACAGACTTTTGTTGTTGTTAGTTGGAAGAAGAAACTAAAAAGCAAACCCAATGCATTAGCTTTTTAACAAATTCTTGAAAACACAACAGACAATGTGCGATCATTGATCCAACATGAGGAAAGGTGGATCTTAATCTTCACTTTCTGTAGATAATTGCTATTTTACTTCTTTTTACCCATCTGGGAAAATTCTGCATGGGTCGAGTGTCTTTAATACAGACTTTGTTGTTGAGGAAGTAACTTACCTGGCCGGGCGAGGTAGATTATGAGGACAATTAATCCTGCCAAGACGCCTGCGACAATAAGAAAGCAGAAGCATCTTCTCATCCCACCAAGGGGAGATCCTACGAGAGGCTCCTGGAACAATAACATAGCCACATTCATATAGAAAAGAGCTAAGAACTTCAAAAGAAGAAACTAAAGATACTGAAAATCACTATAGTCAATGATATTTTTGGCCTATTATCGCTCAATATCTAGATACAAAGATCTTTGGAGAATGAAAATTTGGGTGTTTAGTGGTGGATTGGTATAAACCGTAGACTTATGACAGCCACGACCTGGGATCGAACCACGCATTGGGATCTTTTTTTTCCCCTAAAGAAAATCCTACTTCAATTACCCTCGATTCATATAGAAAGCCTGATTCCACCAGTGAGTGCAAAAGTCTGATTTCTACATATTTAAGCATGTGATACACTTAGAGTGAAAGCAGTTGTCTGGATGCGATATTTATGGCGAACTAAATAACTTAGTCCCTATTTCTGCTCCGCGCTTATGGAATTGAAGATTTGAGGCGATGGCGTCGACCTTTCATATTAAATCTTACTTTTCCTTATTACTAATAATTGTATATAGTTGCGGAACTACTTGTTTCCTGCGCTGCTCTTTTCCTGATATTGCACCTTGTACGGGGAATCTGTATAAGACTAACGTCTTAATAAAGGCTTTGTGTGTGTGTGAGTGAAAGCAGTTCCTAACTAACCAATATGATTATTATGGCCTATATGCCAGGTCTACTTGAGATGGTAACATCACAATCAAAATGAAAATTTTAGATATCGCAAGAATTCTAAAATGCGATTAATAATTCTCATTTAGTTACAGGTAATCAAGAAATACCATACTATTGCTTTACGACGTTGCTTTGCTAACTTTGAGATATACACTAGTGAAAATAGAAAATGTTACACCCAGAAAGAATTGATGGAATTTCATAATATTTGACATTTTCACAGACCCAATATGATCAAGAAAAGAAATATATGAATTTAGCTATTTTTAGACGTTTTTTGCGTCTAAATATACAAATATTTTAATTATCCATTATATAATATTAAGAATATAAATTAGTTAGTGCGGTCTTTATTTCCAAACTTGAAGCTTTATTGTGAAAAATTGATTAGACATTCAATGTTCAAAGTATTGACCGTCGCCAGCCACTACTTTTTCCATCTTTATGGAAATTGGCGGATACCATCGCGGAAAAAGGCCGTCTCTTTGGCAGCTATTTATTCATCGATTCATTTTTGACTTCATCGTAGTTGAAGTGCTGGTCAGCCAGTCCACGTTGCATTGATCCGAAGAGATAATAATCGGAAGGATCAATGTCTGGGCTATACGGCGGGTGGGGTAAGACTTCCCATTTGAGCGTTTCTAAGTAAGTTTTAACAAGTGTTGCAGCATGTGGCCGTGCATTATCATGTTGAAAAATAACTTTGTCTTGTCTATTGGCATATTGCAGCCGTTTCTCTCGCAATGCTAGGCTCAAACGCATTGTCTTCAGTAGACCTCCACTGTGATACATTTGTTCGGTTGTAGCAGCTCATAATATACCAATTCTAGCTGGTCCCACCAAATAAACAGCATAATCTTCCTGCCATGAATATTCGGCTTGGCCATCGTTGATGAGGTACGGCCAGGGTATCCATACGTTGTTCGACGTTTTGGATAATCGTAATGGACCCACTTTTAATCACCAGTTACAATTCGATGCAAACACCCCATTATTTTTTGACGTTGGAGCAGTTCACACGTGAAAAAAAAAAAAGGCGGTCGACGTCTCTTGGCTACATTTCATACGGCACCCAATTTCCGAACTTTCGGATGATTCCTATTTCTTTTAAGCGATGAAAAGTGGATGTTTGAGTGACTCCAAGTGTTTTTGCGAGTACCTCTTGGGTTTGTGTTGGATCTTCATCGAGCCTTGTCTCTAATTAATCACCCTCAACTTTGGTGGCGCTCCGGATCTTTTTTAGTCATCTAAATCAAAATTGCCACTTTTAAACCGTGAAAACCACTTCTGACACATTCGTTTAGCTATACTTTTTCAAATATTCCAAGATAATCCTCTCTGATACTAGTAGTCATAATCATGTTTGCGTATATATAAAGATTCCACATTGCCAATCTAGTGACATCAGGGCTATAAAAAATGATGACAAACTTATAAAAAATATATAATTCTTTATTTAGTTATCGTGAATTTAATTCACGATATTACTGCGACTCACATTCGCAGTTGAATAAGTTCGTTGATATATTTATTGTTAAAAAAACTAACCCGCAAAATATCTTCAATAACACTTCTACGCATAAGCTTTTGAATAAATAACATGTCATTTATCCATGATGAAAGAAACTTACTTAGCTGCATTTAGTCATCGGTACATTATATTCTTAAGTCTAAGCTGTGGGTATCGATACTGAAAAGGTGTAGACATTTATATAAGATCCCATCTCTTAGGAAGGGGAAATTCTTATCTAAGGCTTCCACGTGACGAAGAGTGGGAAAACTCCATAGAAGGCAAATCCAGGAAAGGATCGAGCATATGGGGATATGTGTCTAACTCTATATAATTATTGTTGTGATTGTAAATTGGGAAACTTGGAGAAAACATCCGAAGTACAAATTTTAACAAAAATCTATTCGAAACTAATTGTTCGCAAAGAACCAAACAACTAAGATTTTCTTAATTATTCGACGAATTATTATAATAAAATATTTGAAACTAAATTATACAAAGCAGGATAATTTTTTTAACGGAAGATACACAAAGTTAATTATTGGGCTTATGATAATTTGTGTCAAAAAAATAAGTAAGTTATAAAAATGAAAAGAAAAAAAAAGAATATAATATTAAAACATAGTGTAGTTCTCTTCCAAAATTACTCCTCCTTTTGAAAAAGAATTGTCTTCAAATCTGTTGATCAGTATGATTCCATTCTTGTCACAAGAGAGAGAGAGAGAGAATGATTTGTCCGTTCTTTCTCCTTTCATTACCACAACCTTATAGTTTACCGGTCATATTTGTCGCACTACCTTGTAAAGACCGACGTATCTTCTTTGCGGTTAGTCCCCTCTTATTGGTCTCCATATTAGTACCTAATCATTCATGGAAATTTCAACTTCTCTGTGTTTCCCCTATAATAGAGATGTCTAGCTTTATTTTTCCATGTAATTGTTATAGATGTTGACAATTCTTTTGCTTCTAATATTTTTGTTAATTGGTTCGATACCTATGTAAAATCGTAGTCTTTAGGTTTAGAGTTCTGGCATATTAAATGTTGAATCCAAGATAGTCGATGACTATCTTGTCCTTGAATTTGTAAACTGTTCCTAAAGGCGAAATAACTTGCTATTACGTCAGAGCTATATGGTTGCGGAAGGCAAGGAGAAACCCCTTCAAATTTACCCATGAAAATCTTCAGTCAATGGACTAGATGAACCAAATTAATATGTTACCATCCGACTATGGCTATAAATCGACCATTTTGGATGAGCCTGACTGAAGATGTATACCAGACTAAGGACTTTTTTTATCTGAAAATATGTAACCATATATGGCTGCTCTTAAACCCGGCTAGCTCTTCTGACTGATATTTGAATCATTCCCATCATTAGGTGACATCGCAGTTTCAAAATTGTCATTAAAATCTCCTATCCTGCCCTGAGTAAGTGATATATTGGTCCAATATAAAGTTTTTTCAAAATACAAGGTTGTCCCAAAAGTTCGTAACACTTTCAAAAAAAAAAAATTTGAAATACCAATATTAATTGCCGTTATGTATAATGTCTTTGTATTTTGTATAAAGTAATTGTATTATGTATTATTATGTATTCGCCGTAATAATATTATTCGCCAAGTAATAAAAAAGCAATATTTTAAGAAAAACACAATGTTTAACCTTGGCTGAAGGCGATGTTCAATTTACAAAATAACAATCCATATGCCTCCGCCACCTTCTGAGGACTGTAATTGCTTTGAGGCGATCACTGGATTATTCCCAAAGGGAGAGTTATTCTATAAAGGAATTCCACACGGGCGTTGTTCACAATGATTTTATTTAACAAAGCTATCCAAATTTACATACTTGGCACACGGTAAAATAATTATTTTACAAAAAAGATTATCACAAAGCAATAACGCGCCATCTAAAAGGATTTAAAAGCGCGAATGTTTCTTTTATACATAATTCAAACTTCTACTGTCCTTACTGCGATGAAAAAATATATTGGGAGGGCTTGGCTCATCAGTGGTGAACCCTCCCAGCGGTTTCGCCAATTTAATCCACCAAACCGCTTCTCAGAGCTCTAATACTGTATTGAATCATTCTGCCATTATATGCAACACTGAAGGATGGAATCTTAGAAATGGTTTTCGAGTAAACTATGGACATAAGCTTATAGGACAGTAGAATTACATTAAATCATTACATTACATCTAGAATTTAACTATTATTCAAAACAGGCAGAATTTAACTCTCAATTTGAACACACAACTTTTGGAACAACCATATAATTCTCATATAAGTAAATTTATAATTATTAGAATTACACAAATAGATGATTCGAAATTTATTATACAGGTATTTTCATAGCCTCTTTTCATAAATTCGATTACTAGGAAGAAAAAATATAAACAGCACCTCGTTCTTGTATGAGATATCCTTTATCAATTTAGTAATCATAGTAGATAGTAAAACGACATTTGAAAATTACCCCGTATGTGTTTCTTTTAAACGAAAAATCGATATTTATTTTTAAGGAGAAATAACGATCAACTAAACATTGATTTAACCTGTTCTTTGATATATGGCAAACCCAATTTCTTGATAAATCAAGAAAAGCTATCCACATCTTGATTTTTTCATACTTACTATTACTGCTAATATTCGAATATAATCTTATTTATATAAATGTTCGTTGAGCTTCTATAAAACTCAAATATTAGTGATTTATCAATATAGAATAATATAATTTACTCTGGTATTATAAAGCATTGATAGTTTCGTGTTATATTTACTATTATATTCTCACAATGAGTATCTTTTTCATTTAAAAACGCTTGAAAGCTAGCGTTTTTAAATAAAAAAGATACTCATTGTGAGAGAATATAATTGTAAATATAATACTTTTTCACAATTTCATCATGAATAGTTTCATGTGTGTAAAAACTATGTGTGTGTTAAGTTATAACTAATATTCAAGAATTAAAGCTTCTAACACAAACTATTGAAGAGATAAATGTTTAAGATATTGTTAGAAGAAACCTAGAGGACATTCCGTTTCATGTACACTAAAATATTGGAACTTTCATAAAATCATAGTTTATAAAGGACGCAGATTTTTTTAGGTTTTATATTTGATGTTTTGCTATAAAGTAAGAGAAAGAGAGCTATACGCTCTTTAGGTAATCTTTGATTAAATATTTGTATAAAGTAGGTTGAAATCCTCTGAAGAATATAAGTAATAGAATCAAAGCATGCGAGGATGCGTATCTTATAAGTTTTAATGAAGGCGAGCTTTCGGGTCAATAACCCTTCTTCAGGACATCATATCTGACTGATCTTGCATCTTATATACATATCCTATCAAAGCATGCGAGGATGCGTATCTTATAAGTTTTAATATGTAATTGGATATGTATATAAGATGCAAGATCAGTCAGATATGATGTCCTGAAGAAGGGTTATTGACCCGAAAGCTCGCCTTTATCAAAACTTATAAGATACGCATCCTCGCATGCTTTGATTCTATTACTTAAATATTTGTATAGTTTTTACAAGCCTTTTTTTTTCGTGATGTCTTTGTTATATTAAAATTTCAATGAACTATAATTCCGTAAGGATATTAAATCTCAAATTTTGAACTTCATGAAGAGATTCAGGACCATCCTCTTGTCATACGCATTCCTAAAAAAATGTAATTCGTTGAGAAATATGATGCAAGTTATGTAAAAAACTATATCCAAATTCTATTTGATATATAAGGTTGTCCCAAAAGTTGGTGTTTTTCTTAAAATGTCGTTTTTCGTTGTTTTTCTTATTCTTGGCGAATAATATTATTACGGCGAATACATTATAATACATAATACAAATAATTTATATATAACACAAAGTCATTATACATAACTGCTAATAATATTGGTATTTACATTTTTTTCAAGTGTTTACGAACTTTTGGGATAACCTTGTATATTGTAAAATTTCGCTAATTTTATAACTTAATTGGTATGTTAAACAATGTTTTATTTATGTAAGTACATCTTAAGAAAATTAGGACTTCAGATACACTTTACAATGTTGTTTGGAAATAAAATGGATATTTGCATATTGATTTATGGACATTACTCGTTATCTCTATAAAAATTGTCATATCAAACTTCATTCCTATATTCCTAAGCAAAGATCATTTCTACCAAGACCTTGAATGTTATATTAGCTATGTAGAATATTTACAAATTTTAATAGAAGTAAACTACTTAAAATAGAAAGTGTTATAACTAGAAAGAGTTGAAGTAAAAAATTAGAATACGGCTCAAATTAACTTCTTGTGGCGTGCAATGAATTATAAGTTTTGTTTACCAATCATCTAGATCAATCAAATATAAATCTCTGCGGATAAGTTTATTTATTACATTTTCAATGAGTTTACAAGCTTTCGGGTTTTAAACGACCTTTCTACAGGTAAAACTATTCGAAAACAACTACAATACAGCATAGTTCCTTGTCTAAAGGTTTTACCTGTAGAAGGGTCGTTTAAAACCTGAAAGCTTGTAAACTCGTTAAAAGTGTAATAAAGAAACATATCCTCGGAGATTTATATTTAATTAATCTAATTGATACAGAGGATTATGATTCTAATGCCAATCATCTGAAAAAAGGTATGTTTATAATATTTTTAATTTATAAAAAATATAAATATTAAGTAAGGCTCTAAATATATGCTCTGTTCTCTCTTCATTATATTCCATCTGTTTCCTTTTTTATTTACTATTTTGATTAGTGCTGTATCATAATCTTGAAGGCTTTGCATTGAGAAGCATGACAAGCTTATCGAATCCATGGTATTAAAATTTCAAATAGATTCACGATTATAAACCAATCTTAAATCTTCAAGCAGCATAACCTATTTTTTTCTCAATAGTTTCGTATAAGATAGATTATCAATCGTTTCGATTTCTAATAGTTTAATCATTTTTAACGTGAATATATATGAGCATTACAAATACAGATAAAGAATTCTTCCTGAATTGAAATTAGACGAAAAACATGGTGAAGGAAGAAGAGTTTCTTTTATTGATATATAAATATATATACCATTTGTACCATAGCAATTATAAGTCGCGCTTCATTGCTCGCCTGTTAAAGGGTTTTTACCCGAAAGCTTGCACCTATGCATCAATAAAAGAAACTCGTCTTCCTTCACCATGTTTTTCGTCTAATATATGAGCAATCAACAGAAAAGTTGGGCTTGATGTTTTTAGAACCAAACTTACCCTACTGGGAGATCTGGGCGGCATCCTTCTTTCAGAGCTCTATTCCTGTTGAACCAGAGCTCCAAGTACAAAAAGAAGTTATCCCACACTTCTTTAGTATTAACGGATTTTTATGATCTTTTGTGTATTTTATTTAAATATAAATTGTAATGGAAATAACCGATTTGGAAACCTTTGTTGGACTTAGAAGCGACTGTGAAACTAAAATTCTAAGCCTCTCCTATTTAACAGATTCTTATAGCTCAAGAGCTATTATTTTTATTGGGAGTTATTGAAGTAATTTATATTTTGACGTGTTTCTGATGTTTATATTTTATATATTATTTTATATGATTTGTATGATCAAGATTATCTTGGATTGGATTTATGCTGTTTTAATGTATTCTATATACACTCTATTCAAGAATTCGACGCACCAATAATATTTTGTTATATGAGGACAAAATTTGGTCTAGTGAAGAACATGCATAAAGCAAAAGCAATTTTAATTTCAGAACAATTAATTGCTCTATTCAAAGGTTTTTGATCATCATAAATTGAGTCAATATATCGTTGAACTCTCACTGGCCTGGATGCAGGCTGCCACCCGGCGTGTCATGGACTGATATAATTCCGGGTGTTGTGATACGGGATTTATAACCAAATTGTCTCCAACTGTCGGGCTAAATAATCAATATTCCGGGATGGTTGCAATCACCTTCCCATCACGTCCCAGATATACTCTATGGATGAGAGATCAGGCGACTTTGCTGGCTACGGAAGAGTTCAGCAAGATTGAAGACAAACCATAGTAAAACGTGCTGTATGTGGCCTAGCATTATCTTGTTGAAAAGTAAGCCCAGGGTGATGTGAGAGGAACGGCAAGAAAACACTGTAGGATGTCATCTACGTACCCTTGTGCTGTCAGGATGCCAGGAATGACTATCAATGGAGTCTTGCGTTTAAATGAAATGGCACACCAGATCATAACGCCCTGCTGTGGACCTGTGTGGTGTTCGAAAGTAAGGCCATGGTTCACACGCTGCCCAAAACGTCTCTAGTCACGTTTACGATGATCGTCAAGAGACAGTACGAAACGGGACTCGTCACTAAGACTATACGTCCCGAGTCAGCGCAGTTACAAGTTGACCGCTGCCGACACCACTGTAGTCGGACTTGTCGGTGTACGGTTGTGAGGGGCAGTCATCGTAATGTCGAAGAGCTCTTACATTACGTTTTCTCTGTCTTCTGTTGGAGTTCATTTTTGACACTTGTGTGCCGGTCACACGTTGGATGGTAGATAACGTGGAATACAGTGTTGCGAAAGCCGTTCTGACAATCGCTCTGTCCTCCCGTTCTGTTGTCCTTTGGTCGACCGCTGCCTTTTTGCCGTTAAATTCTTCCGTTGTTGACCCACTCTTCTAACATCGTCTAATAGCCGCATCACTTCGACACAGATGTCGAGCGATTAGTTGATTTGACCAACCAGCATCTTTCTTTCAATCCAATGGCACGACATCTTTCAAACTATGTAATATGTTAGAAATGAGTAAGAATTATTTGTCGAGGCATTGATACAGTACAAATAGGTTTACTGAAAAATATGAATTTTTGAAAATCAGCACGTGTCGCGCCGAATATTGAGTCTAGAATACTTGTGCTGGATGTTCATTTCAGATGCACTAGAGCTCTAGCTTCGCCTAAATCTGCCACCAAATTTCAATCATTTGCATGTTTGTTCAAAACGTCTATATGTATTTTATTATAAATCGGACAACTTCTTCTTGGTGCGTCGTTTTTCTTTTTTGTTATAGCATATGGGCGGTAGCGGATGAGGGCCTAGCAGCGTTAGCTAGGAATCCTTGCCACTTCCTTTGTCTATAAACCTGGCTGGTACTTCAAGTTTTGGTTTGGCAAAGACTGTATCTAGACCAGACCTTTTCAGCTGAATATTACCCTTTAATTAGAGCTTTTCGATTCTTTATAAAACCATCTGATAACATGAGCAACATCAACTCTTTTCGAATAGGTGAATCTCCTAACGCTAATTGATTGGATCACAGACTCAATTAACTAGACCTATTCGAAGACTGACTAAAAACTCTAATTTTATTTGTCCAGCTGACAGTTTTTTTTTACAATTAAAAATTGCATATTCAACTAAAGTGACAAAATTTACATAATGGCACGAATAGCGATTGTTAATTATTAAAGTTTTGTTTCAACGCTCTAATGGTAGAAATCTACTTATATATTTGCCTTATTCTGTCTGTTTGTCTGTTTGTTTGTCTGAAGCTCACGGATGGGATTTTTCATAACCATCGGTCGTTCAGTGGTAGAATGCTCGCCTGCCACGCGGGCGGCCCGGGTTCGATTCCCGGCCGATGCATTTTTTTTTTTTTTTTACAATTTTTAAAACTCATTTATATATTATACAAGAATGACATCCACGGCGCCAATTTATAATTGTAACGAATAGTATTTGAATAAAAGCATTTAATCGGGTAAAACCCGGGCGTTGCCCGGGTCATGCGTAAAAAATAATTGTATAAACGAATGCAAGACAAAATCACCGCGAATGTTTATTTTTTTAAGGCAATTTCTTTTTAAGGCAATTATCGTTATTTATCGTTAATTTTTGTTTCGATTTTATTGAAAAAAAAAACGATATGGTGCCTTTAAAAAATGATCTTTATTACTATGCAGTTTTCTATTTAGTCAATATACCTAAGTTCATGTTGCAAATGTAATTATCTCTATCGATTTAGTAGGTGAAATGCAAAAAAAAAAGACATGATGAAATCTTTATGAAAATTCACATTTTTATTTTTATATTTTCAAGACACACACAGTTTGGGGCGGGACGTTTCACAAGAGAGACATCCACGGCGCCAATTTATAATTGTAACGAATAGTATTTTAATTAAAACATTTTAAAAACACACAGTTTGGAACGGGACGTTTCACAAGAGTGACATCCATGGCGCCAATTTATAATTGTAACGAATAGTATTTGAATTAAAACGTTTTTAAAATATATACGCACTCGGGTAAAACCCGGGCGTTGCCCGGGCCATTCGTCTAGTGGTAGAATAATTGAACAAAAAAAAAATTATCTTAAATTATCGTGAAAAATTTATATTGCTGTAGACAATTGATATATACGTATATTGTACTAGCCGAATGACCCGGGCAACGCCCGTGTTTTACCCGATTGAATGTTTTTATTCAAATATTATTTGTTACAATTATAAATTGGAGCCGTGAATGTCACTCTTGTGAAACGCCCCGCTCCAAACTTTACATGTACATTAGGTCAGCTAGTATTACCCCTCATTTTCACCGCTAGAGGCGCGAGCGAATTGACTTTTTGAAAATATAGATAATTATAAAGATAGAAGCTTCTATAGAAATAAATAAAATAAGCCGAAATAGCTCAGTTAGGAGAGCGTTAGACTGAATATCTAAAGGTCCCTGGTTCGATCCCCGGTTTCGGCATCTTTTTTTAATTTTTAAATTTCTACTTACCGTAACTTGACACTTAACGTGACAGAATTGTGCATGACGCTGATAACTGTATTAAATATAATCCAAATTGTGCCTTATCACACACTATTTATTTATTTGGATTAGGTCTTATTACCTTGTGTTTATAATCTATAATCCAAATTGTGCCTTATTACACACTATTTTTTTTATTTGGCCTTATTACTTTGTGTTTATAATCTATGACGTAATGCCGGCGGCGCGCGCCCGTTGGCTGCCGGCGAGCACGTGACCTCCCTGTGCGCGCGCATCCGTGACAGAGGCGGCCGATGAGGAATGAGGAAAGACGGTCGTGACTATATATGTTGATAATAATAATATAATAATAATTATTATTATTATTATCATTAGATAATGATAATGATCATAATGATGATGCGCGCGCATCCGTGACAGAACCGGCCGGCCCATGACGGTCGTGACTATATATATACTAGACGAATGGCCCGGGCAACGCACGGGTTTTACCCGAGTTGGTATATATTTTAAAAATGTTTTAATTAAAATACTATTCGTTATAATTATAAATTGGCGCCGTGGATGTCTCTTTTGTGAAACGTCCCGCCCCAAACTGTGTGTGTCTTGAAAATATAAAAATAAAAATGTGAACGGAAAAATATGTCCAGGGTAGCCTAGTGGTCATGGCATCTGCCCGGTAAGTGGAAGGTCGTGGGTTCGATTCCCATCCCTTGACACTTTTTTTATTTTATCCATTCTGACCAAAATCTATCCGTGAACTTCACACAGTGAACTTCACACAGAGAGAATAAGGCAATTATATAAGTAGATAATCCAAATTGTTGCCTTATCACACACTATTTTTTTATTTGGCCTTATTACATTGTATTTATAATCTATGACGTAATGCCGGCGGCGCGCGCCCGTTGGCTGCCGGCGAGCACGTGACCTCCCTGTGCGCGCGCATCCGTGACAGAACCGGCCCATGACGGTCGTGACTATATATATACTAGACGAATGGCCCGGGCAACGCCCGGGTTTTACCCGAGTGCGTATATATTTTAAAAATGTTTTAATTAAAATACTATTCGTTACAATTATAAATTGGCGCCGTGGATGTCTCTTTTGTGAAACGTCCCGCCCCAAACTGTGTGTGTCTTGAAAATATAAAAAATAAAAATGTGAACGGAAAAATATGTCCAGGGTAGCCTAGTGGTCATAGCATCTGCCCGGTAAGCGGAAGGTCGTGGGTTCGATTCCCATCCCTTGACACTTTTTTTATTTTATCCATTCTGACCAAAATCTATCCGTGAACTTCACACAGTGAACTTCACACAGAGAGAATAAGGCAATTATATAAGTAGATAATCCAAATTGTTGCCTTATCACACACTATTTTTTTATTTGGCCTTATTACCTTGTGTTTATAATCTATGACGTAATGCCGGCGGCGCGCGCCCGTTGGCTGCCGGCGAGCACGTGACCTCCCTGTACGCGCGCATCCGTGACAGAACCGGCCCATGACGGTCGTGACTATATATATATGGATAATAATAATAATATAATAATAATAATAATTATTATTATTATTATTATCATTAGATAATGATATTGATCATAATGATGATGCGCGCGCATCCGTGACAGAACCGGCCGGCCGGCCAGCCGGCCCATGACGGTCGTGACTATATATAGGGATGCGTGGTAAGGACAAAATACTCAGGAGATAAGTTTCTTCATTAATTTATTAAGACATCAAGCTTTCGGGCACAGCGTGGCCCTTCTACAGGATCAATTGTATAAGAAAAATGATACACTATATACACAAAGAATAAATCTGCATATGTATTATTAGAAATTAGTTGTAAAATTTTGAAATAATCGGTAATACTTAGGATTTTTGTTTAAAAAGAACATCGAGACATAAGCAAATTAATGAAATTTGTAAGAAGAATAATATACGAATATTACAAGGTATTAAGATAAAAGCGTAATAAGACTGAAAGGACGTTCCTACGATTCGACGGAAACTGTGATAAAATTATGAGTATTTATAAAGTAAAACAGTTTAAAAGGATATTAAAATAAAATGAACAAAACAGGGAGCTGTTAAGCTTATTACATAAATAGCCATTGATGTACCCCATGAATTCCCTGTTTTGTTCATTTTATTTTAATATCCTTTTAAACTTATACAAATAAAAGATTACACGAGGAGCTTCTTTTCCGTTTAATTGCTAGCTTTCGAACCTTGCGGTTCTTCAACAGGCGTGGCTAGTACAACAATACTAACAAGATAAAAGCGCGCTTGAGCCATTATATACAACATCCAAATTTACATACGAAGGGATATTTCAAATATAATTAAAATAGAAATAAGAATTATGACTATAAAATATAAAACTATGCTAATAAAACTTAAAAATTATTAAAATTAGATAAAATTTGGGAAATACATTTATATACGCTAAAAGTTGGAAATGAACAATAAGCAGGGGTCCCTTCGACCAGGTTACACTATGAGGGTTATCTAGGGCGACGCGGAACATATTTATTGCATTAAAACATGGTAGGCTTCAGGGAGATCTATTTTTCTGTTAATACTGTTGGTTTGAGTGGAGATGATGGATTCTAGAAATAACCTAATCTGCTTATTACGTATATGTTGATAGAGAATCTTAGGGTGGTCCAGATTAAACTTATGGCCTGTGTGTAATATATGTTGATATATAAGGGATTTAGGATCTCTATTATTTATATTGCGTTTATGTTCTGTCATCCTGATATACGCGGTTCTCCCAGTTTCGCCCACATAGGAGGCTGGGCAATCCTGGCAAGAAACCGCGTACACCGCGCCAGTGGAATGGATGGGGTTGTGAGGTTTATCTGCTTTGGTGATGGGATTCCTGAGCAGGGTTGCAATACTGGGAGGACTATTGTAAAATACCCGAACGCCGTAAGGGCGAAGAATTCTGGAGATGGCAATGGAGTCCGGGGAAAAAGGCAGGAGACAAGTGGCTCTATATACCGTGGTTGACTTTGGAGCAACGGGATCAAACGAATGTTTATCTATGAAATATCTGGGATATCCTGCAGAGGTCAAAAGGGAAATGATTCTGGATTTTTCTATGGTTTTGAATATGGGTAAAGAGCAATGTGTATATATTCTTTTAGTTAAGGTCCTAACTGTATTGATTTTATAGGCTATGGGACTATTGGAGGAGAAGTGGGTATAGAGAGGTGGAATGGTCTTTTTGTGGAATACTGTTGTATGTAACTTGTGCGGGGTGCGGATAACCAGGATATCTAGAAAGGGTAAAACTAGGTCTATTTCAGATTCGTGTGTAAATTTAATATCTGCATGGAAAGTGTGTAGAGTATCAAGTATGTGTCGGAGCTTATTGGTTTTGGCTATGCAAAATATGTCATCTACATATCTCCTCCAATAATGAATGTCAGAAGGCAAGGTTTGGTTGATCCACCGGTCCAGGGATCCCATCACCACTTCAGATACTATGGATGAAAGTGGGCTGCCCATTGGGGTTCCTCTAATCTGTTTGTAGTATTGGTGGTTGAAAGTGAAAGTGCTGATGGAGAGACACAAGGTGGTCAGCTGTGTTATCTGGGCTATTACTTGCTTGTCAATATTGGCTGTTCTAAGAAAGGACTGAAGTGTGTCTGTAATGAGAGTGTGTGGAAGGGAGAGGTACAGGGAGGTGACATCAAATGAGAACATGGTATGTTGTGCCGGAGGTTGTATTTGAGCTATTTCTTGTATGAAACTAGGTGGGTGAGTGATATTGTACTTGTTGGGGTTGTTTTTCATGATGGGGGACAATAGATTAGATAGAAATTTAGCTAATAAATATGCCGGGGAGAGATGGTAAGCGATGATGGGTCGGAGAGATGAGAAGCTCCTCGTGTAATCTTTTATTTGTATAAGTTTAACCAAATCTACAGAGTTCATTTATTCGTAAAATATATCCTTTTAAACTGTTTAACTTTATAAATACTCATAATTTTATCACAGTTTCCGTCGAATCGTAGGAATGTCCTTTCAGTCTTATTACGCTTTTATCTTAATACCTTGTAATATTCGTATATTATTCTTCTTACAAATTTCATTAATTTGCTTATGTCTCGATGTTCTTTTTAAACAAAAATCCTAAGTATTACCGATTATTTCAAAATTTTATAACTAATTTCTAATAATACATATGCAGATTTATTCTTCGTGTATATAGTGTATCATTTTTCTTATTCAATTGATCCTGTAGAAGGGCCACGCTGTGCCCGAAAGCTTGATGTCTTAATAAATTAATGAAGAAACTTATCTCCTGAGTATTTTGTCCTTACCACGCATGTAATTGGGAAGATTTTACCTCGTTTATATATAGGGATGTTAATAATAATAATAATAATAATAATTATTATTATTATTATTATTATTATTATTATTATCATTAGATAATGATAATGATCATAATGATGATGCGCGCGCATCCGTGACAGAACCGGCCGGCCGGCCAGCCGGCCCATGACGGTCGTGACTATATATAGGGATTATGGATAATAATAATATAATAATAATAATAATTATTATTATTATTATTATTATTATTATTATCATTAGATAATGATAATGATCATAATGATGATGCGCGCGCATCCGTGACAGAACCGGCCGGCCGACCAGCCGGCCCATGACGGTCGTGACTATATATAGGGATAGGGATGGATAATAATAATAATATAATAATAATAATTATAATAATAATTATTATTATTATTATCATTAGATAATGATAATGATCATAATGATGATGCGCGCGCATCCGTGACAGAACCGGCCGGCCGGACGGCCAGCCGGCCCGCCCATGACGGTCGTGACTATATATAGGGACTAGACGAATGGCCCGGGCAACGCCCGGGTTTTACCCGAGTGCGTATATATTTTAAAAATGTTTTAATTAAAATACTATTCGTTACAATTATAAATTGGCGCCGTGGATGTCTCTCTTGTGAAACGTCTCGCCCCAAACTGTGTGTGTCTTGAAAATATAAAAATAAAAGTGTGAACGGAAAAATATGTCCAGGGTAGCCTAGGTAAGCCCGGTAAGCGGAAGGTCGTGGGTTCGATTCCCATCCCTTGACACTTTTTTTATTTTATCCATTCTGACCAAAATCTATCCGTGAACTTCACACAGTGAACTTCACACAGTGAACTTCACACAGAGAGAATAAGGCAATTATATAAGTAGATAATCCAAATTGTGCCTTATCACACACTATTTTTTTATTTGGCCTTATTACCTTGTGTTTATAATCTATGACATAATGCCGGCGGCGCGCGCCCGTTGGCTGCCGGCGAGCACGTGACCTCCCTGTGCGCGCGCATCCGTGACAGAACCGGCCGGCCCATGACGGTCGTGACTATATATATAATGGATGGATAATAATAATAATATAATAATAATAATAATAATTATTATTATTATCATTATTATTATCATTAGATTATGATAATGATCATAATGATGATGCGCGCGCATCCGTGACAGAACCGGCCGGCCAGCCCGCCCATGACGGTCGTGACTATATATATGTTGATGATAATAATAATAATAATTATCATTAGATAATGATAATGATCATAATGATGATGCGCGCGCATCCGTGACAGAGGCCAGGAAAGACGGTCGTGACTATATATGTTGATAATAATAATAATTATTATCATTAGATAATGATAATGATCATAATGATGATGCGCGCATCCGTGACAGAGGCCAGGAAAGACGGTCGTGACTATATACACTGCGTGACATTGAAAATGGAACACCAAGAAATAGTGGCCAGAAAATTATGCAAATTTCAGGGTAGACGCGCCTAACCGAGTTATGCAGATGATGTAAAATGCGCAGCTCTCGTGCGCACATGGAGTAAGATATAAGGGAAGGAACTTGCAGAAAGGACAGTATTCGTGTCGTTATTTCTTCAAGGAAAATCATTGTAGAAATTTTGTTCCTGTGTCAAAAGACACGTGTAATAACAGAGAATGCCAGGTCATCGTAAACGGAGGCAGTTCAAGCAGACAGACGCTTTTACGAGGGGCATGGTGATCGGACTGAAAAGGGCAGGTTGGTCCATACGTCAAATCGCAGCTGATACACACCTTGGTGCGTCCACGGTGCACCGACTGTGGAGAAGATGGTTGGAACAAGGAAATGTGGCAATTTATAGGAATGCCGGTGCAACCAGAGTGACGTCAGCACGTGTGGATCGGCGTATCCTTCGACAAGCAGTGGCGGCCCCACAAGCCACTTGTACCGCCATCCTGCAACATGTGCAAGACACCCTAGATCATTCCATCTCGACCAGAACCATTTCCCGTCGATTGGGTGCTAATGGCTTGCACTCATGCCGTCCGCTAAGAAGACTGCCATTGACCCCACCGAATAGGCGCCAACGTTTGGAATGGTGCCGGGCTAGATCGACGTGGATGACGGAATGGCACAGGGTCGTGTTCTCAGATGAGTCGCGTTTCTGCTTGTCCAGTGATAGTCGCCGTGTACGCGTGTGGCGTCGACGTGGAGAAAGGTCCAATCCGGCAGCAATTGTGGAACGCCCCACCGTGCGACAACGTGGAATCATGGTTTGGGGCGCAATCGCGTATGATTCCAGGTCACCTTTACTTCGTATTCAGGGCACTATGACGGCCCAACGATACGTTGATGATGTGCTGCGACCGGTGACACTCCCCTACCTTCAGGGGGTACCCAATGCCCTTTATCAGCAGGATAACGCCCGACCGCACACTGCTCGCATTAGCCAACAAGCTCTGCAAGATGTACAGATGCTTCCCTGGCCACCGTACTCTCCTGATCTCTCACCAATCGAGCACGTCTGGGACATCATTGGACGCCGTTTGCATGCCTTGCCACAGCCGCGTTCAGAAGACGAACTGTGGCAAATGGTTGAGAGGGAATGGAGAGCCATCCCTCAGGACGCCATCCGTACTCTGATTGACTCTCTACCTAGACGTGTTGCTGCGTGCATCGCCGTCCGCGGTGGTCCTACTTGCTACTAAGCCGACGCCGTTCTCGCTCTGTATTATGACTATCATTTTGAAATAAAGATCACTTATTGTTCGTCCCTGTCTCTCTCTGTCTGCCGAGTTTCATCACTTTCTGGCCACTATTTCTTGGTGTTCCATTTTCAATGTCACGCAGTGTATGTTGATATTAAAAACAAATAAGGCATATTCTGACCACTAACATGAGCGTTTTTCAGACGCATGCAAACTACCATCGACTAACAACGCCAGTGTTACATTTGGGTTAAAGTAGTAAATTAGTAAAGTAGTAGTAAATTATACTAGTTGAGTGACCCGGACAACGTACCGAATTTACCTGAAGGGCCTGTAAGAACACATTAAAAGTATAGATATTTGCTTAAAAATTACAATGATTATATATTCTGATTTCCTAAAATCAGCATTCCAAGTAAGATTGGAGGAAAATTCTTTCTAAGTAAAGTATATTCATTCAGGCAGATACACAAACGGATAAATCCTGAATCTCCAAGAAATATTCTACAAATAAGTAATTCTGAGATCATAAGCAATTCAGAAATATTTTATATTCAAACAAATATATTACTTGTTGAACAAATGATACTAATAAATATAGGCTACTTTTTGTATTTGGACCTCTATTTGCAGTAGCAGTGCATCTTATTGCATTTTAATGGGTATTCCTCAATAATATGTAATAAATGTGCGTTATTAGTATAAAAATAGGTATCGGTAGATATTTTAAATAAATATATTGTTCAATGCGTGGGTGGAGCCAACATCGCCTCGAGGGATCCTCATCCAACATGCAGACATGGTCCACTTATCTGAATATAAATGAAGACTGAAATCAGAGGAAAATGGTTACTTCAGTTTAGAGATAGCACAACCCGGAAAAGTAAGGCAAACTTTGGGATCCCCGGAATCGCTGGTTAATCTGGCAGGTAAACGACCTAACTGCACTGTCTATACTGTGCTCTTGTGGCTCAGAAGGAACCCAGACTTTATGCTAATGGTGACTTCAGAATAGGCGAACCTTTTTGAGTGTCCGTCTACAATCAAGAACTGGTATGCTCTATTTCATGTTCTCTTAGCTTCCTTGACAATGCGAATGACCATTTTGAATTTGATACGAGGGCACTTCATACACCATGCTAATTGGCCATGGCTACGCACGAGCATACTAAATGAACACTTTTAAAGAGGATCCAATTTTCGCTAGTGCTAGAATGAAGAAAAAACAGTTATTCCTTTCTTCTTTATCTACTCGAACTTCCGATATCGAAAATTTCAGAAGGCCACTTTTATAGGAAATTCCAATCGACTTGGTATCGCTGAAAATTTTCACAAAAAACAAACAAACTTTATTCTAAGATTACAAGGAGATAGTCAGACGACAAGTCAATGGTATATCTGATCTCTGGTGTCCAGAAAATGTTTTAAAAACAGCGAAGTCTAGGAAATCGGGAGTGGATGAAATAGGTGATAAATTTCGAGATTTCCTATTTATAGAAATTGTTCAAATTGATACCACTGTTATTAGATGTCCTTGATCTAGTGACCAGGGTATCTTGGTTGTTGCTGTTTTACTTTGGAAACTTCAGGAATCCGCGGTAATTGGTAGTCCTTTGAATGGTGCTCCTCAGTACACCTAACATACTTTGATTTCTAGAAGCAGTTAAGTTGACCGTGCTCGAAACCCTGGCATTTGAAACATTGAGTAGCATGATATGCTGCTCTGAAGGATTTCACCACAATACTTTGATAGAGAAGTTCAGTTATACTGTAAATTTTCTTGTTTTGTTCATTTTTGGTATTTCGCAAGTACTATATTCATTCGCCTTTTAGTGTATTGTCTATAAAGTTTCTTTAGAGTGTTCTCAGTGATACCCATAGTATTTAATTCTATTGCTATATCTTCAGTCTTTTAGGCTGTTGTCACTTTTCTCAATACCATTTTAAGCAGTATTTATTTTTTGGAGTCTATAAGAATAGCCAAGTCTGAAATATCTATAGCCTTGATATGATGTGCTTATTTCTAGAAATCGTACATTGGAATTTTTCTGTGCAAAGGTCTTTCAGCATTGGCAAAGCGACTTCCATTCTGTTACACTTTCGTCTATTACAGGTGATATATTTGGATTTTTTGCATATGTAACTGTTGTCAAAGGGCTATTTTCGTCGAGATTTTCTTCGTCAACTGGCGATGTAGTGTATGAGGTCTTTATTTGAAGAATATCACTTAACTCACGCATGAAAACACTATATCCATTAAATTGTGAGTCAATATCTATTCTAGGCGTTTTTTTGGCTACGTGATATTGAATCTGAATGGAATTAGTAAATTCGTTTTTTTGTTAAGAGTTTCTTCTACTTTCTATTCGATACCATATCTTTCAATAATTTTCAATTAATGAACTCGAGCTGTGCTCGAACACTATTTACTGAGACGAAAAAATCTCAAATTTCACCCACGTATTACAGTCCCCTAGACACTCCTGATTTCCTAGACTTCGCTGTTTTTAGAAACATTTCCTGGACCTCAAAGGTCAGAACCTCCGACGACCTATTGTCTGATCATCTCCCTATAATCTCAGAATTGAATAATCCAAAGGATAAAATCACATCTATTTTCAGACACGTAATTAATTGGGTTCATTTTTAACAAGCTATAATCTCCACCACGCCACTTAGACTCCCCTTGGAAACAGAAGTAGACATTTACTCAACAATCAGAATTCTAAATGGCTAAATTAAAATTGCCGATTTACCAATGAAATGCAGGAAAACGAAATTCTATAAAACTGGTTTTGATATGTTAATTTTTACAACTAAAACATACTTAACACACTTAATATTTTATGAATCGTATTATTTTTTATTATGAAGCAAATGTTTCAATGAGTAATTTAATGAGAAAATATGTGAATCGACGATTTCGCGGAATTTTAATCCACTAGTTTGTTACTACTATATTTTGAATATAATATGAAATTTGACGCTTTTTCTTTGTGATGGAGGATATAATTGTAGATGTATTTAATAAATAAAAACATTTAAAAAAGATTTTATTAGAGTGATCTAAGAAATAAAATAAAATTTCGTAGCTCCTGCCATTAAGCAATTATATTTATAAGGGTAAATATAAAAGCGATGGGTATGATCATCGAGAATTTAGAACTTAATTTGATTTATTTTTTACGTCATCACTCAGTATATGATTGTCCCCCTCTGCTTTCAGTTCTTTTTTAGTTAGTTTTCTTTTTTTGTACATTTTAACAAGCTTTTTGATAATTAATTTTCATCTAGTAATTATAATTACTAAATTACTAATTAATTTTCTGTCGTGAATTTTAAATTTATCATAGCCAAATGATTTCTAAATTTACAAATTCATGAATAATTAAATTTTACAATATAAATATGAATAGTATCAAACACTCATATATTCATATCAATATTAAACCCATTATAAATAGGTATATATTTATATAAACATTCACACAATATGATATTATAATGTTTATATAACCAAAAGGTCTCAAACTACCCGGGATGTCATTAAGACTGTGAGATTATGTGTTCTTGGTTTTATATACAACAAGCGGATGTGTGCCCGGCTTCGCCCGGGTTTTATTTATCGGAGAGAAAGTTTGCCTAACGAATATTATTGATAATAATATTCCGTAACACACAGAATATTATGATAATAATATTTGTTACATTATATATTTATATAATACTAGCGGATGTGTACCCGGCTTCGCCCGGGTTTTATCCGAGTGGAAGCTTGCCTAACGAATATTATTGATAATAATTTTCCAGAACCTATAGAATATTATGATAATAATGATAATAATATTTGTTACATTATATATTTATATAATACTAGCGGACGTACCCGGCTTCGCCCGGGTTTTACCCGAGTAAAGGTTTGTCTAACGAATCTCTCGATAAAGTGAACATTTTTTCCCGGTCCCTTGAAAAATACTCGATAAGTTGAATAAAATCAATATTAATTGGTTCCCTCGGTAATTGGAAGTTAAAGGAATAGTATCTTGCCTTGGAATTGTATCATTATTCTTGTATGGACGTACCCGGCTTCGCCCGGGTTTTACCCGAGTAAAGGTTTGTCTAACGAATCATTTTTTCCCGGTCCCTTGAAAAATACTCGATAAGTTGAATAAAATCAATATTAATTGGTTCCCTCGGTAATTGGAAGTTGAAGGAATAGTATCTTGCCTTAGAATTGTATCATTATTCTTGTCTCAAATAAATTGCCGTGTCATCCTGAATTTTGTCTTTCCTAATTTTCTACGTTACAAAATCGTATCATCATGATAATATTTAGAGCAGATTGTTGAATTATAACAGATAAATTAGAATATTTATCTTGATTATTTTAAAGCGAAAAGTTATTTCAAAAATTTTATTTGCTAGAAACCTTCCCAGTACTATACTAAATAACTTCCCAAAGTTTCATGGCGTTCCAATGAGTGGTTTGGTCAGGCATAAAGGACAAACAAACAGACACACACACATACATTCATTTATATATATATAGATATAAAATATATTTTTCGATCAAACATATCCACTCTCTCTCTCTACTGAATAGATTTTTAAAAAGATATATAAAAATAAAAATATCTAGAAATATACTACATGATCTTAGCCGAAAGCCAGAGAAATGATATCTATATATATAAAAATCAATGTTTGTATGTTTGTTTGTTTGTATGTCCGGTATACAAATTCGCAGTAGTTCACTAATTCAAACCAAAATTTCCATACATAGGTATACGGGGAAGACGATAGGCTATTTAAAAATATATATAAATCAATTATTAAAACTATATATTCAAATTATTCTACTTAGCTCACTAACAGCGCCCTCTATCAAAGATTAGATTAAATTATGCTGATGCAAACAAAAAGATAGTGCTAATAACAAACAATTATAAAAAAAATGGTATCTAAATACTAGAAGGGTGACCCGGGCTTCGCCCCGGGATTGACCCGTGTGCATATCTACCCGAGTGATATATATTTAGATAAGATTTTTTTTATAATTGTTTGTTATTAGCATTATCTATTTGTTTGCTTCAGCATAATTTAATCTAATCTTTGATAGAGGGCGCTGTTCGTGAGCTAAGTAGAATAATTTGAATATATAGTTTTAATAATTGATTTAATTTTTTTTTTAAATAGCCTTTCGTCTCCCCGTATTTTTACCTATGTATGGAAATTTTGATTTGAATTAGTGAACTACTTCGAATTTGTATACCGGACATATACAAACAAACATACAAACATTGATTTATATATATATATAGATATATCACTCGGGTAGATATGCACACGGGTCAATCCCAGAGCGAAGCCCGAGTCACCCGTCTAGTTTTATATATAGAGATGACCTGGCTTCGTGTGTTTTCTGCTCAAATGAATGTTTCGCTGGTAGAATTTTGTTCCTGCCTATTAAAAATTATCATCTGGCTTCGCTTGGGCTGTGCTATAGTGAATATTCCCCTAAATAATTTTGTTTATGTCAATCAAGCATGACACAGCAATATTGTCATCAGCATTTCTGACTAAAAAATATTGTTGTTCAGTACCTGGTTAATTATAATTTTTCTTGGTTAAAGCGCGAAAAAAACTCTTCCAAATTTAACTCTGTCCTGTTCAAATTTCAGCGAGATTAGTTACATATTCAAGGCGTGCATAGCCGACAAACATATATATACTAGACGAATGACTCGGGCAACGCCCGTGTTTTACCCGATTGAATGTTTTTATTCAAATACTATTTGTTACAATTATAAATTGGAGCCGTGGATGTCACTCTTGTGAAACGTCCCACTCCAAACTTTACATGTACATTAGGTCAGCTGGTATTACCCCTCATTTTCACCGCTAGTAATGATCATAATGATGATGCGCGCGCATCCGTGACAGCGGCCGATGAGGAATTGAGGAAAGACGGTCGTGACTATATATATATATATACTAGCGGACGTACCCGGCTTCGCCCGGGTTTTACCCGAGTAAAGGTTTGTCTAACGAATCTCTCGATAAAGTGTACATTTTTTCCCGGTCCCTTGAAAAATACTCGATAAGTTGAATAAAATCATAATTAATTGGTTCCCTCGGTAATTGGAAGTTAAAGGAATAGTATCTTGCCTTGGAATTGTATCCTTATTCTTGTCTCAAATAAATTGCCGTGTCATCCTGAATTTTGTCTTTCCTAATTTTCTACATTACAAAATCATTGTATCATCATGATAATATTTAAAGCAGATTGTTGAATTATAACAGATAAATTAGAATATTTATCTTGATTATTTTAAAGCGAAAAGTTATTTCAAAAATTTTATTTGCTAGAAACCTTCCCAGTACTATACTAAATAACTTCCCAAAGTTTCATGGCGTTCCAATGAGTGGTTTGGTCAGGCATAAAGGACAAACAGACCACACACACACACACACACACACACACACACACACATACATTCACTTATATATATATACTAGCGGACGTACCCGGCTTCGCCCGAGGTTTTACCCGAGTAAAGGTTTGTCTAACGAACATTTGTTAAAACAATTCTCTATAAACTTATAAAAAAATATATATATTTTGATAATTTGAAACTCGTAAATTAGAATCTCTCGATAAAGTGAACATTTTTTTCCCAGTCCCTGTGTGCCGTGTCATCCTGAATTTTGTCTTTCATAATTTTCTACATTACAAAATCATCGTTTTATCTAGTGAACATATTTTCCCGGTCCCTTGAAAGATACTTGATAAGTTGAATAAAGTCATGGTCGTGAATCTCTAGATAAAGTGATTATTTTTTCCCGGTCCCTGTGTGCCGTGTCATCCTGAATATTGTCTTTCCTAATTTTCTACATTACAAAATCATCGTTTTATCTAGTGAACATATTTTCCCGGTCCTGGACGTAGTTCCCGGAGGTCACCCGCCCCCCGCGCGCCAGGACCTCTTGATCACTCTGATTGGCCGGCGGCCGGACGGGGGGGGGGGGGGGGGGGGGGGGCTCTTGATCCTTCTGATTGGTCGGTGGGAACTTCGACTGCTGTCCAACCAACTGGCCGGCGGCCGGACGGGGGGGGGGGAGGGGGGAGGGGCAGATCTCCGTTGCAAGATGGCGTTGCTTGCGAGTTAAAGCTATAAATCTGCAAATAACTCTAAGGATATTCAAGATATTCAAGAAATTATTTTTCGTAAACCTTTCCGGGGATACGCCTAATAATATCCCAAAATTTCACGGCGATTGGATGTATGGTTTTTGAATCCATAGAGGACACACACACAGACATTCAATTTTATATATATAGATATATAACTAGCGGACGTACCCGGCTTCGCCCGGGTTTTACCCGAGTAAAAGTTTGTCTAACGAATCTCTCGATAAAGTGAACATTTTTTTCCCGGTCCCTTGAAAAATACTCGATAAGTTGAATAAAATCAATATTAATTGGTTCCCTCGGTAATTGGAAGTTAAAGGAATAGTATCTTGCCTTGGAATTGTATCATTATTCTTGTATGGATGTACCTGGCTTCGCCCGGGTTTTACCCGAGTAAAGGTTTGTTTAACGAATCTCTCGATAAAGTGAACATTTTTTCCCGGTCCCTTGAAAAATACTCGATAAGTTGAATAAAATCAATATTAATTGGTTCCCTCGGTAATTGGAAGTTAAAGGAATAGTATCTTGCCTTTGAATTGTATCATTATTCTTGTCTCAAATAAATTGCCGTGTCATCCTGAATTTTGTCTTTCCTAATTTTCTACATTACAAAATCATCGTATCATCATGATAATATTTAGAGCAGATTGTTGAATTATAACAGATAAATTAGAATATTTATCTTGATTATTTTAAAGCAAAAAGTTATTTCAAAAATTTTATTTGCTAGAAACCTTCCCAGTACTATACTAAATAACTTCCCAAAGTTTCATGGCGATCCGATGAGTGGTTTGGTCAGGCATAAAGGACAAACAAACAGACCCACACACACACATACATTCATTTTTATATATATACTAGCGGACCCGCCCGGCTTCGCCCGGGTTTTACCTGAGTAAAGGTTTGTCTAACGAATCTCTCGATAAAGTTAACATTTTTACCCGGTCCCTTGAAAAATACTCGATAAGTTGAATAAAATCAATATTAATTGGTTCCCTCGGTAATTGGAAGTTAAAGGAATAGTATCTTGCCTTTGAATTGTATCATTATTCTTGTCTCAAATAAATTGCCGTGTCATCCTGAATTTTGTCTTTCCTAATTTTCTACATTACAAAATCATCGTATCATCATGATAATATTTAGAGCAGATTGTTGAATTATAACAGATAAATTAGAATATTTATCTTGATTATTTCTAGGCGAAAAGTTATTTCAAAAATTTTATTTGCTAGAAACCTTCCCAGTACTATACTAAATAACTTCCCAAAGTTTCATGGCGATCCAATGAGTGGTTTGGTCATGCATAAAGGACAAACAAACAAACAAACAGACACACATACAATCATTTTTATATATATAGATAAATTAGAATATTTATATTGATAAAATATTTTAATTTTTTCATATTTTAATATATGTAAATAGAGTCTCTTAAGAAAGACCACCTAAAAACATGAATCAACTTGTTTCTCCTGTTGGTGGTCTCTCATTGAAGATTCTAATTGCTATTAAAGAATCTCTAATAGACCTTTAATAAGAGACTGCCTCTTGGAGAGACGGGTTAAGCTACGAAATGAATATTCCAGGCTTCGCCCGGGTTTTACCCGAGTAAAGGTTTGTTTAACGAATCTCTCGATAAAGTGAACATTTTTTCCCGGTCCCTTGAAAAATACTCGATAAGTTGAATAAAATCAATATTAATTGGTTCCCTCGGTAATTGGAAGTTAAAGGAATAGTATCTTGCCTTTGAATTGTATCATTATTCTTGTCTCAAATAAATTGCCGTGTCATCCTGAATTTTGTCTTTCCTAATTTTCTACATTACAAAATCATCGTATCATCATGATAATATTTAGAGCAGATTGTTGAATTATAACAGATAAATTAGAATATTTATCTTGATTATTTTAAAGCGAAAAGTTATTTCAAAAATTTCATTTGCTAGAAACCTTCCCAGTACTATACTAAATAACTTCCCAAAGTTTCATGGCGATCCGATGAGTGGTTTGGTCAGGCATAAAGGACAAACAAACAGACCCACACACACACATACATTCATTTTTATATATATACTAGCGGACGTACCCGGCTTCGCCCGAGGTTTTACCCGAGTAAAGGTTTGTCTAACGAACATTTGTTAAAACAATTCTCTATAAACTTGAAAAAAAAAAAGATATATTTTGAAAATTTGAAACTCGTAAATTTGAATCTCTCGATAAAGTGAACATTTTTTCCCGGTCCCTGTGTGCCGTGTCATCCTGAATTTTGTCTTTCATAATTTTCTACATTACAAAATCATCGTTTTATCTAGTGAACATATTTTCCCGGTCCCTTGAAAAATACTCGATAAGTTGAATAAAATCATGGTCGTGAATCTCTCGATAAAGTGATTATTTTTTCCCGGTCCCTGTGTGCCGTGTCATCCTGAATTTTGTCTTTCATAAATTTCTACATTACAAAATCATCGTTTTATCTAGTGAACATATTTTCCAGGTCCCTTGAAAAATACTCGATAAGTTGAATAAAATCATGGTCGTGAATCTCTCGATAAAGTGATTTTTTTTTCCCGGTCCCTGTGTGCCGTGTCATCCTGAATTTTGTCTTTCATAAATTTCTACATTACAAAATCATCGTTTTATCTAGTGAACATATTTTCCCGGTCCCTTGAAAAATACTCGATAAGTTGAATAAAATCATGGTCGTGAATCTCTCGATAAAGTGATTATTTTTTCCCGGTCCCTGTGTGCCGTGTCATCCTGAATTTTGTCTTTCCTAATTTTCTACATTACAAAATCATCGTTTTATCTAGTGAACATTTTTTCCCGGTCCCTTGAAAAATACTCGATAAGGTTGAATAAATTCATGGTCGTTTATGGAAGATGGACGAAGTTCCCGGAGGTCATCTTGGGCAAGCTCCCGCGAGGCTTTTTTTCTTGTCTACTTGGCATAGCTGTGTCACCAACTCTGCCCTGATTGGTCGGTGGGTACTTTGACTGTCGGCCGGCGGCCGGGCGAATCCATTCTCGCACGGGGTCTGCCCCACTCCAAACTTTTGGCAAAGCACTTTCTAATTAAAGATTATTGTCTTAAATAATCTTTAAGAACAAAAAGTATAATAATTGAACGATAGGAAATTATAGTAAATAATTATACTAAACTAAATGATGTAAAAATAATTATACATGAAATTTGAAATAAGTTTTAGAAAAGTTATCGTTAAGTCCACGGGAAAAGATGTAGCCAAAACAAATAGGTTTTTAACAGTGACACGTGAGCACCCGCCTCGAGACGCGCTCCTCTCTCTCAACATTACTCCCCCTCTTGAAAAAGCCTATCTCCGTCTCAATGGTGGCGCTGCTTGCGAGTTAAAGCTACAAATCTGCAAATAACTCTAAGGATATTCAAGATATTAAAGAAATTATTTTTCGTAAACCTTTCCGGGGATATACCTAATAATATCCCAAAATTTCACGGCGATTGGATGTATGGTTTTTGAATCCATAGAGGACACACACACAGACAGACAGACAGACAGACACACAGACATTCAATTTTATATATATAGACTAGCGGACCCGCCCGGCTTCTCCCGGGTTTTACCTGAGTAAAGGTTTGTCTAACGAATCTCTCGATAAAGTTAACATTTTTCCCGGTCCCTTGAAAAATACTCGATAAGTTGAATAAAATCAATATTAATTGGTTCCCTCGGTAATTGGAAGTTAAAGGAATAGTATCTTGCCTTTGAATTGTATCATTATTCTTGTCTCAAATAAATTGCCGTGTCATCCTGAATTTTGTCTTTCCTAATTTTCTACATTACAAAATCATCGTATCATCATGATAATATTTAGAGCAGATTGTTGAATTATAACAGATAAATTAGAATATTTATCTTGATTATTTCTAGGCGAAAAGTTATTTCAAAAATTTTATTTGCTAGAAACCTTCCCAGTACTATACTAAATAACTTCCCAAAGTTTCATGGCGATCCAATGAGTGGTTTGGTCAGGCATAAAGGACAAACAAACAAACAAACAGACACACATACATTCATTTTTATATATAGATAAATTAGAATATTTATCTTGATAAAATATTTTAATTTTTTCATATTTTAATATATGTAAATAGAGTCTCTTAAGAAAGACCACCTAAAAACATGAATCAACTTGTTTCTCCTGTTGGTGGTCTCTCATTGAAGATTCTAATTGCTATTAAAGAATCTCTAATAGACCTTTAATAAGAGACTGCCTCTTGGAGAGACGGGTTAAGCTACGAAATGGATATTCCCGGCTTCGCCCGGGTTTTACCCGAGTAAAGGTTTGTTTAACGAATCTCTCCATAAAGTGAGCATTTTTTCCCGGTCCCTTGAAAAATTCTGGATAAGTTGAATAAAATCAATATTAATTGGTTCCCTCGGTAATTGGAAGTTAAAGGAATAGTATCTTGCCTTTGAATTGTATCATTATTCTTGTCTCAAATAAATTGCCATGTCATCCTGAATTTTGTCTTTCCTAATTTTCTACATTACAAAATCATCGTATCATCATGATAATATTTAGAGCAGATTGTTGAATTATAACAGATAAATTAGAATATTTATCTTGATTATATCTAGGCGAAAAGTTATTTCAAAAATTTTATTTGCTAGAAACCTTCCCAGTACTATACTAAATAACTTCCCAAAGTTTCATGGCGATCCAATGAGTGGTTTGGTCAGGCATAAAGGACAAACAGACATACATTCATTTTTATATATATAGATAGAGAAGATATATATAATAATAATATAATACTAATAATTATAATTATTATCATTAGATAATGATAATGATCATAATGATGATGCGCGCGCATCCTTGACAGAGATGAGGAATTGTTGAGGAAAGACGGTCGTGACTATGTATGTTGATATGTTCCCAGCTTCGCTGGATTTTACCCGATTAAAAGTTTGCCTAACAGCATTTGTTGAAACGATTCTAGAAAACATCCAATCCACTTATATATCTGTATAACAAATCCAAAGTTCCGCGGAGGAGCCTCTTTATTATACATTTGCTAGCTTTCGAACCTTTCGGTTCTTCGACAGGCTTGGCTAGTATGACTATACTAACAGGGTATAAGCGCGCTTGAGCCATTATATACAACATATATTTACATGCGAAGTGATATTTCAAATATAATTAAAATAGAAATAAGAAATATGACTATGAAATATAAAACTATGCAAATGAATTTAAATTTTAAAATTTAGATAAAATTTTGGAAAATATACGCTAAAAGTTAAGTAAAATTATGATATTCACTGTATGCAAGTAGTGTGACACTTTAACATTTGTAAAGTTTAAAACTAGTAAAATTTAAAACACCTCAACACAGAAAAACCAAGCGGGGGTCCACTCCAACCCGACCACTCTCCAGAGCATATTAGGGGATAACTATTGAGATAATATATGATATATTTCCGGTAGATCTATTTTCCTATTGATGCTGTTTGTTTGTGATGATACTAGCCACGCCTGTCGAAGAACCGAAAGGTTCGAAAGCTAGCAAATGTATAATAAAGAGGCTCCTCCGCGGAACTTTGGATTTGTTATACTTTTATACTAATTTATGCGGAGTTTATCTGTAGAAACTTATATATCTACTTATATAATTATTTATTCTGAAGCTCACGGATAGAATGCGCGCCCATTGGCTGCCGCCGGCGAACACGTGACCTCCCTGCCCCCCTCTAGACAACCCTGTTATCAGCTGTGTGATACATACACATGTCTATAGCGGCCAATCTAGACCACCCTGTTACCAGCAGTGTGTTACATCCACCTGTCTATACAGACCACCCTGTCTATAGCGGACACTTCAGGCAACCCTGTAATCAGCAGTGTGTTACATCCACCTGTCTATACAGACCACCCTGTATATAGCGGCCATTCTAGAAAACCCTGTTATCAGCTGTGTGATACATACACCTGTCTATAGCGGCCACTCTAGACAACCCTGTTATCAGCTGTGTGATACATCCACCTGTCTATACAGACCACCCTGTCTATAGCGGTCACCTTAGGCAACCCTGTTATCATTAGTGTGTTAGATTCACCTGTCTATACAGACCACCCTGTCTATAGCGGTCACCTTAGGCAACCCTGTTATCAGCAGTGTGATACATACACCTGTCTATACAGACCACCCTGTCTATAGCGGCCACTCTAGACAACCCTGTTATCGGCTGTGTGATACATACACCTGTCTATACAGACCACCCTGTCTATAGCGGCCACTCTAGACAACCCTGTTATCGGCTGTGTGATACATACACCTGTCTATACAGACCACCCTGTCTATAGCGGCCACTCTAGACAACCCTGTTATCGGCTGTGTGATACATACACCTGTCTATACAGACCACCCTGTCTATAGCGACCACCCAAGACAACGTTTCTAAAATATATTCGCACTCGGGTAAAACCCGGGCGTTGCCCGGGCCATTCGCCTAGTAGATTTATAAACGTATATGAATTTTGTTATATGCGTTCAAATATATTTTTTGGAAAAATAATTTTAAAAAATATATTAAATTTCAAATAAGATATTGTCACTTTTGTGAATTCTATAATTAATTATTTCTTTTTTTTTTCTCGGTGAATTATGTATATTAATTTAAAAATTCATTCATTTTTATCATCATCACATTTAATATAATTATTTTTATACTAGACGAATGGCCCGGGCAACGCCCGGGTTTTACCCGAGTGCGTATATATTTTAAAAATTTTTTAATTCAAATACTATTCGTTACAATTATAAATTGGCGCCATGGATGTCACTCTTGTGAAACGTCCCGTTCCAAACTGTGTGTTTTTAAAATGTTTTAATTAAAATACTATTCGTTACAATTATAAATTGGCGCCGTGGATGTCTCTCTTGTGAAACGTCCCGCCCCAAACTGTGTGTGTCTTGAAAATATAAAAATAAAAATGTGAATTTTCATAAAGATTTCATCATGTCGATTTTTTTTTTTGCATTTCACCTACTAAATCGATAGAGATAATTACATTTGCAACATGAACTTAGGTATATTGACTAAATAGAAAACTGCATAGTAATAAAGATCATTTTTTAAAGGCACCATATCGTTTTTTTTTTCAATAAAATCGAAACAAAAATTAACGATAAATAATGATAATTGCCTTAAAAAGAAATTGCCTTAAAAAAATAAACATTCGCGGTGATTTTGTCTTGCATTCGTTTATACAATTATTATATACGAATGACCCGGGCAACGCCCGGGTTTTACCCGATTAAATGCTTTTATTCAAATATTATTCGTTACAATTATAAATTGGCGCATTGGATGTCATTCTTGTATAATATACTAGCGGATGTGCCCGGCTTCGCCCGGGTTTTACCCGAGTGAATGTTTGTCTAACGAACATTTGTTAAAACAATTCTCTATAAACTTATAAAACGTACTCGTCTTCGCCCGGGGTTTTACCCGAGTAAAGGTTTGTCTAGCGAACATTTGTTAAAACAATTCTCTAAAAACTTATTTAAAAAAAAAGATATATTTTGATAATTTGAAACTCGTAAATTTGAATCTCTCGATAAAGTGAACATTTTTTCCCGGTCCCTGTGTGCCGTGTCATCCTGAATTTTGTCTTTCCTAATTTTCTACATTAGAAAATCATAGTTTTATCTAGTGAACATTTTTTCCCGTGTCACATTGCCGTGTCACATTGCCTTTATTCTTCATTGTTGGCTTTTTATATTATATTTACTCTTCATTGTTGGCTTTTTATCTTAAATTTATTCTTCATTGTTGGCTTCTTATATTACATTTACTCTTTATTGTTGGCTTTTTATCTTACATTCATTCTTCATTGTTGGCTTCTTATATCATATTTACTCTTCATTGTTGGCTTTTTATATTATATTCTGACCAAAATCTATCTGTGAACTTCACACAGTGAACTTCACACAGACAGAATAAAGCAATTATATAAGTAGATTTACTCTTCTTTGTTGGCTTTTTATCTTACATTCATTCTTCATTGTTGGCTTTTTATATTACATTTACTATTCATTGTTGGCTTTTTATCTTACATTCACTCTTCATTGTTGGCTTTTTATCTTACATTCATTCTTCATTGTTGGCTTTTTATATTACATTCACTCTTCATTGTTGGCTTTTTATCTTACATTCATTCTTCATTGTTGGCTTTTTATATTACATTTACTCTTCATTGTTGGCTTTTTATCTTACATTCACTATTTTATTTTTTATTTCATCTCAATTTGCAGGTGTTACATTCGAGCACAGCTCGCGAGTCACCTTGTCCATATTATTTACACATGGCGAGTTGTGATGCTGGAGTGGCCCCCCGAACCTTACAGGAGGGCAGTTGTTGGGTGTTTGGCTGTCAGCTAGCCATTGGGTCCAGGTCGTCGGATTCGGTGGCTGAGGTCACCTTGGTTTTGAACAATTTCTTGTATAGTTGGATTTGAGGATTTTTGAAATTGCGAGAATAGTCTTGTCGCAGAGTCTTGATAAATCTCTTCTATATTAGGCTGGTTGAGATCTTCTTTGAGAATTTTGTTTGAAAGATTGAATGGGGCTCCTATAGTGGTTCGTAAGCAAATCCTCATGAAGGCATCTATTCTTTTTTTATCCGTAGGTGTGATATATTTGCCCCAGACTGGTAGTGCGTACGTGATGATGGGTAGAATGCAGGTTTTGTACAACGTGAATTTATGCTTTGTTGTTAAATTACTTTTAAAATTAAGCAGGCTTGATAGAGATATTTTGGCTATCTTTGCCTTTCTTATGGTGTTTTGGACATGTAGGTTAAATTTTAATTTCGAATCCAAAGTGACACCAAGATACTTGGCATGGTCGGCCCAACTAATAGTGCTTGAATTTACTGTCAAGTTGGTTTGTGGCTTGAATTTTTTGTTATCTCTTGGGGGAAAAACTATTGCTTGAGACTTAGTTGGGTTAATGTCTAGTTTCCACTCATCGCACCATTTGATTATGTCATTTAGGTAATTCTGAAGCTGAGTAACCAATAGGTTGACTGATTTGGAGTTGAATAAAATTGCTGTGTCATCGGCGAAGAGCTTAAGTTTACATTTAGAGTGCAGTGGGATGTCATTAATGTAAATATTGAAAAGGTAGGGTCCGAGGATAGAGCCTTGAGGTACTCCAGTCTGGATTGGCTTTGGTTCAGTTATAAAATGTCCTTGCTTGACTGAAAATGTCCTGCCCTGTAGATAATTCTGCATAAATTTGATAATGTCACTTGGAAACTGGTGTTTTGTGAGTTTCTTTATAAGGCCATTATGCCAAACTTTATCAAATGCTTTCGCAAAATCTAGAAAGACAGCACCTACCACTTCCTTGTGGGATCTTCTTATCTGGATATAGTCCAGAACTGCAATGAGTTGGTGAGTTGTTGAGTGCCCCCTTCTAAATCCGAATTGCTGCGGGATGATGAAGTTAGAGTTGTCCAAGTACATCTGAAGTCTACGTAGAATAATTCTTTCGTAAATTTTGCCGATGGTGGAGAGGAGGCTGATAGGTCTTAGATCTTCAGGGGATTTAGTGGATTTTTTTGGAATTGGAATTATGATAGCATGCTTCCAGACTTTGGGGTAGTAACACAAGTGCAGTGCGGCGTTGAATACTCCAGCTAGAAATACAATCCATTTGATGGGAAGATTCTTGGCCATTTGCGGAGTGATATTGTCATGGCCAGGAGCTTTGTGGTTAGCTAAGTATTTAATTACTTCTTTGACTTCATTTGGTGTCGTCATTGTGAGCATTTTTTCTTGTTGGTGATTATAAGTTATATTTGGTTGGTCTTCTTCTTTTTCCTTGGAGAACTGGTTGGAGAAGTGTTCTGCAAGTTCATTTCCGATTTCTTTGTCGGTCAATAAGGTTTTGCCGCTCGTTACTAAACTTGAGATCCTTTCCGTTTTTTTCCTGATGGGTTTTGTTTTTCTCCAGAAGTCCTTTGGGCTTGATTCAATCTTGTGTATGAATTGATTCCAGTTCTCGGTGGAGTCGGATTTGAGGGCTTTGTTAACTTTTCCCTGTAGGTTTAAATAAGTGGCTCTATGGGCTGGATCCCAGGTTGCTTGCCATCTCTTACGAGCTTTATTCTTTTCTTTTATCAAGGCCTTGGTCGAGGGGTTCTGTTTTGATGAAGAGGATGATATAACTGTGTTTTTTGAGTAGCTGTTGTAGATTTTATCATTTAGTATGGTCACTGCTGAGTCAATATTGGCTTCCGTTTTCAAGGGTACTCTAGGAGGCGTACTGGAAATTAAGTCTTGTTGGAAGTGTACCCAGTTAGTGAGTCGGCAAGCCCTAGTCGTGAATTCATCCTTCGGGCAGGTCAGCTCTAGGATTACTGGGAGGTGATCTGAAGAAAAGGCATCCAGGGTCTTAATCCTCGAAGCCCAGGGAATGTTTCTAAGAATTGCGATGTCTAAAAAGTCTGGATTTCCCAAAGGACTGTAGTGCGTGGGTGAAGAAGGTGCAACAATGTCCAGATATTCTTTTTCGGCAAAATTATGAAGCACGGTTCCACTATTATTGGAGGTTATTGAGCCCCAAAGAGGGTGCTTGGAGTTCCAGTCTCCTGCAGCGATTACTGATTGATTATTCTCTAACAAGAGATTCAGATCTTCCTCCTGGAGTGGTAGATCGGGTTTCTTATAGATTGACGATATCTGCACTACTGCCCTTCCATCTGGTTTCATTAGAATTGTGGTGTTTTCCATGTTAGATGTTTGAATCAGCACTTTTTTATATTTAAGATAGTTTTTTAGAATTATTGCCGTTCCACCGCCCCTTCCAACGATTCTATCGTCTCTTATTGTCTGATAGTTTCTGAGTTTGAGGTCGACAGATGGTTTTAAGTGTGTTTCACTGAGCAGTGCCATGTCTATTGAGGTTTCTTCTAAAAACTGTAGGAATTCTTCTTTTTTGAGTTTGATTCCGTTGCAATTCCAGAAAACGATTTTTAAAGGTAATTTGCCTTTCATTGTAGGTAAGTTTTGATAATTTCTAATAACTTTTCGCACAGTTCCCTGGTGTCAGAACGAGTAGTTTTCTTTTTTGTAGTTTCCGCGTAACTTGCCTTTTGTTTTTCAACAGTTGCTTCTTCTGTTTTAGTGGAGCTTGCTTGAGGTATGGTGTTAGGGGAGTTTTGTCTGGGAGGCTTTAGCTGCTGTTGTTGTGGCTTTGGAAAATTTGGGCATCCGCGGTAATTGGCTGTGTGCGCCTCTCCACAGTTAGCGCACTTTGGTGGGAGCTGTTTCGACTTTCTTGGACAATCCTTCGAATGATGTTCTTCAGCACACTTGACGCATTTGGGCTTCAAAAAGCAGTTTAGCTGGCCATGCCCAAAACCCTGGCAGTTAAAGCATTGGGTCACTCGTTTTGTAGTCCTGAATGATTCCACGACTATTTTTTGGTAAAGTATTTCAGTTATTCCATAGATTCGTTTATTGTGTTCATTTTTCGGTAGCTCTACTAGGACTATATTCATCGGTATTTTGGTCGATTGTCTATGGAGTCTTTTGACAATGACCTCAGTGAAGCCCATTGAGACCAGTTCAGTTACGACGTCTTCTTCTTTGAAGGCTGTTGTTACCCCCTTCAATACCACTTTCAGTGGTTTTTCCTCCTGTAGTCTGTAGGAATATCCTCCATTATTTTTCTGTACATACTCCCTGATTCTTTTGAAGTCGGCTATGTTTTTCGATTTAATTATGTGCTTTTTGCCAGAAATCGTGACTTGGAATGGTTCCGTGCACAAGCCTTTTAGTTCTTGGCAAAGAAGCTTCCAATCTGCTACATTTTCTGCAATAACAGGAGGAATTCTCGGTTTTTTCACGTTAGTGACTGTGGTCCATGGGCCATCGTTGTCGTTATTTTCTTCATCGTCTTGCGGTGGGTGAGCTACGTTCATTTGTTGAGAAATTTCAGTGGCGGGACTTTGTTCGTCGATGTCCATTCTAGGCGTCTTCAGATTACGCTCGCTCCTAGTTGGCGATCTTGAGTCATCCGATTGGGAGCCGCGAGTTCTCTTCTTTGATTGAACCGTTTCCTCAAGTTTATACTCGATTCCACATTTGTCTAGGATCTTCGTTATTAAGGAGGCTTCGATTATGCATAGTTTCTCGCCGGTTGGTCCGATCGTCGATTTAATTACAATCGGTGGCATATTAATACTTGCCATTGGGATAAAACAACTTTAATAACAATTCTGAAAATTTATTTCCTTACATTCACTCTTCATTGTTGGCTTTTTATATTATATTTTTAGATTGAGATTATTAGCTAGTATGTAAAAATATTAACTCTGTTGAAATTTAATTTTGTATTTATATATAAATAAAATTAACTCTGTTGATTTTTTTGTATTTAATCGATAACAGCGAAGTTACGCATGTTAATGTTAGGGAAAAATATTTTGACGTTAAGCAAAACCTGCTCCATCTCGTTTTACATAAATGTTGAAAATTTGGTCGAAATTGATGCATTGTAACGAAAGTTTTTAGTGATGTCCTCTTATGAAATTTGCATTTTATTAATATAGATAAATGAGTTTTAAAAATTGTAAAAAAAAAAAATGCATCGGCCGGGAATCGAACCCGGGCCGCCCGCGTGGCAGGCGAGCATTCTACCACTGAACCACCGATGGTTATGAAAAATCCTATCCGTGAGCTTCAGACAAACAAACAGACAGAATAAGGCAAATATATAAGTAGATAAACAAAAGATAATAAACAACAACAACAATGTAATTTGCATCGTCATTATTATAAAACAACAAAAATAAATTAACAATGTAAAATATATTTCAACATTACAAAATTTTAAAATTTAACACAAAAACGTTGCAATATTTTCTTTAAATATATTGTTGCGTTGTTGGTTGACAAAGAATAACTTTCATGGGTACAAAGGATCTTTAGGACTTTATTTAAGCCTAATCGATAAAATAATTACAGAAGAGTGCAAAAATAAAACGAAAATAAAGAAAACAGCAGTTATACACTCACCAACTGCAGCAAAGTGAGGGAAAGCATGAACAGAACAGGAGACAGAAGTTCGTAGAACCTTCTAGAATCTTTCAAGAAGTACACCGGCGTCGGCGGTAAGCAGCAGTCCAACCTCTTGAGACAGCAACTTGCTTGGAGCACACCACGTAGCTTCGTTCTTCGACCTCTTGCATGAGTTCCTCATCCCTATATATCCCGGAGTAGTTCTTTCCAGAACGATCATGGTTGGTTAGCCAATCACAAAGCCGCCAGGCTTGAGCATTGCGCAATCGCTACTGATTGGCCAATCCGCTGTTCTCCGATTTTTCTACATTTTTCTAGAACGTTCTAAAACATTCTCTTCTGGAATGCGCCATTTTTCTTTTTACGTAACACTGCCCCCTCCTTAGGACTGATCGTCCCGAACAGTCCATTGTTTTGGAACAGAACCTCTGAAAGATGCAAATCGGTTGTAGTGCACAACTTTAGGTTTAGAAGTCCGGGTCTTCTGAATTCGATAGATGACATCATTGAGACACTTGATGATCTTGTAGGGACTTTCCCACTGATACTGAAGCTTAGGAGAAAGTCCTTTCTTCCGTTGAGGATTATGGAGCCAAACCATTTCACCCTCTTTGAAAGTCTTGTGGGAAGTCTTGACGTTGTACCTGTCTTACATTTTCTCACTGGAAAAGTGAAGCTTTTCTCTTGCCCACTGGTGAATGGTCAGCATCCTTTCTTCCAGGTGAGAGATGTACTTATTAGTGTTTTAGAAGGTTTCTTCTGGACGACCAAGGAGCACATCACAAGGCATTCGGAGTTCATGGCCAAATAGCATTCTAGCAGGGCTATAACCAGTCGATTCATGCTCAGCTGATCGATAAGCCATCAGGAGTATGGGAAGATGTTGATCCCAGTCTCTTTGATTCTTGTCAACAAACATGGTCAGGTGTTGTGTAAGAGTCATGTTAAAACGTTCAACCATTCCATCAGATTGAGGATGCAACGGCGTAGTTCTTGTTTTCTCAATGCCCAGTCGTCTACACAGTTCTTGGAAAATATTTGATTCGAAATTTCTTCCTTGGTCGGAATGAAGAATTCTTGACACACCAAAAATGCAGACCCAATCTTGCAGTAGAGCCTCGGATACAGTTGAAGCCTCTTGGTCTGGAATAGGGACTGCTACAGGCCATTTAGTGAAGTAATCCATTATTACCAGGATGTACTTATTTCCTAGGTCGCTCTTTGGAAAGGGCCCCACAACATCAATTGCAATCCGTTCAAATGGGGCACCTACATTGTATATCTTCAACTTTCCTTTGGATCTTGTTGTCGATCCCTTTCTCGCTGAACATTGCGTACAGTTTCTGCACCATTTTTCGACATCGGCTCGACTTTCTGGCCAAAATATCTTTCTCTAGCTTTGGCCAATGTTTTTCTGAATCTGAAGTGACCTCCCGTGGAACTGCTATGCATCTCCTGGAGAGCCAAAGGTACATGAGATCTGGGTAACACCAACTTCCAGGATTCATGCTTTCCATCCTCGCTCTCCCATTTCCTGTATAAGACACCATCTCGCAGGGTCAAAGAATTCCAGAGGGACCAGAGACTTTTGGTTTTAGGACTGTACGGGGCCACATCTTCCCAGGGTGGTCTTTCATCTGATTCCTTCCAATTTATCACTGGCAAGAGATCTCGGTCTTCACGTTGAGATTTTCTTAAAGCTTGTCCAGCCCAATGTTGCTCTTCTACTTCATCGCTTTCTTGCACTATAACTTGCCTTACGCCATATTTGTCTTCAGCACGAGCACAATGTCCACATTGTGGAACACATGGCCTTCTTGAAAGCGCATCAGCATTCTGGTGTCATTTTCCAGGACGATGTTGAATTTTAACTTGGTATTCCTGAAGTCTTTGGATCCATCTGGCTAGCTGTCCTTCTGGGTTCTTGAAATTTAAAAGCCATTGCAAGGAAGCGTGATCACTCCTGAGAATAAATTCCTGTCCATATAGGTAGTGATGGAAATGTTCAATAGACTTGACGATAACCAGCAACTCTTTTCTAGTAACACAGTAGTTTCGTTCGGGCTTGGATAGGGTCTTGCTAAAATAAGCAATTACTCTTTCGGAGCCTTCCTGCACTTGTGTATCTTCTAGAGCTAACACTCAGCAGGCTTGAAAATTGTGAAGTTGCTGAGATGTCAGGAGAGGGATATCTTCATCGCTGGTCCGCAGCAAGTTCCGCCCGATATCTATCGAAAGTCCAAATTGTCTCAGGACATCCAGACCAATGATGCACTCGTCCATGATATCTGCAACGTAGCCTTTATGCTGAAAAATCTTGCTTCCGATTTGTATGCTTAGCAAGACGCAATGGTGCACTTTAGCCCGCTCCCCTGTTGCAGTTTGCAGTGAAATTGGCTTCATTCGAACCTCAGCAGGCTTTGGATACAGATTCTGGAAGACATCAGTTCGCACAAGGGTGACATTAGCTCCAGTGTCAATTACCATGTCGCAGCTTCTTCCATTTATGAAGCCCCGTAGCAATAATCCATTTTCTGTATTTCGAAGACTGGAGACTTGAATGGTACCATCGGGGGCATTCCCAAATGACCCAGCCAGCTTTCGCCCCGAAAAGCTGACTATTCGTAGTTTTCTTGGTTCTTCCTAGGGGCTAAGGGGGTTTAGAGTTATCTGGACAGTTTTTCCTAATGTGGCCATCTTTTCCACATTTCCAGCAACCTGTATCACTGCGCTGTTTTACTTTTCGGGGGCAAGTTGGAGACAGGTGATCACTAGCTCCACAGGTCCAGCAGCGACCCTTTTCTCTTTCTGGATTATCCAATTTAGCTTGTTTAGCCACGCGATAACTTTCCCATGAGGCTTGTTGGGCAGCTTCATGGCTTAGACAAGGGTTTCTTGTAGAGTAGTCGCACTTGAAAGCCTGGCAAACTTTTGGGTCTCAGGGTCTCCGATGGCATCAATAAACTGTTGTTGGGCCATAAAGTCTTGTGTTTCAGACGGGCACGTTGGAAAGGCTAATCTTGCCAGGCGTCGGATGTCGTTGGCCAAATCCTGCAAACTTTCTTTCTTTTCTTGTAGTCTATTTCTGAACTTCACCACATGAAGTTGTTGGTAATGTTCTTCTCCATATCGGGACTCCAACGCATCAATCAGGGCGTTGAATTCTAGGCGAAGTTGTTCCGGAATCGTCTGGAGAACTTCCACTGCAGGTCCACGAAGTGCAGCAGCCAAAAAGCTTGCCTTATCTCTAACGTTCCATCCGTTAGCTTGGGCAACCACATCGAACTGGGTTTTGAAGAAGGTCCATGATGATTGTCTATCAAAGGTAGGAACTTTGACAAGAGGCCTACCCGAATTGTTATTTTCTTGCTGTAAAACTGGAGTTCTTGGATAGCCCGTTTTAACAGCAGCAAGTCTCTGTTTTAAAGAAGCCATTTCTTGCTGGAAATCTGGAGTATTTGGATGACCCGTTTCCACAACAGCAAGTCTATCTTCTAAAGCAGATATTTTTTCTTTCACTTATTATTTTACAGAAGAGATTTCATCTTCTAAGCATTTGAACTTAAGCCCCAAGCTTTCTTTTAGCTCTTGATGTTGAGCTTGAAGAGCTTGGTTTTGAGTTTGAATAGCTTCCCGAGTTTCTTGGTTTTGAGCTTGAAGAGCTTCCCGAGTTTCTTGGTTTTGAGATTCAAGAGCCTCGTTTAGAGATTCACGAGTTTCTTTATTTTGAGCTTGAATAGCTTCACGAGTTTCCTGATTTTGAGCTTGCAAAGCCTGGTTTTGAGCTTGGATCGCTTTCAATATTTCTTCCATTTTTCGGGTAAGTACCATAAATTATTCAGGCTTCACCTGAAGATCCCACTTCTGACACCAAATTGTTGCGTTGTTGGTTGACAAAGAATAACTTCCGTGGGTACAAAGGATCTTTAGGACTTTATTTAAGCCTAATCGATAAATAATTACAGAAGAGTGCAAAAATAAAACAACAATAAAGAAAACAGCAGTTATACACTCACCAACTGCAGCACAGTGAGGGAAAGCATGAGCAGAACAGGAGACAGAAGTTCGTAGAACCTTCTAGAATCTTCCAAGAAGTACACCGGCGTCGGCGGTAAGCAGCAGTCCAACCTCTTGAGACAGCAACTTGCTTGGAGCACACCACGTAGCTTCGTTCTTCGACCTCTTGCATGAGTTCCTCATCCCTATATGTACCGGAGTAGACCTTTCCAGAACGGTCATGGTTGGTTAGCCAATCACAAAGCCGCCAGGCTTGAGCATTGCGCAATCGCTACTGATTGGCCAATCCGCTGTTCTCCGATTTTTCTACATTTTTCTAGAACGTTCTAAAACATTCTCTTCTGGAATGCGCCATTTTTCTTTTTACGTAACAATATATTAATATTGAAATGCCAAGTTTTTTTACAAGGTCATTGGAATATTATATTACTAAATTCTCAAATTAAATCTAGTATACTTGGAACACATTTCAGAATTTTTACAATTTATAAATGTAATTTCACCAGAAACCGCGAGAGGCGCTGCTTGCGAGCGAAAGTAGAAAATTTGCAAATAAAATTGCAACGAATACTTATTTAGAATCAAATTCAAACCAGAAATCTTCCCAGTAGTATAGTTAATAGCTTTTCACGGCGATTGGATAATCTTACCTTTAAAAAACATTAATCGTATAAACAAACTAACATTCATCGTGTAAACAAATACGTGTAGAATTTTTAACCAATCAAATTCATTTATCGTCGCGACCAGTGCGGCGCCAAGCGGTAAAAGACTGGAATTGACGCTTTTTGGTTTTACATTTGAAAAGCACATTAACCTTTTTAGTTTTTTTAATAACTTATATGTTAAACAAAATATTTATCTACCTACATGCGAAATTTCATAATGATTGATTCTTTAGATTTTGCGCAACGCGATAACAAACATCGATTTTGGATTTCATTTTATATATATAAAGGATAACGGCCAAAGTACAAGATATTAAATTGGATTGAACAAAATTATTCATTGTAAAATTTTCCAGCGATACCAAGATGAGATTGAAAATTCGAGTGGCCATCTGAAATCTTTGGTTTTGGAAGTTTGAGAAGATAGAAAAGAAATAAATAACTGTTTGGTTTTTATTCTAAAACTAGGAAAAATCGGATCCTTTTTAAAAATTTCCACGTAGTATGCTTGTTCGAAGCCATTGCCAATTTGGATGGTTGTTGAAGTGCCCTTGTATCAAATTCAAACAGGTCATTGTCAAGGAACCTACGAGAACATAAAATAGAGTATACCAGTTCTTGATTGTACACAGACACTCAAAAAGGTCCGCCCTTTCTGACGTCACATTAGCATATAGGCTGGTTTCCTTCTGAACCCACAGGAGCACAGTAGAGACAGTCCAGTTAGGTTGTTATGCTGCCAGATTAACCAGCGATTCCAGGACTTCTATATTCCGCCTTACTTTTACGAGTGCTGCTCTCTCTAAACCGTAGTAACCATTTTTCTATGCATTTAGTCTTCATTTATCTTCAGGCTAGTGCCTCCCACTCTGGCCCGAACCTGCATGTTGGATGAGGAGCCCGCTGCAGCGATGTTGTCTCAACCCACGCATACCACCCTTTATTTATTTCAAATTCCCACCAATACCTATATTTATACTAATAAGGCCGCTTTATTATGAATACCCATTAAACAACAACAACAAAAAGGCTTTATTTAGGGTCACTGACCCTATACAGGATTCGCCAGAGGTATGCATAAGAACAAAGCAGTGAGACAAAGGAAACAACGATATAAACAGAAGAAAAAGAAAAAAAAGGAAAGAAAAAACAAGAAAGAGAAAGAGGAAAGCAAGAAAAACAACACAAAAAGAGTAGCAGTAAGAAAGTTACTAGTGAGTGTCACTTGGCCTTCTTCTGAGATATGGACTTGTGGAAACCATAAAACGCCTTAGCAATATACTTATTCTGGGTCATATTGTCAATTATTGATGGAAGTGAAGCACAGAGTTGCCTAGTTTTGAGCATAAGGGTTCTTCTTTCAGAGCAGAGCAATCAAAAATATAAAGAGTTATTTCATTTTTTAGTTTTGAATTACAGAAGGTACAAATCGGGTCCTCACCGCAGAGCATCTTGGTCTGGTTTTCTCTAAAAAAAACTTGAAAGTATTCTAACTTGTGCAAGTAGTCTCACAACCGGGAAAGGAAAGTCCCCTAAAAGGTATCCCTCCGTCATGAAAGATATGTGAATGTCTTTGTAGTGATAGTATAGCTTAGATTTATCCATTCTTGTAAGGTCGTTTTGTAAAGATTGGTCTGCCGCTGTTTTTAAGAGCCCTGGATACCCATTAAAATGCAATAAGGTGCACTGCTACTGCAAATAGAGGTCCAAATACAAAAAGGTAACCTATATTTATTAGTATTATTTGTTCAACAAGTAATATATTTGTTTGAATATAAACTATTTCCGAATTGCTTATGATCATAATTACTTATTTGTGGGAATTCTCTTGGGATTACCAGGATTTATTTATGTTTGTATCTGCGCGAATGTATATGCTTTGCTTAGAAAGTATTTTCCTTCAATCTTAATAGGGATTCTGATTATAGGAAATCAGGAAGCGCGCACGAAAGAACGGCAGATTTGTACGGAGGCCCGAGTAATAAACATCTTTTGATTTAATCTTAAAGAATGTTCGAATATTTATTCATTTCGAACATAAGAATATTTAACCATTGTAATTTTTGAGCAACTATCTATACTCTTAATTTGTCTCCACAGGCCCTTCCTGTAAACCCAGGACGTTGTCCGGGTCCCTCACCTAGTATATTAAATAATATAATGATAGCCCATTCCAATAAAATATTATATTGATATAATAAAGCCCTTTTTAGAATAATTCTGAAACATTTTCTTTGCATAAAATATATAAAGGTCATATATATAAAATTCATTTGAAAGAGGTTAATAATATAGCTTCAAAAATTTATACTTGTGAATTATAGGAGCTTTGAGGTATTTCAAATTCTTGATTTCACATTGAACATAACTTACAATAGCTCTATTAAAAAATACCAGAATAATAACTTTCCCAATTAGTTTATCATTGCAGTATAGATTTGTAAAATTTCTTTATTTTAGAAGAAACTTGGGCGTCGATAGTTGCTCTAAATTTCTTAGAATGATAATATTATTTGGTATTAATTTAGTGGAAAAGCTGAGAAATTTCCTGCTTTAGAGCTAATCACTAATTTTTTATTTTTATTTTCAAGGCTAAGGAGCTACTTTCTCAACAACTATCAACGTGTAAAAAAAAGAAAAAGCTGGTGTATAAATGTCGCTCGATTGAGCCACCTGTAAAACGACAACTATTAATTCAAATTATACATTATCGAATGGCAGAAATACGATTCTTTCATACAAATATATTTAAAAAAAAAAGAAAATATTATATTTATAAATTCAGATTTTTATTTATAAAACTGAATAATGGACCTTATAAAAATTGTTTTATAGAAAATGCATAAATTAGATATAAACATATTTACAATCAATTTTAATTTGAGCGAATTTTCTGAATGATTTCAAAGTTCCAACTTGTCAAAGTATTCAAAATTTTATTTCGGTAAAAAAATTGAATTTTTTTATATTTCGATTTCATTAATATCTGAAGGCCTTTATTCATTAAAGATAATCTTTCTTTACTTCTAATGTATTGCCTGTGTATTATTGGACCGTAGATTGGGAACTCAGACTTGTAACTCTCACTGGATAATTCTTCCTCAATCCCAAGTTTCTCATCAAATAGATAGGCCCCTAGAATAATCTCATTGGGTTCCTGCATATATTCATAATAGGTAACCCTACTGCAACCTATAATTGTATTTTTTAATATTTCAGCTTCCTTCTTACAATTATCCCAATATTCTGAATAAACTTCTTTTTGCTCCAATGCACTTGGTTTGATAAAATTAAGATTCCTCAATAGAGCATATCTTATCATATATTTTACATATTTCTTACGATTCAAAATAACATAATCCAAAAGTCTTTCTTCACCTTTATATAAATCAATTTGAGCACCTTCTTCTAAAAGTAACTTAATAAGGTCATTGCGCAATGTAAAATGAACTGCTCGAACTAGTGGGGTGAAACCTCGGCCATCACGAATCTCAATATCTGCCCCTGCGTCAATTAAGTATTTAACTATATTTGCATCAAGAGTAAATATTGCTGCTCCTCTTGCACAACGTATATTAACATCGGCGCCATATTCAATAAATAGCTTTACCATCTGTAGGCAGCCTTTAAAAACTCCTGCAGCTTCAGCTAGAACTGTTAAATTACTTTCCTTTCTAAAATTGACATCATCTCCTGCCATGAGCAAGAGTTTAGCTGTATTGAGCCTATCGTATGCTGAAGCAGCTTGAAGAGGAGTTAGGTCACGCATACCTGAACAATTTAGATTTGCTCCATTTTTTAATAAAATATAAGAAATATTTGCATATCCACGTGCAGTAGCTAATACGATGCACCTGTCAATTAACCTAGAATTAGTGTTATTGTGTTTCAATAAAGATATTACTTTGTCAGTTTGTCCATATTTTACAGCATGATAGAGATTGGAACGCTTCTTCCTCTTAAGAAATCTCTTTCTTGGGTTCAAAAGGTTTGATAGTTTACTACCTAGGATTCTTTTCTTCTTTCTTTTCAATTTATCGACCATATTTCAAAACCTAATTCTAATTTTATTACTTACTCCTTTTTTTTTACAGATAAGATTTTATTTTGAATTTATAAATATATTAATATTTTCTGCATGTGTGAAACTGTATGTGTGAGACTTGTAGATTAATAAAAGGAATTAATAAAAAGTGTTTTAATGAATGAAATTGTTTTAAAATCGGTTTTATATTATATAAATGAAATAATTGATATATAATTTTTGAAAATTATTTTTGAGCGCGCTCGCGCGCCTATACTTCTATATTATTTATTTCATCTTAGAGCGCTATTTACCCTTAGGGACACTTTCACTTTAATGATAAACAACAATTTAAAATAAAAGAAAGATATTTGATATAGGTACAGAATTAGTATGCAAGGTAGTTAAATATGAAAAAAGAGAAAAAATATCAAAACAATGGATATACAGGGTGATCCAAAAGTCCCGCACAACTTTAAAAATTAATAACTCCGCGAATATTTGCGCTAGAGCAATGCGGTAAACACCATTGTGTTCAGGATGCAATGGGATTTTTTATGGCAAATAATGAAAAATTCGAAATTGATTTTAGTTACAACTTTATTCGCTAGATGGCGCCCTACCAGAATCAGCGATTCAGCGGCCAAATTGTTTGATAAATTGAAAAATATAACTGAACGACACGTATTTTTCCTTTTTGAATACCAGGAAAGAACCCTAAAAATATCAAATGATAAATTAATAAAACACCATTTCGCCAAAAGTTATAAGAATTGGTTGACGATTTTTAAATACAATCTGAGATATGTAAAATAGGTATATGCAAATTAAAACATGTAGCAAAAATATATTTATATTTTTGATCGAGTTTTGTGAAATAAATTGAATGTTTGAAAATAACTACTGATATCAATACACGATTTTTGAAATGTTAATATAGTACCAAAAATTATGATGGCACTACTAATAGGATTTCGTGCTATAAGGAATGTATAGTTTCTTGACTAATTGTCGACACTTGACTATTTAACTGGATATTTGTCTTGATCCAAAAATGAAATATAGAGGGGAGTGACAAAATATATTTGTCGTACTTTATTCCAAATATCCTGTGGGTTTGTCAAATGTTATCATTGTTTATTATACTGTACAAAATTTTGAAAATGTACCCCTAAAAAAATCATTTTTAAATCGACCTTTTGCGTTGAAAAACGTGGTAGTAAAATCATTTTGTATTATTTTTTGCGCAAAATATCTAAAGTTGGGGGGGGGGGGGGGGGATACACAGAGATTATTCCTTATGCTATTTCTTCTAATGAGCGAAAAGCGATAAACTAAACATAAGGGGTAAAATCGTGTATACCAGTGTTATTCGAGAAGTTATAACACTTTGGCCTGTACGACATAATATAAAATGTGAGCAAATGACAAACAAAAAATTACTGTTTACAGAAAAAAAAAAGAGTCAAGATGTGAGGACAGCATTTATTATTCCCATAACCCAAAACAAAGAGCTGCAAAATATAACACATGAGGTAACTGCCTTCTCTCTTGTATTAGGTCACAGTCCTTGCTCAATGTGGCGCCCTTCATTCTCAAACACCGCCTGCAGACGATAGATGACAGAATGGTCACAATTACATAGTTGAAATTCATAAAACGGGCCATCTGATAGAAGCTTTCAACATGGCCAATGTGGTAGGCCGGCATCGATAAAAACGCGGCTTAAATGTACCCCCATAATCGAAATTGTAAGGCGTCAAGTCTGGTCATATTGGGGGCCACTGGTATATAAAGTGGCGACTTATCAACGAATTCCACCGAACGTATCCTTCAGCAATTGTTTGGCACCGCGGGAGATATGAGGAGGTCCTCCATCTTGCATGAATGTTATTTCGCTTAGTGCTTGTCTGTCCTGCAATATGGGAATAACCTTTTCTCTCAAAAGTTGAACATAACGTTCACCAGTTACAAAAACGGTTTTAAAAGTTCTTCCATTGATTTTTTCAAAGAAAATGGCCCAATAATAAAAGAAGAAGTGAACCCACACAAAACTGTAACTCTGTGCTGATGAAGTGGTATTTCTGTAAAAATCCTAGGGTTTTCTGTTGCCAAAATGAGGCAGTTTTGAATGTTAAATTCTCCCTTTAGATAAAAGTGAGCATCATCTGTTCTTAGAACATTTGACAGCCAGTTTTCATCAATATCAATTTGCCGGAAAACCCATGCAGCGAATTATTGACGCTTCTCAAAATAGCTGACTTTCAACTCGTGAAAACTTTGAATTTTGTTAGGATATTTTCATAGAATAATTCTAAATGTGTGTTCTCTCCAAACTGTTCCATATGAAATCCCCGTTTGTCGAGAAACTTGTCTAGCACTTACTTCTCCATACGTGGATAACGTTTCAATAGCTTCAGCATTCTGCAAAACCGTAACAGCCAGTGACTTGCATGTCGATGGTCTTCCACTCCGAGGTTTTGATTCCAGAGATCCAGTTTCCTCAAAACTTTTAATCAATCGCTTTAGAGAGTAGCAACTCATTGGTCCTTTACCGCTTCGAATATCTTTAAAGGAACGAAACGCTCATAAAGCTTCAGTGGCAGATTCTGAATCACAATTTTAAAAATTCACCAAGAGTGCTTTATCCTGTAGTGACGGCATTCCAGCAGGAAGTGGAAAAGTTCGACCAAATTCTGTTTCGTTTCCAAGATGACTAACGTTGCAACGGCACCCATTTTCAAATGAAGAGCAAAACTGATACCTCCAGTAATGCTACCGCGTCCGGGGTAACCGCCGCGTCAGGAGCTGCAGCTCGAGCTCATGATGAGAAATCTACTACGAGGACACAATTCAATCTACTACAACTCAATATAAATGGTACCCAGAGGAAAATAAAGAGCTGACTTGTCTTCTCTGTGACAACAATGTACATATTAATTGTCCTCAGGAGACAAAATTGAATCAGAATCTGAGATTCAATATCAAAGATTATACAACACTACGAATGGACAGACCGGGAAAATTCGGAGGAGGACTTGCAGTTTTGATTAAAAACTCTAGAAATCAAATTTAAGGAAATCGCCTATAATCAGAGTAAGCCTTAGAGAAAGCACGACAGAAGCTCAGGCAATAGAAATCTATCTTACAGTTAAAACAATTCCAATCATAAATGTTTATCACCACGATAATACTAGCATCAATACAGGCCTGATAGAGACATTAAGTGAAGCGTCTTCGGATATCGCAATCATGCTTGGTGATTTTAACGCCGAAAGACCAACTTGGGGATCACCTGTCCAGGATAACAAAGGTCGGCAGGTTGAGGACATGCTAACCGACCTCGACCTTACGCCGTTAAATAACGAAAAGAATACCTATCTATCCAAGTCCACAGGCACAGAATCCGCAATAGACATCACAGCGATAAATTACAACATCGCACCCACAACACAATGGAAAATTCTGAAAAGTGCAATCAGTGACCACAGACCAATTTTAACAACCCTAAAATTCAAAATTGAGAATTTTCAACAGAATAAAAGAACACTGGAAAAAAAATTACAGAAAAGCTTGAAGAACTGTGCAACGAAGAATTAAATCACAGAACGATTGAAAAAAAATTGGAAAAATTCTCTTTGAACATATCCAAAGCTGCAAAAGTATCGATACCTAGAGGTAGACGTAAAGACCTGTGAATACTTTACTGGAAGGACCACAATATCGAGACAATGATTGCAGAGAGAGACAATAAAAATGAACTTCTTAAAACAAATAAAACAGAAGAAATCATAAAGGAACTCATTGAAATTAGTCACAAAATAGAACAAGAAATTTGGATATTCAAACAAGAAAAATGGGCAGAATTCTGCAAAAAAAAAAATGGATCCAAAAAAGGAAAGCCATCACTGGAATATAATTAGTGTTATAAAACAATCAAAATCAAGACTAATCCTCCAATACTCTAACCGATATGAACAGCGAGAACGAACAAACAGATGGCTGACATAATTGCTGAATATCTTTCAAGCACTTCCAGACTCAGCTATACGAATGAAGGCAGAACTCTAAAAAATAATATAAACAAGTTAGTTAAACAAGCATGAAATTACCATCAACAAGGTATTTACTCGAGAGACTTCACACTGAATGAGCTAAATTCATCAATAGGAAAGTTAAATCCAAGATGTCACCTGGAGATGCTCTAATCTTTGGTCAAATGATTAAACACTTTGGAGACGAAGCTAAAAATCAACTCCTACGAATACTGAACATTTCATGGCAAACTGGTAAACTACCAAAGAATTGGAAGATATCAATTATAGTGCCAATACTGAAACCAAACAAAGATGCTAAGGAATGCAAGAACTATCGGCCAATTGCTCTTACCAGCATACTTTGTAAAATAACAGAATGAATTATCCACTCTAGTCTCATAGTCTGGCTCACTAACAATAATAAAATAAACTTCTACCAAACTGCCTAAAGATCCAGACACTGTACAACTGATAAACTGTTCCTCTTCTGTCAATCAATAATAGATTTCTAGGAAAAACCGCCAAAGAAGACAACGGCCGTATTCCTGGATATGACCTCAGCTTTTGATCGAGTGTAGAAATTATTTGAAAGGCTGCACAACATCGGAGTAAGAGGAAAAACCTTAATCTGGATTGCAGACTTCTTAAGGGGAAGAAGGATAAAGGTTCGGGTCAATGGAACATTTTCCAAGGACCTAAGAACATGGGCTGGTGTACCTCAGGGATCTGTCCTCAGTCCTCTACTCTTCTCGCTATATATTAACTGTTGTTTATGTAAATAGATGAATATTATTTGTATTATTTAAAGCCTCATTATGAAAAAATATATGTATATATAAATTGGACATTTGTTGTTGGCCATGGTCAAGTTTGAGCTCTTGTACGTCTAATTACGACACAACAAAAGTGGCGACGAGGATGCGCGATCTACAGAGCCAGTAAAAAGCTGAGGAAAACGGCGTCTATGCAAGTATAACAAATACATCTTTTATAAACAAATCTGACTCTCGGATTATGGAGAGGAAAATAGGAAATTGGGTTAAGATTACATCTTTTAAACTATCTGGATCAAGAAAACAAAGGAGTAGAAAAGATCAGCATGACAAGTTCAAAGTTAATAGTACCTTTTAGATGCTATAGCCCAGTGGAGGACACTTCGATCTTTTTGTACAAAAATTTTAGGCTTTCTTTTTGGCATCTGAAGGAGGAGATTAAAGTGTTGATTTTTACCTCGCTACCAGATTCTGAAACTTTGAAGCAGGAAAACGACATTTTCTTCCTGGTCTAATGAAAGATCAACCCTATGATACTATCATTCAAAGAATTAAGCTGCATTTGGATCCAAAGAAGAAAGTGATACCACAGCGATGCAGATTTTTAAAGAGAATTCAACAAGAAGGAGAATCAATTTCGGAATATCTTAGAGAATTGAAACATTTGGCAATAAATTGTAATTTCGTCGATATGCTGGGAACCATGATGCGAGACCGTTTTGTGGCTGGAATCAAGTCGGAAATCCTGCAAAGAAGCTACTACAAGAGGACGACGATGTCACCCTGGATAAAGTTTTTGCAGTGGCGATCTCGTTCGAATTGGCGGAGATAAATACAAGAGAATTACAAGATAAATTAGTGGCCAAGATATCCCCTGTGAATTGAAAGGATAAAAAGGGTGAGTACAATAATAGTACGGCGCAGTATAGGCCTTTCAGGCAAAGTGGCAAAGGCAAAATAGTGTGTTATAGATGTGGTGAAAGACATTCACACGTGGCATCTGTTTTACCTCATAGAACAAAGACTTGTTTTAAAATGTAATAAACTGGGTCATTTAAGTAGGGTCTGCAAAGCTAGTAAAAGAATGTGGGGATGTAAATTTGTACAAGAGGACTCTATACATTCTGTACAGGGCGAAACTGATGCCACAATAAATTTAACAGTAGATGATTATTCTTTGTGCTTTAAAATAGATACAGGAAGTCCAGTTACGTTAATACCTAAAGATATTTATAAGAATTATTGGCAAGGTAAAAGATTATTTCCAACAAATTTAAGATTAAAATCCTTTTGTGGTAAATCAATAGAGATTATAGATGAAAGAAATGTTTTTGTAAAAGAAGCCAACCAATATTTACGATTAATAGTTGTGAATGAAAAATCCAGGTGATTTTGTTAGAAAGAGAATGGCTTAAACAGTTAAAACTTGATTATTCTAGATTGTCTAGCATTAAAAATTTAAATAATGAATCTAATAGAAATAGTTTGATTGATAGATATGCAGATTTGTTTAACAAAGATTTGAGCTGTCTAAAAGATGTTAAAATACATTTTAATTTAAAAAGGATGTGATCCCTGTGTTTTGTAAGGCCAGAAGTTTCCCTTTCTCTCTAAAAAACAAAGTAGAGAATGAAATTGATCGTTTAGTGAATTCTTGCATTTAGAACCTATAGTTCATGCATATTGGACCGCTCCAATAGTACCGGTATTAAAAAAGGATGGTAGTGTAAGTATATGTGGTGATTTTAGATGCACAGCTAATAAAGCAATAGAATTAGATAGGTATCCCATTCCATCGATCGATGAGATCTTTTCAAAATTATCTACAAGCACCGTACTTTCGACTCTAGACCTATCACAGGCTTACTTACAAGTAATGTTAGCGGAAGAAGCCAAAGCTGTTGTTGATATAAACACAACAAAGAGGTTGTTTTCTTATAAAAGACTACCATATAACGTAGCGGTAGCACCAAATAAATTTCAGAAGATTATGGATGGTCTATTTGCTGATTTGCCAGGTGTGGCGTGCTACTTAGATGATATTTTGTTGCAGGAATTCTTTGAAGATCATGAACAAAAGTTGGATCTAGTGTTTAGATGATTGCTATAAAAAGGTTTAAAGTTGAACAGATATAAATGTAAAATCAAAAAGAAATCGGTGGAATATTTAGGGTTTAAAATGGATAAATATGGACTGCATCCCTTAGAAAATAAAAGTAAAGCAGTGATAGAGGCGCCTGAACCTAAAGAATGTTTCGCAATTAAGATCTTTCATAGGACTCTTAATTTATTATTATAGATTCATAAAGAATATAGCAAACATTTTAGCGCTATTCTATCAACTTTTGAATAAAAATTGTAGATGGAATTGGACGAAAGAATATCGAATGTTATTTTAAAAATGTAAATCATTATTAATGGACTATGGACTATGGACTATGGAAAGGAAGAATGCCCTATAGCTTTTGCTTCTAGAACATTAACTGAAGCGGAAAAACGTTTCAACTAGAAAAGAAAGCGTTGAGCATAACTTTTGCCGTTGAGAAATTCAGACAATACTTACTGGGACGAAAATTTGTATTGGTCACTGACAACCGACCCTTAATTCATATATTTTCACCTCATAAACCAATTCCCATATGTGCATCATCCAGAATTAAAATATGGTCCTTAAAATTAGCTGCATTTAATTATACTGTGGAATTTCGAAAAACTAGTGATAATTCCAATGTTGACGCATTGTCACGTCTTCCTTTAGAATCGAGTGTCAGGGAGTCTCTTGATGAAGACCAGGTACTTCTTCTCAGGAAGTTGAATGAGGTACCGTTCTCTTTTATGGAGGTGGCATATGAGACGCCCCAAGATAAAATACTGTCTATAGTATTAAGGAATGTTAGAGAAGGCAACTGTAAATTCACAAGGGTACCGAGAGAAAATCCACTAGCTCCTTATTATAAGATCAATGAGGAATTAAGTTTGGAGTTTGGTTGTCTTCAATGGCGTGAAAGAGTGGTAATTCCCCCAAAATTGAGATCTTTAATTTTAAATGACTTACATGAAATACACATGGGGATTGTTAAAATGAAGATGATTACCAGACGGTATTTTCTGGTGGCCAGGCATAGACAGTAACATCGAGGAGTTACCTAGAGAATGTAGAGTATGCCAAGAATCGGCAAGAATGCCCCCGGCTACCATCTCGGAATGGACTTGGCCCGAAAAACCGTGGCATCGACTTCATCTTGATCTAGCGGGTCCGTTCATGGGAAGAATGTTTTTGGTTCTCGTGGACGCCTACTAAAAGTGGATAGAAATTTTTATCATCAAAGATATTACCAGCAAAACGATTATAAATCATCTTAGAGAAATTTTTGCCAGATTTGGATTGCCCTAATTTTTGGTTACAGATAACGGAAGACAGTTTGTCTCCGGTGAATTCGAGCAATTTACCAAAATGAATGGTATACGGCACACTAAGACCAGTCCGTATAATCCTAGTACAAATGGTTTAGCTGAGAGATATTTAAGAGAGTTTAAAAACCTTTTGAGAAAGAATAATGGGAAGGATGATTTAGAGACGAATCTACAAAGTTTCCTATTTGCTCATAGAGCATTCCCCCAAACTGTAATAAAGGAATTTCCCCGCGGAGCTGCTAATGAAGAGAAGTTTAAGATCAAGATTCTCGAATTTAATACCAAGATGGGAAATCCGGGATGGGAACTGGACCTAAACGGTAAAAAGGTACCATTTTGGAATTATTGAGCTACCGTCACTACCTTATAAGTTGCGAGGGCGTCGTGTATAAGAGGCATATCAATCAATTGCGACCTGTGAGAAAGAAACAAGTGGAGACAAGAAATTTGATACTTCCTCGAACATCAGGAGAGAAGCCTGTAGGTTGAAGTCAGAATTAAAGTGAAGAGGAGGTTCCAGAGGTTACATCAGGAAACAAGGAGGAGACTGCTTCTGTGCACGTACCCTCTTTCACTCCTATACCAGGGCCTGTTGCTGTGCACGTGTCCTCTTGCACTCCTAAACCGGAGGCTGCCGCTGTGCAAGTGCCCGTCCGCAGTCCTAGACCTCAGAGAGCCAGGAAACCCCTAGACCGACTAGAGTATTATTAAGGGGGGAAATGTGTTGTGTATGTAAATAGATGAAGATTATTTGCATTCTTTAAAGTCTCATTATGTAAGAATATATGTGTATATAAATTGGACATATTTTTTGTTGGCCAAACGAAAATAATCTGAGGCTCTTTATTGGACACGACAAAAACAACAACGGCATTCCAGAGTAAAATGTATCATCAGAGATAGATAAATATTTTTCAAATGAATTAAAATAAATATAATCGATATTGAGAGAGAGTTGAATTTAAAAAATAGAAAATTATTATTTTCGAAATATAAATAGCTGAGAGGATCCAGCAAACCGCATCTAAAATATCAGGTTTTTTTTTGCTACATGTTTTAATTTGCATATACCTATTTTACATATCTCAGATTGTATTTAAAAATCGTTAACCATTTCTTCTAACTTTTGGCGAAATGGTGTTTTATTAATTTATCATTTGATATTATTAGGGTTCTTTCCTGGTATTCAAAAAGTAAAAATACGTGCCGTTCAGTTATATTTTTCAATTTATCAAACAATTTGGCCGCTGAATCGCTGATTCTGGTAGGGCGCCATCTAGCGAATAAAGTTGTAACTAAAATCAATTTCGAATTTTTCATTATTTGCCATAAAAAATCCCATTGTATCCTGAACACAATGGTGTTTACCGCATTGCTCTAGCGCAAATATTCGCGGAGTTATTAATTTTTAAAGTTGTGCGGGACTTTTGGATCACCCTGTATATTCACAAAGGGTTGATATGCAAATTTTGTTAAATTAAATCAAATTTAAAAGTATTGTGTGTATTCAAGAAAAACAATTTACAGATTAAAGAAAGTTTTAAAGAATATTTTATAATGAAAATATGCTAGATATTAGGGAATTATTCAAATAGAAAATACCAAAAAGAGTTAATTTCTAAATAAAAGCGTTCCAATGGTATCTATATATATATATAAATGAATGAAACTTTGGGAAGTTATTTAGTATAGTACTGGGAAGGTTTCTAGCAAATAAAATTTTTGAAATAACTTTTCGCTTTAAAATAATCAAGATAAATATTCTAATTTATCTGTTATAATTCAACAATCTGCTCTAAATATTATCATGATGATACGATGATTTTGTAATGTAGAAAATTAGGAAAGACAAAATTCAGGGTGACACGGCAATTTATTTGATACAATTCCAAGGCAAGATACTATTCCTTTAACTTCCAATTACCGAGGGAACCAATTAATATTGATTTTATTCAACTTATCGACTATTTTTCAAGGGACCGGGAAAAAATGTTCACTTTATCGAGAGATTCGTTAGACAAACCTTTACTCGGGTAAAACCCGGGCGAAGCCGGGTACGTCCGCTAGTTTAATATATATATATTTTTATAAAATTCAAAATAAATCTGCAAAATGAGTTGATTTGTCTTTTGTTAAAATTAGATCATACGGGTTTGATACATTTAGTCCATTGTTTATTCTATACTCTTGGAAGACGGGGCAATTTAGCAGCAGTTGAATAGAAGTCTGTTCCTCACATCCACAGAATATCTTGAATCTTGCACTGTTTTGGTGAATTTTTAAAAGATTCTAAAATTTCCGTGATTTGTAATAAATTGAGAGTTGTGGAAATTTGCCCGAAAATATTTCGGAATATTAGTGGGAAAGAAACTTTGAAATGTTTGGTTAGTATTTTTCTTCAATAGTGTCATTTTATATTTTATAAAATTTTCAAGTATGTCTGGAATATCCAAGTCATATCGCTGTTGGTCCTCAATCGCTAAATTATTCAGATCATATTTCATATTTCTGGATTCCATATAATCCGTAATCAAAAGAATATTTGTCCGAGTATGCACACAACTATAGCTAGTTGTTTTATAAGTTTGTGTACACCATAATAATATTTGATATTGGAGCGAGTTAAATTAGTGTAAATACCTTTTTCTCATATTTATACCAGACCTCAGTTCCATAAGTGAGTATTGGTCTAAAGATTGTTTTGTATAAAATGAGTCCTTTCTTGGTGCTTAATCCCCAAGATTTACCACATATCGAAAAAAGTAAATCTTTAAGTCTTTGAGTTCTTATTTTTATATTGTTCAAAAGAGGATTAAAATTTAATATATTCTTTCTTCTATGGTTTGCAAAGGTAATTCCCAAAATTTATTTCTTGAACAGGCGTAATAATATAATATTTTCTTTTTAATTTCAAATTTATGATTGTTATGAAAATGTAAAATACTAGTTTTATAAAGACTTACTTTTAATTTACTATAAATAATTTACTATAACAGATATTATAATAGAACATAGGCAGAAACAATTAGTGACGCTAATTGCAATAGACATTAAAGGAGCCTTTTGACAATACATGGTGGCCAGCTTTGATCAAAAGAATTGATGAAGATAATATGCCTACTGACCTGATTAAAATTTTTACAATCCCTTTTTAAAAATCTATTAATATATATAGTCACGACCGTCTTTCCTGGCCTCTGTCACGGATAATATACAGTTATCATCGTCATGCGTTCTTAATTCTGTCACCGTTTGCTTTTGGTTCAGTGGTAGAATGCTCGCTGCCACGCGGGCGCCCCGGGTTCGATTCCCGGCCGATGCATTTTTTTTTTTTACAATTTTTAAAACTCATTTATATATTATGCAAGAATGACATCCACGGCGCCAATTTATAATTGTAACGAATAGTATTTGAATAAAAGCATTTAATCGGGTAAATCCCGGGCGTTGTAGATTATAAACACAAGGTAATAAGACCACATCCATGATAGGTACAGTTTGGATTATAGATTATAAACACAAGGTAATAAGACCACATCCATGATAAGGTACAGTTTGGATTATAGATTATAAACACAAGGTAACAAGACCACATCCATGATAAGGTACAATTTGGATTATTAATATATATAGTCACGACCGTCTGTCGTGGCCTCTGTCACGGATAATATGCAGTTATCATCGTCATGCGTTCTTAATTCTGTCACCGTTTGCTTTTGGTTCAGTGGTAGAATGCTCGCCTGCCACGCGGGCGCCCCGGGTTGGATTCCCGGCCGATGAATTTTTTTTTTTTTACAATTTTTAAAACTCATTTATATATTATACAAGAATGACATCCACGGCGCCAATTTATAATTGTAACGAATAGTATTTGAATAAAAGCATTTAATCGGGTAAACCCCGGGCGTTGTAGATTATAAACACAATTTAATAAGACCACATCCATGATAAGGTACAGTTTGGATTATTTATATATATAGTCACGACCGTCTGTCGTGGCCTCTGTCACGGATAATATACAGTTATCATCGTCATGCGTTCTTAATTCTGTCACCGTTTGCTTTTGGTTCAGTGGTAGAATGCTCGCCTGCCACGCGGGCGCCCCGGGTTCGATTCCCGGCCGATGCATTTTTTTTTTTTTTTACAATTTTTAAAACTCATTTATATATTATGCAAGAATGGCATCCACGGCGCCAATTTATAATTGTAACGAATAGTATTTGAATAAAAGCATTTAATCGGGTAAACCCCGGGCGTTGTAGATTATAAACACAAGGTAATAAGACCACATCCATGATAAGGTACAGTTTGGATTATAGATTATAAACACAAGGTAATAAGACCACATCCATGATAAGGTACAGTTTGGATTATTAATATATATAGTCACGACCGTCTGTCGTGGCCTCTGTCACGGATAATATGCAGTTATCATCGTCATGCGTTCTTAATTCTGTCACCGTTTGCTTTTGGTTCAGTGGTAGAATGCTCGCCTGCCACGCGGGCGCCCCGGGTTGGATTCCCGGCCGATGAATTTTTTTTTTTACAATTTTTAAAACTCATTTATATATTATACAAGAATGACATCCACGGCGCCAATTTATAATTGTAACGAATAGTATTTGAATAAAAGCATTTAATCGGGTAAACCCCGGGCGTTGTAGATTATAAACACAAGGTAATAAGACCACATCCATGATAAGGTACAGTTTGGATTATCTATATATATAAAAATGAGTGTTTGTATGTTTGTCTGTTGGTCTGTATGCACGGTATACAAATTCGCAGTAGTTCACTGATTCAAACCAAAATTTCCAAACATAGGTAAAAAATAACGGGGATGACGATAGGCTATTTTAAAAAATATATAAATCAATTATTAAAACTATATATTCAAATTATTCTACTTAGCTCACGAACAGCGCCCTCTATCAAGTACTAAAAGGTTATAAATACGTTTAAAATCTAAATCTTCTCAATATTTTATTAATAATAGTTCGCTTAATAACACATCTATATATATAAAAATGAATGAATGTGTGTGTGTGTGTGTGGTCTGTTTGTCCTTTATGCCTGACCAAACCACTCATTAGAACGCCATGAAACTTTGGGAAGTTATTTAGTATAGTACTGGGAAGGTTTCTAGCAAATAAAATTTTTGAAATAACTTTTCGCTTTAAAATAATCAAGATAAATATTCTAATTTATCTGTTATAATTCAACAATCTGCTCTGAATATTATCATGATGATACGATGATTTTGTAATGTAGAAAATTAGGAAAGACAAAATTCAGGATGACACGGCAATTTATTTGAGACAAGAATAATGATACAATTCCAAGGCAAGATACTATTTCTTTAACTTCCAATTACCGATGGAACCAATTAATAATGATTTTATTCAACTTATCGTGTATTTTTCAAGGGACCGGGAAAAAATGTTCACCTCATCGAGAGATTCGTTAGACAAACCTTTACCCGGGTAAAACCCGGGCGAAGCCGGGTACGTCCATACAAGAATAATGATACAATTCCAAGGCAAGATACTATTCCTTAAATTCCAATTACCGAGGGAACCAATTAATATTGATTTTATTCAACTTATCGAGTATTTTTCAAGGGACCGGGAAAAAATGTTCACTTTATCGAGAGATTCGTTAGACAAACCTTTACCCGGGTAAAACCCGGGCGAAGCCGGGTACGTCCGCTAGTATAATATAAATATTTATATAATAACTGCTCTAATATGAAATATTTGGTAGGTTTTATTTATTTATATATTTTCATTTTTAGATATAACTGATCTAATTCGGTGTTTAAAATAACTAATAATAGTTCGCTTAATAACACATATCCTTATATATATATATTATATTATATTATATATATATATATATATATATAAATGAAATGCGAAATCGATGTTTGTTATCGCATCACGCAAAATCTACTGACTCAATCATTATGGAATTTCGCATGTAGGTAGCTGAAGATTTCGTTTAACATATAGGCTATTCAAAAAACTAAAAGAGTTAATGTGCTTTTTTAAAAAAATAAAAAACCAAAAAGCGTTAATACCAGTCTTTTACCGCTTGGGGGCAGCACTGGTCGCGACGGTTTAAGCATCGGTGGTTCAGTGGTAGAATGCTCGCCTGCCACGCGGGCGGCCCGGGTTCGATTCCCGGCCGATGCATTTTTTTTTTTACAATTTTTAAAACTCATTTATATTATATCTCTATATCTCTATATATATATATAAATGAATGTTTGTATGTTTGTCTGTCTGTTTGTTTGTTTGTTTGTTGGTTTGTATGTCCGGTATACAAATTCGCAGAAGTTCACTAATTCAAACCAAAATTTCCATACATAGGTAAAAAAATACGGGGAAGACGATAGGCTATTTTAAAAAATATATATAAATCAATTATTAAAACTATATATTTTTAGTCAGAAAATGATGATGACGATATTGCTGTATCATGTTTGATTATCAGATACAAAATTATATCGGGAAAAATTCCAAAAAGCAGAGACCACGGGTGAAACCAGTTCACTATTTTGTACGCAGGAACAAAATTCTAGCAGAAAAACATTCATTCGAGCAGAAAACAAAAGCCAGATCATCTTTCTATAAAAATATTGCTTCTCAGACACAAAGTTTGGAGCGGGACGTTTCACAAGAGTGACATCCACGGCGCCAATTTATAATTGTAACGAATAGTATTTGAATAAAAACATTTAATCGGGTAAAACCCGGGCGTTGCCCGGGTCATTCGGCTAGTAATATAAATATTTATATAATAACTGCTCTAATTTGAAATATTTGGTAGGTTTTATTTATTTATATATTTTCATTTTTAGATATAACTGATCTAATTCGCCGTTTAAAATAACTAAAATAGTTCGCTCAATTACACATATGATATAAATATTTATATAATAACTGCTCTAATTTGAAATATTTGGTAGGTTTTATTTATTTATATATTTTCATTTTTAGATAAAACTGATCTAATTCGTCGTTTAAAATAACTGCTCTAAATCGAAATATTTGGTATGTTTTATTTGTGTTCACTCTATTTCTATTTATTTGAAGTATTATAATTTCCATGTTTCAAAAACCTATTTCAAAAAGGTCGTTAGAAATATGTAAGGCCTGAAATAGCTTTACATGCGAATATTTATAATGCCAAGCGTAGCTTAATGGTTAGGTGTGCGGCTTCGTATTTCCACAACCTTGGTTCGAAACTTAGCCTGGGTGTTTTTTTTTTATATTATTGAAGCAAAGTTTTTTTTACAGTACCAAAATTTCCATACATAGGTAAAAAAAATACGAGGAAAACGATAGGCTATTTTAAATTATATATAAATTAAATATTAAAACTATATATTCAAATTATTCTGTTTAGCTCACGAACAGCGCCCTCTATCAAGGTTATAAATACGTTTAAAATCGATATCTTCTCAAAATTTTATTAATAACTAGCGGATGTACCCGGCTTCGCCCGTGTTTTACCCGAGTAAAGGTTTGTCTAACGAATCTCTCGATAGAGTGAACATTTTTTCCCGGTCCCTTGGAAAATACTCGATAGGTTGAATAAAATCCATATTAATCGGTACCCGAGTAAAGGTCTGTCTAACGAACATTTGTTAAAACAATTCTCTATAAACTTATAAAAAGAAATAGATATATTTTGATAATTTGAAACTGATAAAGTGATCATTTTTTCCCGGTCCCCGTGTCATTCTGAATTTTGTCTTTCCTAATTTTCTACATTACAAAATCATCGTTTTATCTAGTGAACAATTTTTCCCGGTCCCTTGAAAAATACTCGATAAGGTTGAATAAATTCATGGTCGTTTATGGAAGATGGACGAAGTTCCCGGAGGTCATCTTGGTAAGCTCCCGCGAGGCTTTTTTTCTTGTCTACTTGGCACAGCTGTGTCACCAACTCTGCCCTGATTGGTCGGTGGGTACTTGGACTGTCGGCCGGCGGCCGGACGAATCCATTCTCTCACGGGGTGGGGCAGACCTAAGCCTATCTCCGTCGCAAGGTGGCGCTGCTTGCGAGTTAAAGCTACAAATCTGCAAATAGCTCTAAGGATATTAAAGATATTGAAGAAATTATTTTTCGAAAACCTTTCCGGGGATATGCCTAATAATATCCCAAATTTTCACGGCGATTGGAAGTATGGTTTTTGAAACAATAGAGGACACACACACACACACACACTCGGGCGTGCGGCCACGCTTTCGCGAGCTCCGCCGTTTTCGCCTCTGGAGTGCGTGTAAATGTCGTTAGACATGCCAAAATTGGTACCGGCGGAGAGCCCAGGATCTGCTAATCTAGTGCCTGGAAGGCCCAGCGTCCTGTCCCAAACAGGTGAAAAGTTATCACCGAAAAACGGCTTTCAGAGAAAGATTTCTCTAGAAAACTCTGAAAATAAAGAAAATGCAAATTTGGCCGCCGCGCGTGGTGACGTCACGGCGCCGAAGACTGCTGCTACGACCAGCGCAACTCCAGCTAGCCCGGCCTCGCTCAACTGGGCCGACAGCGAGATGGCGGAGGTGGATGACAACGAGGGCTTCATCGTCGTGAAGGGCAAGAAGAGGCGCCTCGGCTCAACTTCACCTGAGCACGCTGCAAGGCAGCCCAACAAGCCTGGAAACCAGCGCAGCTCCCAGCAGCAGAAGCGGCCAACAGGGCCGAGAGCAGTGCCGCCCCAGGAAATCAAGGCGACGCGCGCCAACATCGCCGACGCCAGGGCGAGGCAGGCCTCTACCAACCACGAGTACTACGTCTTCGTGGAGCTGTGCCCAGACATCCCGGACTACTCCTACCTCAAGGCCATGAGCACGCTACTCGGGGGACCAAGGAGCATCACGCAATTCCATCGAATGAACGGCCACTTCATCGTGGGTCTTGCGGACAAGAAACATGCGAACCATCTGGTCGCGGACGGCCTAGAAATCGAGGGAACGACCCTCAAGGTCTTCCCCTTCCGCAAGAGGGCGGAGCGCATAGTCGTGGCCAACCTGCCCGGCTTTGTGGAGGACAGCACCATCGCGACCGCCCTGGGCCAGTTTGGGAGAGTCACCTCCATCGCCCCCATCCTGGTCAAAATGGGGGAGTTCACCTTCACCGACGGCCGCCGGGAGGCGTTCATCCTGCTCCACGAGGGCGTAAGGCTGGAGACGCTGCCCACCCGAATGACCATCCACTCCAAGGGAGACACCCTGTCGGCCTTCCTCTCCTTTGGAATCAAGTGTTCCAAGTGCGGCAAGCAGGGCCACCGCAGAGCCAACTGCCCAGCGCTCGCCAGGCAAGGGAACAGCAGCCCCAGGCAAGCAGCGTCTCCCACCGACGCAAGGCCCCCCCTCCCTCCTCCTCAGCTACCAAGGAAGCCGGCACCTGCGCCCGCAACACCGGCGAAGACTTCAACCGAGGCTCAGGCGATCCCCTCGGCGCCCCATCCTGCCGAACCGATGGATCTCGCCCAGCCCGCCCCTGCCGCCCTCCCTGCTCTCCTGGCTGCCCCGCGGCCCCTCGAGCCTGGCATCCCTTCGCTCGACCACAAGATGGCGGTGGAGAAGATGACCTCACCTCCCTCCACGCCTGCCCGGGGAGAATCCGCACTCAAACAGCTGCTGAAGCACATCGAGGAGACCCCCACCCTTTCCATCGACTGGGACAAGCTGCCCGGCCTTAACTGCAAGGACGCACAGCAGCTCCTCACCTCTGAAACCAACATGAAGAGGAAAGCGCCCACGCTGACAGAGGAACAGGTCGCCACCCTCGACAAGTTGCACGAAACCATCCGCAAGACCCTCCAGAAGACCAGGAAGTTCCTGCGAGGCCAACAGCGCCAATGAACTACCGCGTCGCCACCATCAACGCGCGAGGGCTCGCCACTCGGGGGAGGAGCATTGCCCTTTGTCATCTCCTAAGGCAACATCACGTGGACATCGCGTTTGTCCAGGAGACAAACGCATTTCATCTGGGCAGCGGCCAAGACCTCTGCCTCGGCTACAACGCTGTTGTGTTGGCCCATCCCGTAGCCATCTCGGGATCCGGACTCGCCTGCGTCTTCGGGCCAGGCGTAGCCGTGATACAACAGCGCGTCCTGTGGCCGGGCCACATCGCCTTGGCAACCATAGATGTCCACGGCGAGGAGATGACGGCCATCGTCGTTCATCTGGCGCATGAACCCCGGGAGAGAAACCGGCAACTGGAGCTCCTGGCGGCGACAGCGGCACAGGAGGAGGAGGGGGCCTGCTGGATCATTGGCGATTTTAACATCAGGGATCGGGGCCCCTCATCATCATCATCATCGGATGCCCTCGCCGCTCTTCTGGACCTGGCCGCGCTGGTCGACGTGGCCACCCAGTTCGACGCCGCCCACCTGCCCACCAGAGTCGCCATGCACGGCGACCAAGTCGAATCGAACCGCCTGGACCGGATCCTCGTCCCTACTGGAGTCCTGGATCGCGTGTCCATCTACGCGACCAGCCACTACCACCTCTCGGACCACCGCCTCGTGCTGCTCCAGGTGGGCCCGCCCACCACCGCCGTCTCCTCCCCCACCCAGCCTCGCTTGGCCGCGATGCTCCGCTCGGGCCTTGCTCTCGAACATCTGGCTGGCTACATCCGGGAGTTGGAGGAAGACGCAGCGCACGATGACGACGACGGGCCCTTCTGGGATAGGTGGACCTCCATCAAGGCGGGGCTGCTAGCGGAGGCCAGATCCCTGCACGACCCACGCTACGCTGCCAGCGACAGCTACGTCTACAGGGCGAGACGTTACATCGCGGCGCAGCTCGAGGCCTCCTCCATCCGGGCCGACTACCCATCGCTGCCGGACCTGGCACGCGCCATCCGCCTCCGACGCCCGGTCAGCGTCATCAGGGACGACGAAGATAACGTCATCGAGGGCCCCGAGCTTCGGCGGAGGGCGTTCGCGACCTTCCGGCCCCGCTTCGCCCGTCCCACCACCGATCCAGCTGCGGGAGCTGCCTTCATCGCCAGCAGCGCGCCCACCACCACCTGCGAGCTGAGTGAGGAGGACCCGCTCCACCGGCCGGACATCAGCCCCAGCGAGATCGCCAACGCCATCGAGCACCTCCCTCGCGGAAAGGCCCCCGGCTGGAGCGGCTTGCCGTGCGAACTCCTCGTCGCCTTCAACGAGGACTTCTTCGCGGAAGCTCTGGCCCGGGTGTTCGCGGCTTCACGGCTCCGCGGTGCCCTACCTTCGTCGACGCGGCGCAGCTCCATCTGCCTCGTGCCCAAGGCCCGCGGAGGTCGCGGCCTTGATGGCTACAGGCCTGTCGCGCTGCCCTCGGCCGACTACAGGGTCCTGGCCGCCATCCTTCACCGGCGCCTCAAGCCCCACCTGCGGACCCTTGTGCCGGAATGCCAGACGTACGCCGTCCCCGGGAGGTCCCCGTCCTGGAACATCGCTAAGGTGACGGATGCTGTTGAGGAGGCAACCGCCATGGGCTCGCCGCTGGCCGTCATGGGCATCGACTTGGAGTCCGCCTTCGATTCCCTGGACCGCGGTTTCCTGGAGTCCCTGATGACGTCCCTCCGCCTCCCGCCGGCCTTCATGGGCTGGATTAACATCTTGTACGCCGGGGCGGACGCAACGATCCGGGCTGGAGGCTTTCACACCACCGCCTTCCCCCTCTTCAACGGCCTAAGGCAGGGCTGCGCCGTGAGTGCCGCTCTCTTTAGTATCGCTACGGGGCCGCTGCTACGTCGCCTGGAGTTGACCCTCGGCGTGGGCAACGTCATCGCCTACGCCGACGACATCGTCCTCCTTTTCCATCGCGACGAAGAATTCGAGCGGGTGGCGACCGTCCTCGAAGACTTCAAGCGGGCCTCCGGTATCGCCGTCAACCTCGGGAAGAGCGCGGGCCTTTGGTGCGGAGCCTGGCGCAACCGCGGCGACTCCCCTCTCGGCGCCTCCTGGTCGACCACCTCCATCAGGGTCCTCGGGCTCGACATCGCCCCCAGGAGCTCCGTAGCCCATCAGGAGCAGCATCTTCTCGCCCTTCTGGAGTCCGCCTGCCGCAGATGGACGCCCTTCACCCGCGGCCTATCCCTCGTCGGACGATCTAGAGCGGCGAACTCGCTGGTGAGCTCCACCATCCAGCATCACCTGCACGGGTACCTGCCATCACCCCCGACCATCGCCAAACTGCAGGCCAGACTAGCGAGGTTCGTCTGGGGGCCCGAGCATACGGCGTGGCTTCCCGCCGCCGTCATGGCGAGGCCCGTAGCCATCGGAGGCCTCGGCCTCCTCGACCTGGCAACCCAACTCCAGCTCGCCTGCCTCAAGGGGGTGCAGGTCGCGCTCCGCGGAGGCAGAAATGCCTTCAGCTGGCTGGTAGAAAGCGGTGAGGCCTGGATTCACCCTCCACCGGACGGCACCCGTCTCCAGCCCCGCCGTCTACGGCTGCTGAAGCTCTGGGAGGAGGCCTCCAACATCCTGAGCCTCAACCACCGGGCGCTCCCCACGGCTCAGCTGCTGGACCTCCCCATCATCGGCGGCTGCCGGTTCCTCCGCCCTCCCGACCTCCTGGCCCCCGCCCGCTGGCGTGGAGCCCGAGTCCGGGACCTTCTCGCGGAGGGCCACCTCATCGCCCGCCCTACGCGCTCCGTCCTGGCTGACGCCGCGACCCTGGGCGCCTTCTGTCGGAGGCTGACCTCCGAGAACGCCGTGGGCTTCGGGGCGGAGTCTGCACCCTCATCTAGCTCTTTAGCTGCGGCCGTGGTGCTGCGAGGGACGGCTACGCCGTTCCTCAACGGCCTCACGACCCGCTCGGCCCGACGGGCCCTGGATCGCCCGCGCCTCGCCGCCACGCCCATCTCAAGGTTTACCTCGAGATGGTCGCCCACCATCGGTCCACCACCATTCAGGATCGACTGGGCCTCGCTGCGGCGCTGCGCCCACTCGGGCCACGAGGCTGACGCGGCCCTCAAGTTGGCCCTCCACGCCCTGCCCCATCCGGCCCATCCTGCCTCGGTCGGCCCCTCCTGTCCTGCCTGCGGGTCCATCGACCGCTCCCTCGGCCACCGTTACTGGTGCTGCCGTTCCATCAGGCCTCTCATCAGAGAGGCTTTCAACATCATAGAACGGCCCCCTGACCTGCAGGCTTGGATCTTCGGCGGGTCCGGCCTTGAGGACGACGCCCTTTCCATCTTGGCGTCGGCAAAGTTGCGAATTTATCGCTACTTTGTACAGGTTGGGCTCGGAGAAGCAGTGGAAGACCCGCTCATCGCCTGGTCCAGGACCCTCCAGCGCCGAGGTTTTCTTCCTCCATCTCCCATCACCATCTTGTAAAATATGTTTCATATATGTATATATTTTCTCTTCTCTTCTCATCTTCTTTTTTCTTTTTCTCTCCCTATGATTGAAAATGTATAATATTGCCTAAGATGACAATAAATATTTTTTAATTGTCAATTGTCACACACACACACACACACACACACACACACAGACATTCAATTTTATATATATAGATATTTCGCTTAATAATTAGAATACTTGCTCTAAATCGAAATATTTATAGGCGCTCGCTCGATTTGAAGATTTACACATGTGTATATCGTAACTAATCTGACTGTAAAGTTTGGAGCGGGACGTTTCACAAGAGTGACATCCACGGCGCCAAATTTATAATTGTAACGAATAGTGTTTGAATAAAACATTTAATCGGGTAAACCCGGGCGATGCCCGGGTCATTCGTCTAGTAGATTATAAACACAAGGTAATAAGACCACATCCATGATAAGGTACAATTTGGATTATAGATTATATATATAGTCACGACCGTCTTTCCTCAACGGCCTCAGTCACGGATGCGCGCGCATCATCATTATGATCATTATCATTATCTAATGATAATAATAATAATAATAATAATTATTATTATTATTATTATCAACATATATAGTCACGACCGTCTTTCCTCAACAATTCCTCATCTTTGTCACGGATGCGCGCGCATCATCATTATGATCATTATCATTATCTAATGATAAAAATAATAATTATTATTTTTTTATTATATTATTATCATTATTTTATTATAGTAGTCATCAAAATATATAGTCACGACCGTCTTTCCACCGTCAATTCCTCAATTCCTCATGTCACGGATGCGCGCGCATCATCATTAGTATAATATAAAAAGCCAACAATGAAGAATGAATGTAAGATAAAAAGCCAAGAATGAAGAGTAAATATGATATAAAAAGCCAACAATGAAGAATGAATGTAAGATAAAAAGCCAACAATAAAGAGTAAATGTAATATAAAAAGCCAACAATGAAGATAAAATGTAAGATAAAAAGCCAACAATGAAGAGTAATATATAATATAAAAAGCCAACAATGAAGAATAAATGTAAGATAAAAAGCCAACAATGAAGAGTAAATATAATATAAAAAGCCAACAATGAAGAATGAATGTAAGATAAAAAGCCAACAATGAAGAGTAAATATGATATAAAAAGCCAACAATGAAGAATGAATGTAAGATAAAAAGCCAACAATGAAGAGTAAATGTAATATAAAAAGCCAACAATGAAGAATAAATGTAAGATAAAAAGCCAACAATGAAGAGTAAATATAATATAAAAAGCCAACAATGAAGAGTGAAGGTAAGATAAAAAGCCAACAATGAAGAGTAAATGTAATATAAAAAGCCAACAATGAAGAATGAATGTAAGATTAAAAGCCAACAATGAAGAGTGAATGCAATATAAAAAGCCAACAATGAAGAGTGAATGCAATATAAAAAGCCAACAATGAAGAATGAATGTAGGATATAAAGCCAACAATGAAGAGTGAATGTAAGATAAAAAGCCAACAATGAATAGTAAATGTAATATAAAAAGCCAACAATGAAGAATGAATGTAAGATAAAAAGCCAACAATGAAGAGTGAATGTAATATAAAAAGCCAACCTTGAAGAATAATGTAAGATAAAAGGCCAACAATGAAGAGTAAATATGATATAAAAAGCCAACAATGAAGAATGAATGTAAGATAAAAAGCCAACAATGAAGAGTAAATGTAATATAAAAAGCCAACAATGAAGATTAAATGTAAGATAAAAAGCCAACAATGAAGAGTAAATATAATATAAAAAGCCAACAATGAAGAGTGAATGTAAGATAAAAAGCCAACAATGAAGAGTAAATGTAATATAAAAAGCCAACAATGAAGAATGAATGTAAGATTAAAAGCCAACAATGAAGAGTGAATGCAATATAAAAACCAACAATGAAGAATGAATGTAAGATATAAAGCCAACAATGAAGAGTGAATGTAGGATAAAAAGCCAACAATGAAGAGTAAATATAATATAAAAAGCCAACAATGAAGAGTAAATTCTATATATATAAAAATGAATGTTTGTCTGTTTGTATGTTTGTTTGTATGTCCGGTATACAAATTCGCAGTAGTTCACTAATTCAAACCAAAATTTCCATACATAGGTAAAAAATACGGGGAAGACGATAGGCTATTTAAAACTATATATAAATCAATTATTAAAACTATATATTTTTATTTATATAAAAAGTAGACACTTCGGCCAGTTGGAGTTTTTATTTTCTCAACGTTTCAACAAAAATCTTTTGTCTTCGTCAGGAGAAGTAAATAAAAATAAACATTTGGCAAGGCGTTAAAATTTTTTATATAAATATGAATGCCGGCCAGGCAACCGCTATCTTTTCGATATATATTTTTAGTCATAAAATGATGATGACGATATTGCTGTATCATGTTTGATTATCAGATACAAAATTATATCGGGAAAAATTCCAAAAAGCAGAGACCACGGGTGAAACCAGTTCATTATTTTGTACGCAGGAACAAAATTCTAACAGAAAAACATTCATTCGAGCAGAAAACAAAAGCCAGATCATCTTTCTATAAAAATATCGCTTCTCAGACACAAAGTTTGCAGCGGGACTTTCACAAGTGTGACATCCACGGCGCGAATTTATAATTTTAACAAATAGTATTTTAAAAAAAACATTTAATTGGGTAAAACCCAGGCGTTGCCCGGGTCATTCGTCATTAATATATAGTCACGACCGTCTTTCCTCAATTCCTCATCGCTGTCACGGATGCGCGCATCATCATTATGATCATTATCTTCTATAGAAACTTCTATCTTTATAATTATGTATATTTACAAAAAGTCAATTCGCTCTCGCCTCTAGCGGTGAAAATGAGGGGTAATACCAGCTGACCTAATGTACATGTAAAGTTTGGAGCGGGACGTTTCACAAGAGTGACATCCACGGCTCCAATTTATAATTGTAACAAATAGTATTGGAATAAAAACATTCAATCGGGTAAAACACGGGCGTTGCCCGGGTCATTGTCTAGTCAACATATATAGTCACGACCGTCTTTCCTCATTCCTCATCGGCCGCCTCTGTCACGGATGCGCGCGCACATGGAGGTCACGTGCTCGCCGGCAGCCAACGGGCGCGCGCCGCCGGCATTACGTCATAGATTATAAACACAAGGAAATAAGGCCAAATAAAAAAATAGTGTGTGATAAGGCACAATTTGGATTATCTACTTATATAATTGCCTTATTCTGTCTGTGTGAAGTTCACTTTGTGAAGTTCACAGATAGATTTTGGTCAGAATGGATAAAATAAAAAAAGTGTCAAGGGATGGGAATCGAACCCACGACCTTCCGCTTACCGGGCAGATGCCATGACCACTAGGCTACCCTGGACATATTTTTCCGTTCACATTTTTATTTTTATATTTTCAAGACACACACAGTTTGGGGCGGGACCTTTCACAAGAGAGACATCCACGGCGCCAATTTATAATTGTAACGAATAGTATTTTAATTAAAACATTTTAAAAATATATACGCACTCGGGTAAAACCCGGGCGTTGCCCGGGCCATTCGTCTAGTAGATTATAAACACAAGGTAATAAGACAACATCCATGATAAGGTACAGTTTGGATTATAGATTATAAACACAAGGTGATAAGACCACATCTAATTATATAATTGCCTTATTCTGTCTGTGTGAAGCTCACAGATAGAATGCGCGCCCATTGGCTGCCGGCGAACACGTGTCCTCCCTGCCCGCCCCCCTCTAGACAACCCTGTTATCAGCTGTGTGATACATCCACCTGTCTACACAGACCACCCTGTCTATAGCGGCCACTCTAGGCAACCCTGTTATCAGCTGTGTGATACATCCACCTGTCTATACAGACCACCCTGTCTATAGCGGCCACTCTAGGCAACCCTAGGAAGCAAGATGTATACAAGGTGTAGACAAGATGAAGATCTAGATGAAGATTAAAACGTTTTAAAATATATTCGCACTCGGGTAAAACCCGGGCATTGCCCGGGCCATTCGTCTAGTCCACGATAAGGCACAATTTGAATTATCTATATATATAAAAATGAATGTCTGTCTGTCTGTCTGTCTGTCTGTCTGTGTGTGTGTGTGTGTCCTCTATGGATTCAAAAACCATACATCCAATCGGCGTGAAATTTTGGGATATTATGAGGTGTATCTCCGGAAAGGTTTACGAAAAAAAAATTCTTGAATATCTTGAATATCCTTAGAGTTATTTGCAGATTTGTATATTTAACTCGCAAGCAGCGATACCATTGAGACGGAGATAGGCTTAGTTTGCTGCTCCTGATAACCTTGGGGATTTTACAGCGTCGACAACCTGTAAGATTGCCTCTCTCATATATTATACTTTAAACATCTGCTTAATTAAAGCATTTTTCATTTGAAAGAGACTGCTTTCTTAACCCCCTTTAGACAACATTAAATGATATCCCGTGTCGATGATTTTGTAATGTATAGAATTAGGAAAGACAAAATTCAGGATGACACGGCTCACAGGGAACGGTAAAAAATGTTCACTTTATCGAGGAAATACAAAATTCGGGATGACACGGCACACAGGGACCGGGAAAAAATTATCACCTTATCGAGAGATTCACGACCATGATTTTATTCAACTTATCGAGTATTTTTCAAGGGACCGGGAAAATATGTTCACTTTATAAAACGATTATTTTGTAATATAGAAAATTAGGAAATACAAAATTCAGGATGACACGGCACAAGGGACCGGGAAAAAATGATCACTTTATCGAGAGATTCAAATTTACGAGTTTCAAATCATCAAAATATATCTTTCTTTTTTTATATGTTTATAGAGAATTGTTTTAACAAATGTTCGTTATACAAACCTTTACTCGGGTAAAACCCGGGCGAAGCCGGGCACATCCGCTAGTAGATTATAAACACAACGTAACAAGACCACATCCATGATAAGGTACAGTTTGGATTATAGATTATAAACACAAGGTAACAAGACCACATCCATGATAAGGTACAGTTTGGATTATTAATATATATAGTCACGACCGTCTTTCCTGGCCTCTGTCACGGATGCGCGCGGACAGGGAGTTGACGTGCTCGCCGGCAGCCAATAAAAATAAAAAATAAAAAAACTCCCTCGAGCCAGATTTGAACCAGCGACCTAAGGATCACCGTTGTAACATCTACAGTCCTCCGCTCTGCCAACTGAGCTATCGAGGGATACAAACTGTATGAATAAGTTTACCTTATAAAGTCAACTAATCCTATTTTTACACAAAATGTACTCATACATATATTATATTATATATATATAGTCACGAGAGTCTTTCCTGATCAGTCAGTCATTGGCCTGCCGCCTCTGTCACGGATGCGCGCGCACAGGGAGGTCACGTGCTCGCCGGCAGCCAACGGGCACGCGCCGCCGGCAGGGGGGATGGGGGTGGGGGCATTACGTCACTCAAGGTCACCTACGCGCCAACGATGACACGTGATCGTAGCCGTCCAATAGGAGGGCGCCGGCCATCCGTGACAGAGGCGGCATATGACTGATTGTTTAGGATTAGGATATGCATTTATTTAAGGCGCCAATTTATAATTGTAACAAATAGTATTTGAATAAAAACATTCAATCGGGTAAAACACGGGCGTTGCCCGGGTCATTCGGCTAGTATATATATAAAATTGAATGCCTGTCTGTCTGTATGTTTGTTCTCTATAGATTCAAAAACCATACATCCAATCGCCGTGAAATTTTGAGATATTATTAGGTATTTCCCCGGGAAGGTTTTTGAAAAATAATTTCTTGAATATCCTTAGAGGTAATACCTTATAAATGACTGCGGCGTATAATTATAAAGCTATACAAATAGTTTAACCGCATACGTTTCTTTTATTTATGAAAAAACAATTTTAATTTCAAAGAGAAATATTTAAATATTCTTACTTTTGGATGACGTATGAAAAGGTTGAATATATGAAGAGTGATGGTCTATATATGAATGGATGACGTATGGAAGGGTGAAAAATATGAAGAGTAATGGCGAACGGAAAAATAAAAGTGTCCAGGAGCGGGAATCGAACCCACAACCTTTCTGCTTACCGGGCAGGTGCCATGTCCACTAGGCTATCCTGGACGTATTTCTCCGTTCGTAACTAATATTTAAACTGACTAATAATACCTTATAAATGACTGCGGCGTATAATTATAAAGCTATACAAACAGTTTAACCGCATAAGTTTCTTTTATTTATGAAAAAACCAATTTTAATTTCAAAGAGAAATATTTAAATATTTCTAACTTTTGGATGACGTATGAAAAGGTTGAATATATGAAGAGTGATGGTCTATATATGAATGGATGACGTATGGAAGGGTGAAAAATATGAAGAGTAATGGCGAACGGAACCCTTCCATACGTCATCCATTCATATATAGACCATCACTATTCATATATTCAACCTTTTCATACGTCATCCAAAAGTTAGAAATATTTAAATATTTCTCTTTGAAATTAAAATTGGTTTTTTTCATAAATAAAAGAAACTTATGCGGTTGAACTGTTTGTATAGCTTTATAATTATACGCCGCAGTCATTTATAAGGTATTATTAGTCAGTTTAAATATTAGTTACGAACGGAGAGATACGTCCAGGATAGCCTAGTGGACATGGCACCTACCCGGTAAGCAGAAGGTTGTGGGTTCGATTCCCGCTCCTGGATACTTTTATTTTTCCGTTCGCCATTACTCTTCATATTTTTGGCCCTTCCATACGTCATCCATTCATATATAGACCATCACTCTTCATATATTCAACCTTTTCATACGTCATCCAAAAGTTAGAAATATTTAAATATTTCTCTTTGAAATTAAAATTGTTTTTTTTCATAAATAAAAGAAACTTAAGCGGTTAAACTGTTTGTATAGCTTTATAATTATACGCCGCAGTCATTTATAAGGTATTATTAGTCAGTTTAAATATTAGTTACGAACGGAGAAATACGTCCAGGATAGCCTAGTGGACATGGCACCTACCCGGTAAGCAGAAGGTTGTGGGTTCGATTCCCGCTCCTGGACACTTTTATTTTTCCGTTCGCCATTACTCTTCATATTTTTCACCCTTCCATACGTCATCCATTCATATATAGACCATCACTCTTCATATATTCAACCTTTTCATACGTCATCCAAAAGTTAGAAATATTTAAATATTTCTCTTTGAAATTAAAATTGTTTTTTTTTTCATAAATAAAAGAAACTTATGCGGTTAAACTGTTTGTATAGCTTTATCCTTAGAGGTATTTGCAGATTTATAGATTTAACTCGCAAGCAGCGCCCACATTGCGACGATGATAACAAGTTTTTTTATCTATAAGTTTTATTATCACTAAGTTTATTATCTTAAAGATTATTTTGAATTGCATTGAATAGCATTACAGAAGTAACACATAAACCACAGGCAAAAGTGTGTGTGATGGTAAAATTTGTATTATATTAGTGTTTTTTATTTGATTTAATTATTTTTTGCAATCCATTTAGTTGTTTCAAAATCAATATAGTTTAAATAGATGGCAACCTTTCCACCCAACCCCCGAGGTACCCATCCCAGCACATTAACGCTTGAAATTGCCTGAGTTGAGTGAGTGACTGCGATGGATCTTGACTGCGATGCCCATCTCAGTGAGTATAAGAAAAATAGGTTGATCCAAAATACTGGCATGTTAATATTTTTCTGTAAAAAATAAAAGAGCACAAGGAAATTAAGCAAACATATGTATTTGCTAATGACTGAGACTGCACATTTTAAACTATTTTATTTTTAAATAGAGATAAAAAAGGCCTAAAACAAAAATTAATTAAAAATACGAAAGCCATTATTTACATACAGTAAGGCTGATGTTGTATAGTTTGTTTTTTTTAATTGTATTTTGTGTACTTACCGTAACTTAGATTGTAATATAAATTTCTCTCTCAATACTCAATAATTTTGTTTAAAAAAAGGTAGCACTCGTATAAAAAGATTTCAAAAAAAAAGTACGCAAGCAACTTGAAAAAATGCAGAATGCTCATTGGTCGCTTAATTGGCCTGGTGTTGTTACTTCGCATCGTATTTACTCCGCATGAAAAAAAGGTTATTCAAATGAAAAAAAAAAATAATAGCCAAATATACTTATCTAAATGTAGCCGAAAATTTTCCCCAGGTTTATAAAAAGCTACATGCAAAATTTGGTAACAATTGGTTCAGTAGTTTTTGAGTTTATCGCGAAACAGACAGACACACATTGACTTTTATATATAAGAAGATATGTTCAAAGTTTTTTTATTTAATTTTCGTGCTGATATATTCCCTGACCAACTCATCAAAATATGTATTTGCATATTTTGAATAAATCAATAATTATGTTGAATGAGACCCTAAACATTCAATCTATCAAAAGAGTTTGAAATATCATATTAGCTATATATTTTTCCTCTTATAGTTTTTGCAATCATAATATGGATAGAGGTATATATATGAGATTATTTTAAAAATTTAACCTAAATATTTTTAAAATCAATTACAACAATTAGTGACAAAACCTTTAAAAAATGGGCCATCTATCTATTTAAAAATAATAAATGTTAATTCTAGTATTGAAAATAAAGGCTAAAATGATCGAATGTTCAATAAAACTTTAGAAGCAAACAGATTAATATCACTAAACAATGGATATGTTGAGGGAATAGATTGTATTTTGTCAAACATCACTTCTCTAATTAGTTCATTTCTACGCATTCACATTAGATGAAGCTCAAAATATTACAAAGACTTCTTATTTCATATGCATGTTTAATTTTTGGTGTCGAATTCAGGTAAAACTTGAATATTCTTCAAACTCCCTGTCCATATAGACGTGGATTGGGCCCTTGTGTATTTCATTATATTCTAATTATCAAACGAATTCAAAGTAATATTTCGTGCAAACCTTGTTTGATTGCATACAATTTGATCCGCTTTAAGAATGAGTCTCTTTAGACAGATTTTATCGTTATTGAGAGATAAGGACAAAAAAATATATTGTCGCGTATATGAGCCTGAAAAAAACCTACAACCTCCGCCAATAGATGGCGCTTTCGTCTATTTCCCGTCTGGAACTAGTGTGGGAATCGCCGGCTGCTGTGGTCCAGTTTCCCGGGGCAAATGATTGTGAATATCCGTTGATATTTTCACTGATATAATTATTATAATCTATTGTTTATCATCATAAATATTTGCATAGTCACCACCCCTTACCATGCTTGTAAATTGCCAATTGAAAATCCTTTGACACATTTTTCAATATATATGTTTAATTAATAAATAAATTATTTTTAATTAAGCTTTTAGAATACTTGTCTTCTCTACCGTGACATTTGGTGGAGATTAAGCTGGATCATCCCTACGTCGCCCAAGCCGTCAGAAGAAGCCGTAGAATCCAAGGACTAGAGCCTTTAGAAGTAAAAATGAAGACAGAACAAGCTATTCAAGTCCTCAAAGGTGAGCAAAATGTTCAACCCTTTAGACACCCCTCTGTTTTTTTTTTTCTGGAGAACCTGGCCAAAATGCCGAAAAATGGCTAAAGGAATTTCATCGGTTCGCTCGGTATAACCACTGGGATAACACAATCTGCCTTGCGAACGTTTATTTTTTACTTTCGAGAACAGCAAGAAGCTGGTTCTAGAATATCGAGGAACAGGTAAACTCGTGGGTTTCGTTTGAGACAATGTTCTCTCTGACTTTCGGTCACCACACCAACCAAAAAGAAACCTTGATTCAAAAATTAAAATCCCGAGCTCAGGAAAAAAGCGAGCTTTGTGACATCTACATTCAAGAAGTCCTCAACCTGTGCAAGAAAATCGACCCCAAAATGAGCGAAAGCGAGAAAGTTGCACATTTATTGAAAGGTATATCGGAGGGTATTTATAGATCAATTGTAATTTTGGACATAGACACCACTGAAGATTTTATTAGGTGTTGCAGAAAAATCGAAAATTCAAACAAGCAACGTGTGAACAAGCGGATAGTGTTCGAAAGACTACCCAACGTTGCTTCGATCGACCTAGTAGAGTCCGAATCGACGGAGGACTTAATCAGACGTATAGTCCGCGGAGAAGTCCGTCGTGCATTAAACACCGCACCAACCGCTCCAGAACCCTCTCCTCTCGAGACAATTATCAGAGAAGAAATCGGAAAAAATCTAGCCGCGATTTCTAATCTGGTCCAAAGACCACAACCCCAGTACAGAACCCAAACAAAGGTATTCACCCGCACACATAGACAGCGGTACCCTGAGCAAGACAAATCGGCATTCAACCAGACGCCAAGCCAAAAACGAACAGACCAATGGAGGACCCAAGACAACAAGCCAATCTGCTTTCACTGTGGCCGTCCAGGCCATGTCAAACGCTATTGTAGAGATCGCCAGCCAGTAGACCAATATAAATTAGAAAGACCAAAAAGGTACATACAGACCCGCCAAACTACTCAATTCAATGAGGAACATTCTTCAAGATCTCCAAACAACCGCCGACAATCGCCATACCCAAACAGAGAAAGATTCCCAAGACGTCAGTCCATTTCCCCAGGCCGCCATACAAGCCAATCCCCACGTCGCTATAATCTAGAAAAAACCTAAGCCTTGCGTCTTCTTTCGAGGGGGAGGCCGCGAGTGTTAAAAACCCTCCATCGACGACAGCCGCCAAATTAGAACACAATTTCGTTGAAATAATTATAGATGACGTTGCATTTTTTGCTTTGGTTGACTCAGGAGCCACATTATCTGTTATCTCGAACGGGTTAAGACGACACTTGAAAAAGCCGATGTTCAAGGATGAAGGAATAACTCTTAGAGTCGCCGATGGCAAAAAGGTTAGGTCCCTGGGTCGATGCACAATAATTTTGAGCATAAATGGGTTGAGACAGCCGCTTTAATTTATCGTATTTCCCAGTAGCAACCCCAGCATCAAATTTGGATGGGATTTTTTGGAAGCAACAAATGCCGTGATCGATTGTGGACGTGCCGAAATCAGGCTTGAAGAAGCTAAAGACTATTTGAATTCGCTAGCGACCGAGGATAGAATCGTGGCCTCTGAAAACATAATTATTCCAGCCGAATCTATCAAACAAATAAATGTGATGAGCTCAGAACTCAATGGACGAAACTAGGTACTTTTTGAACCTTCAAAATACGCATTATTAAAAAAAGAACTATTAGTTCCCTATACACTTCTTACGATCAATCACAATAAGGGACAGCTTTGGATTGCAAACTCTAGCCCGATAGCACAAATTATCCCTAAAGGAATTTTTCTAGGGAGAATAGAAGTTTTTGACGAAAATCACTTGACTGCTATCTCGGAGTGCTCTGATCCTGAAGAAAATTTGGCGCGAGATATTAGTCCCAAAATGACAATAAGGGTGACGTTGCATTTTTACAGAATTTGATTAGTAAAGACTTATCAGCAGGTCAATAATCTGAAGTCTTATCAATCTTGAAACATATTGACAAGGTATTTGATACCAATAATGATACAGTAAGACAGACGCCTCTAACAAAGCATAAAATCGAAACTGGCGACCATCGACCAATTATACATAGGCCCTATCGAGTTTCCCCAACAGAACGACAAGCAATCCAACAGGAAGTGGACGAGATGCTAGATGCCGGGACAATACGCCACTCAGAAAGCCCTTGGTCATCGCCTGTTATTTTGGTGAAGAAGAAATACGGCAATTGGCGCTTCTGCGTTGATTACAGACGATTGGAAAAAATAACTATAAAAGACGTTTATCCACTCCCTCGAATTGATGATGCTCTTGATTCTTTAAAAGGTGCCCAATTTTACTCGTCAATGGACCTACGCTCTGGATATTCGCAGATAGAGGTAGACGAGGCAGATAGAGAGAAAACCGCCTTCATAACCCCAGATCGTTTATATGAATTTCTCGTGATGCCCTTCGGCCTATGCAATGCCCCTGCAACATTTGAGCGTTTTATGGACAAAATCTTAAAAGGATTGAAGTGGACGCAGTGCCTATGCTATCTAGACGACATTGTAGTTTTCTCCAAAACGTTTGACGAACACTTGCACAGACTCAAAATCATCTTACAATGCCTTAGCAATGCAGATTTGAGCCTCAATTAAAAAAAGTGTATTTTTGGAACCAAACGAATAAGAGTGTTTGGACATCTCGTCGATGGCAACGACATCTATCCCGACCCTTAAAAGATAAAAGCTATCGCCTAGTTTCCGACCCCACGATCTATCACTGAGGTGAGGAGTTTCATCGGCATTTGTTCGTACTTTCGGCGATTTATTGAACACTTCGCCGATAAAGCTGCCCCTCTCCGTGAAATTCTCAAAAAAGGCAAGACATTCTCTTGGAACTTAGAAGAACAAGAAGCTTTTGAATCGCTGAAAAGGGCCCTAATGTCTGAACCTGTCTTAGCTCATTTTGAAGAACACCTGCTAACCCAGCTTCATACTGACGCCAGCGGTTATGGTATCGGAACAGTCCTCGTTCTTGTCCATCACGGGAAAGAGCGACCAGTGGGTTACGCCTCAAGAACCCTAACAAAGGCAGAGAAGAATTACTCTACTACAGAAAGAGAGGGTTTAACCTTAACATGGGCAATAAACAAATTCCGCCCCTACCTCTTTGGTCGCGAGTTCGTCATCGTTATGGATCACCACGCCCTTTGCTTGTTATCAAATTTGAAAGACCCGACAGGAAGACTGGCGCGGTGGGCTATTAAACTCCAAGCATACGACGTTACGTTAGCTTATAAAAGCGGGAGTAAGCACCAAGACGCGGACTGTCTCTCCCGAAGTCCTCTCGAGAGCAAATCGGAAGAATAAGAAGCAGACGAAGAAGAAGTTGATGATGTACTATCAATAACTGCTCTGACGTGCTTTGATGCTGAACAGAGAAATGACCCTAGAATTAGAAAATTGATTGAAGAAATAGAAGAATCCGGAGACGAACCAAGAGGATATGAACTGGTGAAAGGAACCTTGTACAAAAGGAACTTCGACTCCCTGGGAAACCAACACCTCCTCTTCATCCCCAAGCACCTACGATTGGAACTACTGAGAAGCCTACACGACACTCCTACAGCGGGCCACCTAGGAATTTCTAAAACTTATGAGAGGGTTAGAAACAAATACTTTTGGCAAGGACTTCTCAAGGGTATACGAAAGAATGTAGCACATTTCGAAGAATGCCAAAGAAGAAAACAGACAAACCACAAACCGCCTGGATTTCTCAAACCCATTCCTCATGCAACCTTCCCATTCCAAAGAATCGGGATAGATCTTCTTGGGAGATTCCCGAAATCCTTTGACGGTAATAAATGGATCATAGTCTGTACTGACTATCTTACTCGATTTGCCGTTACTAAAGCCTTACCCACAGGGTAGCCAAGTTCTTAATTAAAGATGTTGTTCTCAAGCACGGAGCTCCCAGAGAAATCATCACGGACCGAGGACGAGTATTCCAATCCAAGTTGATTGCGGAATTCACCAATCAATGCTCGTCGATACATAGGTTCACGACAGCATATCATCCCCAGACGAATGGACTGACGGAGAGGTTAAACAAAACCTTAACCAAAATGATGGCTATGTATGTAAGTGTTGAACAGAAGGACTAGGACGTAATCCTGCCCTACGTCACGTTCGCCTACAACACCGCAAAACAAGATACGACAGGTTTTACCCCTTTTAAACTGATCTATGGACGCGAAGCCGAAACAACTGTAGACACTCTTTTCCCAAATCCGCATGAAGATCTCTAAGAGGAATACAGTCAGAAGATTGCCTCGCGAGTCGAAGAGACTAGGCAGCTAGCAAGATTAGAAACCTTGAAAGCCCAAGAAAAGAACAAGGCCAGATATGATTCAAAGCACGAAGCAATGGATTACAATGTCGGTGACCTGGTATGGATTTTAATCCCGATAAGAAAGGTGGGAGTCTCAGAAAAAATGATGAAAAGGTACTTCGGACCATATAAGATTACTCGGAAACACTCTGACGTGACCTTCGAAGCTGAACCTGTGGACCAACCTACCAGGAGACGCCAAACAAGAGACCTGGTCCATGTACTGAGAATGAAACCCTACCATGACCCTGAGGACCAAGCTGATCTGTTCAAGTGATAATTACAGCGGGACGCTGTTTATCTAGGAAGGGGGCAATGTCACTGAATAATTATTTTAAAAATTCTGTTGTTTATCATCATAAATATTTGAATAGTCATCACCCCTTACCATGCTTGTAAATTACCACTTGAAAAATCCTTTGGCACATTTTGCAATATATAAGTTTAATTAATTAATGAATTATTTTTAATTAAACTTTTGGAATACTTGTCTTCTCTACCGTGACAATATTATCCCTGGAATTTAAAATAGTGTAAATACCTGTTAATTGTTTTTGGAGTTATATTCAATGTAGTTTAAAGAAGACAATAAAAAAGGAAGAGTGTTCTAAGTAATTGTTCCGGTTGCTGTCATGTCTTTTTCGCCAACACCACATTCACTACTTTTCTGGTAAGTCTCTCGTGTCCCCCCACCGGTGGTAAGGCCGATATATACTGCCAGAGGAAAGGAGATCCACCTGAGTGGTGAAACATGCAAATTTTGCATAAAATGTTAACATCAGCTTTGCAAGTTGGACTGACCGTGTTGAGGCTTCGGAAAATACAACTATTTCCGAAGGTTAGCAAAGGCTAAAGGCGTTAAATGAAAGGACCGTGACCCCTAAGGCAATCCAGCTAAGGTCCTAGAAGCTGATAACATCCCAGCAAGGCCAAGTCAACCACCAAAAAGGGTGACAAGAGACGCTGTGATACCGTTTAAGAACAACCGACAGCAGCAGGCTCTGAGCAAGGCAGCATCATTCGACCAATGCTGCTACATTGAATACTGCGCTGACTTCAGCCCAGTGCAGTACATCAAGGCACTGGAGGAAATGCTGGGAAAAGGCGCGGTCTTCCAGCTGATGAAGATGTCTGGCCAGGTAATGGTCGGGCTGGCCAACGTCGACTTGGCGGAGTGCCTGGTTGAGGAGGGCCTCACCATCGGAACCACCCTCCTGAAGCCTTCCTATATAGGTAAAGGTTAGAAAATATTGTAGTGGGGAACCTCCCACTTTCCATTAAAGACGAAGACGTCGTCGCGGCGCTGCGGCCCTACTGCAGGGTTGTCTCCCTGACCCATGAGGTAGTGGCTACACCTGGACCACCGGCAACAGGGAGGTCTTCATCCTTCTAAATGAAGGAATTAAACTCCACCGGCTCCCTGACAAGCTGGTGATTGTCTCAAAAGGCGAATCAACGCCTGCCCACATCACCTACGGCGTTAGGTGTAGTAAATGCCATCGGCAAGGACATCGGCGCGCCACATGCCCCTTGGGGATCAACAGGGATCGTCATCAGGACACCCTCCAGGGCCCGGTGTCGAAACTTCCCTCCTCCAAGCCCACCCTTCAACAAATCCGCCCACTCTACAGCACCTGCGGAACTGTCTGCACCCTTCAATCAGACCCCCTCAAGACCCTCCAGCCCTTCCGTGCCTTCGTCCATGGCGAACTTCCCTGTCCGTACCTACGGGACTCCAGCCCCCGAGCTTCCTTTACCGGCGCCGAGCACCAGCCAGTTGCCGTCACTACCCGAGCCCTCCTCGACCATTACTGAGCCATCTGCGGCTCCTGCAAAGGAGAACCAAGTTATGACTGCACCATCCATCCAGTCTATTATCCCCATGGCCCAAATTCTATCTCCCTCCCGGACCCTTCAGGAGAGGGATCAGGTAGAGAACGTTTTCATACAACTGGGCGCTGATTCTATTCTGCCCCCTCTCTATGATGAGGTTGATGATGTAGTGGCCGCGGTTCTATACCGCTCTGACAGAGAAACATTCCCCGATGATTTCCAGCCTGGTAACAGGAAAATTCTCTACGAATTACTCGACGATGCAATTGAGCACGTTGGGGACAAAAACCCCTTTATAAGCACGGGCCTTTCCGAACTCAGGGCGGCCTTGAACATTTGACATTGTCCAGACGTCCCTTTTATTTATTTATTTCAACACACAAACGCGATATCCCGGCTAGGGATAATTGCGTCGTTTTACATTTTTTTTTAAACAGAAACAGTTATACTGTTTATTTACAAAAAAAAAAGGTAATCGAAATAAAAAGAGAGAAAAAAAAAAAAAAAAAAAATATATATATATATATATATATTAGGAACCTGAACCTTTCAGGTTTGAAAGAGAATCATGAATATATTTACAAAAATAGTTAAATTTATGATAATTCTCTCTGCTATTTACAAATTGATATAGATCTACAACATTATTTATTGTCTGTTGTCTAGCGGTGAAGAAGAGTGGGCATTCCAGCAGTAGGTGTCTCGAGTCCTGGAATTCGTTGCCACAATGACAGCTAGAGTCTTCAATCGCGCCAATTTTTGATAAAAATCCATTAAAATTTCCATGGTTCGTTATAAACTGGGTATTATAAAAATTGGAGCGGAAATATGTTGGAATTCCAAACGGGAAAAAGCTTTGGAATGTTTCATTTGTTTTTAGAAATAATTCATTTATTTTTGCACTTAAAAATGATCCAATTATACTTGGAGAATGTGGTTTATAAGTATTTTGATCCTCTATTGAAAGATGAGTCAAATCATATTTAATAATTTTAGATTCAATATAATCTGACGTCCCTTCAGAAAAGGCTCATGTCTAATCTGAATATATATACATTTATATATTTTTTAAAGATTAAGCAATTCATATTTAAATTATATTAAGAAAATATGCATATATTGGATTCATAAATATTTTTATTATTCCGATATTTCGAGGGGCAACTCGCCTCTCTTTATCGAGGATGTTTGTGTTTCTCACTAAAGCACGTGAGAACGCGTGTATCACACTCGTTCTACAAGACCAATGAAATATTACAGTTAAATAATTTTTTTTTTGTATATATACAGCTAATATAAATATAATATTATACATAATTATTGTTGTTTCATCTACATATATAGATTTACAACATAGTAATTTTAAACAATTGTGTGTACCAGGTCTATTAGTATGAAACGCGAAAATGGGCGCCAGAGGCCACTGTGCAACTTTATTTGAGCCGACGGTGGCGCTGTTGTAGGCGTTTTGTTCTTTGACTCACGTGGCATCAGCATGCGTGCAGTTTTCGAAAAATTCAAATCGTGAAAAATTTCTGGAGCCCGTGGAAAATGGCGATTTCCGAGCCAAAAAGTGCCCATTTGCGGGAAGTTTTGTTGTTCGCCTTCAACTGGAAGAAAAGTGCCAGTGAAGCCCACCGAATGCTCGAGGAAGTTTACGGCGACCACGCTCTGAGCAAATCGCAGTGTTACAGGTGGTTTAAAAAATTCCAAAGTGGCGATTTTGAACTTGATAATGAACCACATGGAAAACCGCCCCAAAAGTTCGAGGACGCTGAACTGCAAGCTTTGTTGGATTGTCAAATTATATTGACAAATATTCGCACGCTTATCTTATCCTATTTCTTTAGTGCGAAGAACGTTGTTTTATCAGATAAGTAAACCGATCTCTCCAGCATTCTAATTGGACGAATGTGGTCATGTTTGTATATAAAGGGGGCTATGGTATGAGTCGAGGCTAGTGTGGTGGATTTTCGTGTGGGGACACTTAAAGTGTTCTCTGCGTGCTATATCCCTGTCTGGCAATCTCGACGCATACCTGTGTAACCCCGGTCCGATCCCTACCTAAGCAGCAATAAAGCTAAGTACTGTTTTTTATTTTATTTTACAAATTGCGATTTATTATTTACCTTTTTTTTTTGGTGTTGTACTTTTGAGTCCACAATTTTTCTGTGTTTAAGTTACTCTTACTGTAGGCCCTAGTATATTGTATTTGTGTGTTTACCCGTAAATAGTAACTTTTTGTCATTGGCGAGCCTGCCAGGATTACTGGTGTTTTGCACGTGTAAATTCCTGTAATTTTACGTGCGGTTTTTTTTTTTCTTTGATTGTGTGGTTTATTACTATTTTTTGTACTCCATCATGTTTGTGAACTCTATGCTTAACCTGTCAGTGTTTAATGGGATTGATCTCGAATCTTTCATTCGGGAAGTCGACCTAAAACTCGAGTAGGCAAATGGGATTCTGAGGTCAAAGCACTGCTCATGTTCGAGGCTCTATCCCCTGAAGTTAGGTTTAGCTTAGAGGAGATGGGTATCCGTAACGATAGCAGTTTCAAAAGTATTGCTAGTAAACTGAACATATTGTACCCTAAGAAAGCGCGTGGTATTAGGGAATGCCTTAAATTAATAGAAGGTCTTAAGCAGAGAGTTGGGGAAAGTCCTATGGTTTTTAAAGAAAGATTCCTGGCCATTAGAGATAAAGTAGAGTACAGTTTTGACGATAGCCTAGTGTTCGAAATTTTCCTCGAAAATGTGCTCGATAAGTATAGAGAGGCTATTGTTCGCAGTGAGGCTAAATCAATAGACAAAGCAGTCAGTGTCATGGCCACGGAGGATAGTGTAGAACACCGTTGCAGCTTTATGAAAGGGGTATGTTCAGTAGAAGGGGTTGAAGAAATAAATAGCATTAAGAGTGAGATGAAGATGCTTAGTGCCAGTGTAAACAGGATGAAGCACGAAAATGAGCAGTGTATTACAGATCTTAGAGGTGAGATAGAAAAACTGACTAATTTGTTGGGCGAAATCAGGCTGAGTCCATCTGAGTGTAGATTAGGACATATAGCTAGTGATTGTTGCTCAAGACAGTCTTCTATGTTTGCCAACCGCAATACTCTTGACAATGCCGAGATAGTGAACATACGTTCATATGGCGGAGATCCGTATGGAAATCTGCCAATAGTTAAGGTTAATATTAACGGCAATATGTGGCACCTGTTATACGATACAGGAAGCCAAGTCAGTATTATTGATTCCGAAAAGTGTAAGGTCTTGAAGGAGAATTGGGACGATGCACTTAAAACTTTACGTATAGTGTCAGTGACAGGCCAAGAGCAGACACTTACATGTGTTAAAACCTGTAGAGTTGGTAACGAAAACGGCATTGAGCTGGGAGAGATAAGGTTTTGGCTAATGTCACTCGGAGATAAGGCCTACGACGGGATTCTGGGAATCAATGATATAAGAAGATTCAATATCCCGTTACCTGCCATACGGGAGCGATGCAATATGATTTCCTTGAAACCAGAAGACCGAGATTATGTAGACCTTAGCTACGTTGCCAGTGTGCATAGACCGATGGTTTCAAGCTCCTTCGAGGAGAAATCAGTGAAGCGCATTGAAAACGAGGCTGTAAAGTTGCCACCTACTGAGTTTAACAGAAACTGCGAGTGTAGTGCTGGGTCTGTTAATAGTTTTAGGAAGCCTACTTGGGCTGAGAGGTTAAGGGTGATGCGGAAAGCAAAGGAGACTGTCAGACAGTTCATGTCAGGTAATTCTGCTAAAAAGCTTATGAATCCTAGGCCACCTTATTCCAGAAGTTTCGACAGAGGAGATCTGGTAATGCTAGCTGTTCCTAAGACTGAAGGTTACTCCAACGTCTATGGGCCTTTTCGTGTGGAAGCTAGGGTCTCCGATGTTAACTTTAGAGTAAGAGGGGTCACCATGCACGATGTGAAAGTTGTACATGTCGATAGGATGAAAGCGCTTAGAAACAGACGTTAAGAAGAGCTTTTAGCTCTTGGACTTGAGAGAACTGAATGGAATTGGATCGTTCGGTTTCTCATCAAGTGAGCGTCTGTCAGTACCCTAAGTCTCTACCTAACATACCCAGCCGGTCCCAGATGAGAGCTTATTTGGTCCCCCATTAAACTCTGTATACTAAAGCATATTATATATGTGTGTGTTTAGTAATCACTCATGGTAACTCACGTAGTTTGCGCAGATTTTTTTTTTTCAAGTTTCTTTTGGGAGGAGCAAGATGGAAGGCGCCTTTATGGAACGACCCGGATGCCTACTTCTCCTCTCTTTAGTTTTTTTTTGTTTGTTTCTTTATAACATGGCTCCCGTGAGCTTTTCCCTCCCGAATAGCGGGAGGTTTTCCTTACGGGACAATAAGAATGTTTGGTAGATTGGTTAGTTTTTTTTTTTTTTTGGAAAGAGACCTTTTGTCAAATTATATTGACAAATATTCGCACGCTTATCTTATCCTATTTCTTTAGTGCGAAGAACGTTGTTTTATCAGATAAGTAAACCGATCTCTCCAGCATTCTAATTGGACGAATGTGGTCATGTTTGTATATAAAGGGGGCTATGGTATGAGTCGAGGCTAGTGTGGTGGATTTTCGTGTGGGGACACTTAAAGTGTTCTCTGCGTGCTATATCCCTGTCTGGCAATCTCGACGCATACCTGTGTAACCCCGGTCCGATCCCTACCTAAGCAGCAATAAAGCTAAGTACTGTTTTTTCATTTTATTTTACAAATTGCGATTTATTATTTACCTTTTTTTTTTTTGGTGTTGTACTTTTGAGTCCACAATTTTTCTGTGTTTAAGTTACTCTTACTGTAGGCCCTAGTATATTGTATTTGTGTGTTTACCCGTAAATAGTAACTTTTGTCAGGATAAGGAATGGATCCTCTTCAGCAATCCTACGCGCCAAATGTCGTGGGGCCTGCCCGGCCAATTTCCAAAACAGACGCCTAGGCCTAATCGCTTCGGAAAAAAGGCAATGCTTTGCATATGGTGGGACTAGACCGGCGTAGTATATTTCGAGCTCCTGAAACCTGGCAAAATGGTCAATACTAGTCGCTACGAACAACAAATGCACAGTTCGAGAGAGGCGTTGAATGAAAAAAGACCGGAATGGCGTGAAAAGCACAACAACCTGATACTGCAGCATGACAACGCTCCAGCCCACAACGCTACGGTGGTCAAAAACACCATAAAAGACTTGGGCTGGGAACTCTAACCCCACCCGCCGTACTCACTAGACTTAGCGCCGTCGAACTCCCACCTTTTCACATCTTTAGGACACGCCCTAAAAAACCAGGAATTTTCTAACTCAGACATACTCCGAAAATGACTTGTTGACTGGTTCGACTCAAAAGGAATAGAAATTTTCAGACAAGGAATTCGAAAATTGCCTGAAAAGTTGTCCGAGTGTATAGCTAATCAGGGCAGTTACTTTGAATAAAAAATCTTTTGTTGTATGGAATTGGTGAACTTTTGAATTCACTGAAAATTTTCGCGTTTCATACTAATAGACCTGATATGCATATAAATTCCGAATTGATGATAGACAATTTTTTAAAATAAAATAATGAATAAATATAAAGTATATACACACACATAGTTATTTTCAAATAATTAAGATATGATATCTTTATAAATGTCTGGAAAATCATTTTTTCTGTTTATACTTTGTTTATCCTCGGCAGAAGCCCAACTTTCTAAAAACAATCTGCAATGCTTTTCTATAATATTTTTGTATATAAATGATGCCTTTTTGAAATCTGGAACATGGTTATTGTTTAGGGAGTGGTCAACTAATGGGATAATGGTTTATAGTTTTTTAAGGCTGCTTTATGTTGATTTAAACGATCCTTAAGTGATTTACCGGTTTCTCTAATATAGGTAGCTTGACATGTTTGGCAGGGAATTTTGTAAATTACATTGGTTGTATTTTTTTGGTTTGATGTATTTTTTGTATCTGAATGGCGTAAGATTTGTCGTAGATTTTGTGCAGATTGATATGTTGTAATTATATTATATCTCTTTAAAATTCGGGCAATTCTCTCTGAGCTGTAGCTATATGGAATAGAACAATATCTTTTTTGAGACTGAGAGATCATGACTATTATTTGAAGGAATAGATCTATGTTTGTGAAAATGTTTTTCAATAAATTTTTTGGGATAATTATTATTTATTAATTCTTTGAAAATTCTATTTCTTTCTTCTGTTGCAATATTCCTATTTGTGAATGGTGTGTTTCTATTCTTTTGGAAAGAGATTTTATTACGGCTATTTTATTATGTATGGGGCCAAAGGAGCTGAAATTCAAATAGTTTCCGGTGTGAGTAGGTTTTCTGTATATGCAAGTTTCCATGTTATATTGATTCCTTTTAAGCTGAATGTCCAAAAAGGCTAGGGAACTATTGCTTTCTATATCTTAGGTGAACTTCAAAAAAGGTTTGAGACTATTAAGAAAAATGATGAAACTGTCAATGTCTGTTTCAGTTAGACAAAATATGTCATCAACATATCTTAGCCATAGTACTATTTTCAATTGGTTTGAATTAATTATTTATTTATCTATTTTATTCATAAATATGTTGGCTAATGCAGATGAAATCGGGTTGCCCATTGGTAGGCCTTTAATTTGCCGGAATAATCTGTCTTTGAAACTAAAATAACTATTGTCTAAACAAAGTTTGAATAAATCTATTAATGCTTCTTTAGAGAGGGGCAGAACTATTTCTGGGTGGATTTCAAGAAATGATTTGAGGGCCAGGAGTGCTTCATCGTGCGGGATTGAGGTGTACAGAGATTCTATATCGAAGGAAACCATCTTGCTGTCATTTGATATTTGAACGGTTTTGATAGCTTCAACAGCTACTATGGGATTGGGTACTGTGTGAGGTAGTTGCTTTTGGAATGGAGAGATGACTGAGGATAGAAATATTGTGAGAGGATAAAGAGGAGAACCAGCATAGCTCACTATTCGACGTAATGGAATGTTTGGTTTATGTGTTTAAGGTCGGCCGTAAAAGTTGGGTATAGGTTTTTCTTCTCCCTTTAAATTATAAAACAATTTTGTTGAGCTTATATATGCGTATAATTTTATTTAGTTTTTTTTTTATTAAATTCTCTATTGATATTAGGTAATGGATTCTTTGATAATTCTTCATAAATTTCTTTATCTTGCAGTAATTGTTCGATTTTAGAGTTATATTCAGCGGTGTCCATGATTACAGTATTCCTTCCTTTATCGGAAGGTGTTACGATTATATATTTGTTCTCTCTTAATAGATTAATTGCCTTTCTTTCATCTTGTTGTAAATTGGTCTTGTTTTGTCTTTCTATTTTTTCAATAATCGGTGTTATTTCTGTTCTAATTCTAGATTTATCGTCATCGGGTAAAAGCTTTATAGAATTTTCAATCGAAATAATATATATATTATTTTTATTTTTATGTATTATAACCTTAAATTTGGCACTATATAATATTATGTGAACGATTAATAAATCAGTTTAAATCTCAATTTCTAAATTTTGCTTCCCACTTCTCCAGTTTAAGTTGTCGCCAAGTTTAACTCTATAGACCGAGTAGGATTTTGCGTCAGTGGTTGTGCACCAGTTCGATAATTGGTTCATGTTGGATAATATGCCAACATTTTATTTCTTGTCCCTTAAATGCTTTTGAGTGTAAATCTCTCGGATCATTACTATGCTGAGTTAAATTGCTGACGTTGAAGGATATGTCCGGTCGAGTACCCGTAGAAAGGTACATAGGTGATCCAATCATTTCCTGGTATAAGGTTTTATAAACTGGCTTAGAGTCCAAATACTCATCAAAATTTTAATTTTGCTCTTCGGATGTTTTCAAATTGTTACATTCTTCCAGTCTAAATCTGTGAAGAATTGTATAGATATAACGAGTCTGAGATAGATAAAATTCACCTTCTGCCCCTTTTCATTTAAATTTCAATAAACGGTTCATTACCTTTCTTTTCCATTAGAGCAGCATATTATTCTATTTCTGAGGCTGAGTATCTTTAATTTTATTACTGGTTCCAGCGATTATGTGATCGTCTACATAATAGACCCAGTATTGCAGACTCTTCTCCTCTCTGGAGTTTATAGACACATGGATTACATTTGGTTCTAATCATTCCCATCTGGTATAAAATTGTGTTGTTCCGTTTGTTTCAACATTTCCTGATAGTGGTAGACCATACGGCCTTTTCACAATTTGCACAATTTGTTTTCTTTACCTTTTTGCATAAAACCACCTGGTTGTCTTATGTATACTGTATCTTCTAAATCACAATAGAGATAAGCCGTCTTCACATCTTATGTTTTTATGATTAAATTCTGTTAGTTTCTAGAGCTACTATTGTCCACAAGCTTTACCCTTTGAGAACAATTGAGAAATATTCCTTATAATCCACACCATATCTTTGACTACATTCAACAGTAGTCACATCCAGTCAGTCTGGCCTTTCTTTTATTTTATGCCATCATTTGATGTTTTTTTTGTACTGTAGACCTATTTACTCTTGATAATTTTCATACCATTTTTTCCCTTTGCGTCCATACTTTGTGTTTCTTTTTCTAACTGAGCTCTTCTTCCTTTGTTTTGAGCCATTCATTTATTTCTCCACTATCCATTGCTTCTTTAATATTCCTCGGAATATAATTTTCAATTGTTTCGCTATTTAACATAGTGAACATATTTTTTTGTGATTTTTATTTTTGTTTTACAAATTCTTAAGAAATATATAATTTATTAGATTTGCATCTATGTTTGGCAAATATTTCCATATGTTTAGAGTATATTATTATTTTTATATGCAAATATATAAGCGCTTCATAAATTAAAGGTATCTCGCATAAGAGGTTTCATCTATCAACTTAGAAATTCGTTTGTGATAAATTAAAAGCTTTAAATTTTACTCGAATTGTCAAGTCTAAATAATATTGAATATGTGTACGGGTAATCAGACGACGCTCTGGTTACCATTTAAACGATATTTGAGTAGAAGTGAAGTAGCAGAGACTCTGGAATCTCATGGAATTGCTCCTAGTAGAATTATAAAGCATGAGAAAGGATGTTTTCTCTCTTATGATACAGAAGATGATGCCAAGAAGGCTTATAGAAATATCAATAATGAAAATATCTTTGGACTCGATCAAAAAGCTATCTTTTCAAAGCACGATAGCTAATAACATACCTGATTTTCAAGAGATTAGTGTCCATTTTTGTACTCTTTAATTGACTGGCCTCCTATTTTTTTTCTTCTGAATATTTTCAATCAAACCAATACAAACTCTATGTTGATTTGTATATTAGGTAATTTGTAAGAGCTTAGTCAATCATTTTTTTTTAATATATTAATTATAGTTTTGAGATTAGATTTAGAATTTCTCGCTTTTAAATGAGTGTGTTGCAATAAATTTCCTTATCTATTATATTTGATAGTATTTTATATACCTTCAATTATCATATATAAATCTAAAGTATTTTAATATAAATAATATTTTAAATATATTAAATGAATAATATATATACAATTCTTAAGTAGATTAAATATGTTTAATAAATATTTGATGTTTGTATCCATTTAATTGTGATTTTCCTGTCTAAAGAATCATCCAACACAATATTTGTAGGGCTCCAAAATTCGTTATATCTATCGATAAAACATGATGCTTAGTTATAAAAACTTTACGGATAATTTTTACTCGTTCTGAAAGTCAATATATTTTGAAGCTACCAATGTTAGGGTTTTTAATGTTCTTTGGTACACTTGTAGATTTAGGGAGTTAGGAAGTTGAAAAGAAAATCAAAATCAGCTCAATTAGCTTCTAGGTTGTGTGTAATAAATGATTTCTGAATGCAAAACGTCGAAGAGTAGTTAGAATTTAAATTATTTCGTTTATGTAATAGCTTGTATATTCATGTCAAGTTTCATGATTTTCCACCAGTTTCTTCTAAGTTAAGACGTATTTCTACTAGTAGTTTTTAAAATATACTAAAGGTCATTGAGAGCTTAAACATTTTTAGATAAGTGAGGATATCATGTTATTTGCATAGAGCTTCACACAAGCTATAGTATGTAGAGCTCAAATTGAGACATTCTTCGATTTAACATACCGGATTTTACACCTGCCGGATTAAAACCTTACCGCATTTTGGACACAATGTTTTCCTGTTCTATTTACTATCTACTATGATTACCAATATAAAAAAGGACACTTCTCATCTAAAACCGAGGTTCTGTTTTATATTTTTATTCCTAGTGATCGAATTTATGAAAAGAGGTTATGAAACGCATGTATAATAAAATTATAATTATCTATTCGGGGGGGGGGGGGGAACAATATCTCATTTCCTCAAGGTAGGATAGGATATTTTGATGACAATTTTGAAACTTCGATGCCACCTATTGATGAGAATGATTCAAATATCAATTAGAAGAGCTATTCGGGGTTAAGAGCGGCCATATATGGTTACATATTTTCAGATAAGAAAGTCCCTAGACTGGTATGCCTTTTCAGTCAGGCTCATCTTCATATTTATCGATTTATAGCCATAGTCTGATAAAAGATTTTGATTTTGTTCATCTAGTCCATTGACTGAAGATTTTCATGAAAATTTGCGGCTCCTTGCCTTCCGCAACCATATAGCTCTGACCTAATAGCAAGTTATTTCGCCTTTAGGAACAGTTTACAAAATCAAGGACAAGAGAGTCATCGACTATCTTGGATTCAACATTTAATATGCCAGAACTCTAAACCTAAAGACTACGATTTTACATAGATATCAAACCAATTAACAAAATATTAGAAGCAAAATAAATGTCAACATCTAGAACAATTACATGGAAAAATAAAGCTAGACATCTCTATTATAGGGGAAACACAGAGAAGTTGAAATTTCCATGAATGATTAGGTACTAATATGGAGACCAATAAGAGCGGACTAACCGCATAGAAGATACGTCGGCCTTTACAAGGTAGTGCGACAAATATGACCGGTAAACTATAAAGTTGTGGTAATGAAAGGATAAAGAACGGACAAATCATTCTTGTGACAAGAATGAAGCTACCGATCAACAGATTTGAAGACAATTCTTTTTTAAAAAGAGGAGAAATATTGTAATAGAATTACACTAGGTTTTAATATTATATTCTTTTTTTTTCATTTTCATAACTTACTTATTTTGTTGACACAAATTATCATAAGCTCAATTGATATTTTTTTGCATCTTCCGTTATAAAAATTATCCTGTTTTGTATAATTTAGTTTTAAATATTTTATTATAATAATTCGTCAAATAATTAAGAAAACCAAGTTGTTTGGTCCTTTGCGAACTATTAGTTTCGAATAGAATTTTGTTAAAATATGTACTTCGGATC